>CM064883.1:48000281-48600281 GCA_003313485.2 Penstemon barbatus
ATATGCCTTGATTGTCAATACAACAGAGTGCGGAAATTAAAATTTTTCAAGGCACACCCACAGATCCCATAATAAAATCTCCAAGTTATATATACGAAAGACATAAAACAAAGCACAGAAATAATCTAACAAAGGGGGTTTTCGATTTTTACCTCACCACAGGCAAGGTGGTGGAAACCTCCAACTCTGATTCTGAACTCTGATTAAGGTTCTGGTTCACTGGAGTGATCCAAGCGTCTCACCTCCAGAGAAAAGTCCACACCAACTGGATTATGATGACACCTCTTAGTCTTAGGCTCAGAACTAGATCTAAGAGGCTTGTTGATGAAGGATTGTGCAGATCTATTTGACAGATCAAAATTCTGCACAAAAGGAATAAGGGAGAAGATATGCGGCGGCGGCGCTAGGGCTTTCACGGCGGCGGTGCGGCGGTGTTACGGCAGCACACGGCGGCGGCGCTAGGGCTTGGGCGGCGCAGGGTGGGGCGGATTTCCTAGGGCAAGAGAAGACTAAGGTTTTTGCTTAGGTGTTAGTTCTCTGAGTTCTGTCAGAACTCTATTTATAAGCACTCCTCAAGTCCTAGGGTTACAAGATTCCTAATGGGCTTAGGAGTCTATCTCTTGCAAGCCCACCTTAATTTAATTAATTACTTAATTAAATATTCAGCCCATATTAATTAATTACTTAATTAATATTTAGTTTAATTAATCAATTGTCATTTAAATCAATTAAATCAATTAATTAATTTATCTCCCACTTGAATTAACACTTTAATTCACTTAATTGATTTAATTACTTTTAAATCAATTAATTCCTTTTATATTCCTACAGAACAGTCACCGTCCAATTGTATTGTGTGTGACCCTCTGGGTTCACCATCAATTGGCAGCAGGCTCACGAAACCTCGTGATTTAATTTATGAACAATAAATTGCTCCGATCAATTAAACTACCTTTAATTGACCACTCCTAGAATCAGTTCCTCTACTAACTCAGGAGTACCCACACTTCATGGTCGATGTCTAGCCACAAGCCCATGAAGCCCAACATCAGGTGAATTGATATTTAGTGAACCTCACCTCATATAATTACCATGTACATACGGTCCTTCTGTCGACCAATTTCCCGATCAAGACTTAGGGTGTGTGAATTGATCGGCACCTCTAAATTTGTCTCGATAACTATACTTTCTAATTCAGGATAATGTTCCAGTGTGACTGCCTAATTTGGAAACCCCTTTCCAAATCCGTCACCGACTACGGCCGTAGATTCATTGGAAACATTATCTAAGAATCGTATAGGAAATATTCTCATCCATTACGATGAGTCAACAGATTCCATCTTGGTACTAACCACTCGCGTACATGTCCATACGCACCCAACCTAGGCATTTTTATGACCAAGCTAAGTGGCCTATACCTAGATCTAAGTACGCACTTTCATGCACCGAATTCGCCCTAGCACCTCAAGTCATAGGACTAAATCGTACACTATTATAATCCTTTGAGAAACATCCCATCACCGATATGCGTCATGCGCTTCCACAATGGGTTTCTCTGTTCGGGTCGTTCGATGCATTCGATCCTCCATCGAATCACCTAGTCATATGCACTGGCCTCAAATGCCTTGTTCATGAAACTACAACAAATTCACTCCGTGTGAATCATGCATAATCGTACAAGTCTTGACGATTCACTCGATACCCCGTCTCGATATGAATCTATGACTTGGAACATTTTCGAGATCACGACCTTTGAGACTGTTTCATGATAAGTGCACTCAGTACTGAAGTGTATAGTCCCATAGTCATGAGTGATCTCAGGGTTTCAACCAATCGCTTAAATGTATTCGCGAGAGATGAAGTTTGGCCATTGTTTATCCTTATACATATATAAATAAACATGCGTATTATTATAAAATCAAAGATTGTTATATACAAGATAGATCTATTACAAGCTAATTGAACTGGCTTGCAGGGCACTATCCTATCAATCTCCCACTTGCCCTAAAGCCATTCACAAACGTTTCTTAGACCCATCTTATCTAGATGTCCCTCGAACACCTTTTGCGAAAGTGGCTTAGTTAGTGGGTCAGCTATGTTGTCTTCTGATTTGACATACTCCATATGCATATCTCCTCTACCAATGATCTCTCTGATCACGTGGTACTTCCTCAGTACGTGTTTGGATTGATGGTGTGATCTCGGCTCCTTTGCTTGAGCTATTGCCCCGTTTTTGTCACAAAAGACGACTACAGGTTCAGCAATGCTAGGAACAACATCCAATTCCTGGACGAAGTTTCTCATCCATACACTTTCTTTTGCTGCATCTGATGCTGCGATATATTCTGCTTCTGTGGTTGAGTCGGCAGTGGTAGACTGTTTACAGCTTTTCCAACTGACCGCTCCTCCATTGAGGCGGAATATGTATCCAGAGTTGGATTTGAAATCATCCACGTCAGACTGGAAACTCGAATCAGTGAATCCTTCAAGTTTCAGTTCTCCACTACCACCGTAGACCAAAAACATATCCTTAGTCCTTCGCAGGTATTTTAGGATTGCTTTTACGGCAGTCCAGTGCTTCTCGCCTGGATTTGACTGATAGCGGCTCGTTACACTTAGAGCGTGTGCTACGTCTGGTCGAGTACACAACATTGCATACATTATACTCCCTATAGCAGAGGCATAAGGTATGATAGACATTCTCGTCTTTCTTCGTCGGTTGTAGGGCACATAGACTTAGAAAGAGAGATACCATGTCTCATTGGAACAAATCCTTTCTTAGATTCTTCCATACTAAATCTCTTCAAGATCGTGTTGATGTACTGAGATTGGGAGAGTCCTATCATCTTCTTCGATCTATCCCTATAGATACGTATTCCCAATACGTAAGATGCGTCTCCCATATCTTTCATAGAGAACTGCGCGGATAACCACGCTTTAGTCTGCGCTAACATCTTGATATCGTCTCCGATTAACAAAATGTCATCGACGTACAAAACAATGAATTGTATTGAGCTCCCACTATTCCTTTTGTACACACAAGGTTCATATACGTTTTTGATAAAGCCAAAAGCTTTGACTGTCTCATCAAATCGTATGTTCCAGGTTCGGGACGCCTGTTTGAGGCCATAGATTGACCTTTGAAGCTTACACAGTTTGTGCTCACTTCCTTTGGACGCAAAACCTTCAGGTTGTTGCATAAAGATCTCCTTATCAATGTCTCCATTGAGAAAGGCGGTCTTTACGTCCATTTGCCATATTTCGTAGTCATGCCACGCGGCTATAGCAAGTAATATCCGAATGGATTTTGACATCGCCACGGGAGAGAAGGTTTCCTCATAGTCTATACCAGGTCTTTGAGAATACCCTTTCGCCACTAAGCGAGCTTTATGAGTAATTACCTCTCCATTCATTCCAAGCTTACGCTTGAAGATCCATTTACATCCTACAGGGATAGTTCCCTCAGGTGGATCGACCAAGGTCCAAACCTTGTTGGAATGCATGGAATCCATTTCGGATTGCATGGCTTCGAGCCACGCACCCGAATCTATGTCAGACATCGCTTCTTGATAGGTCCTTGGATCAGCATCAACTTTCTCGTTTTCGTGAATGAGTCCAAATCGCTCTGGCTCCTTACGAATTCGATTAGACCTTCGAAGCATAGGTGTACTAGTAGGTTCAGTTAATTCTGGTTCAGCTCCCACTGTTTGTGGGGATGGGTCCGATTCTTGGACTTCATCAAGTTCTACGATTGTCCCATTTCGGTTGGTGAGGAAATCCTCTTCCAAGAAGTGGGCGTTCCTAGATACGAACGTATTACGTTCTTTAGGATCGAAGAACAGGTATCCAATAGAGTCCTTTGGATAACCCACAAACTTGCACAAACTAGATCTACTATCTAGCTTATCTCCCTTTTTGTTCTTTACATACGCAGGAGATCCCCATACTCGTAAGAACGAATACACGGGTGCTTTACCATACCATACTTGGTGCGGCGTTGTTGGCACTGACTTTGAAGGTACTATGTTTAGTATCTTCGAAGCAGTTAATAGGGCTAAGCCCCAAAACGAAAAGGGAAGGTGAGCAAAGCTCATCATGGAACGAACCATGTCTAACAAAGTCCGGTTCCTCCGCTCAGACACTCCATTGAGTTGAGGTGTCCTAGGGGGAGTTCGCTGTGCGAGAATTCCATTCTCTTTTAGATAATCAAGGAATTCTTGGCTTAAATACTCACCACCTCTATCAGAACGAAGTGCTTTAATACTATGTCCAAGTTGGTTCTCTACTTCCATTCGAAACTCTTTGAATTTCTCAAAGGTTTCGGATTTGTGTGTCATAAGATACACATATCCATAACGACTAAAATCGTCGGTGAATGTTACGAAGTAAGAGAATCCACCTCTCGCATTGACACTCAATGGTCCACAAACGTCAGTATGGATAAGATCCAATGTCTGTTTGGTTCGCTCGGGATTCCCGGTGAAGGGTGATTTGGTCATCTTTCCTTTGAGACAAGATTCGCAAGTCGGGAGTTCATCTAAGTTCTTTATTTCAAGAGCCTTAGAGGAAACCAACTTTTGAATCCTACTCTTGGAAATATGTCCAAGTCTAGCGTGCCAAAGTTGTGGAGTTTGATTATCATATTTCCTTTTTCTAGATTGAATGTGCATGACGTTGGAATTTATAGGTTCTAGGGAATATAGACCATCTATCAAAGTACCACGAGCATACATTAAATCACCTTTAAATATGCAAAAAGATCCATTTTGAATGGAAAAATTAAAACCATCAATGTCTAACATAGGAATAGAAATGATGTTTTTAATAACGTTTGGTACGTACAGACAATCCCTTAAAATTAAAGTAAAATTCTCTAATACTAATTCCACGTCTCCTATAGCCTCGGCGGCGATCCTAGCTCCGTTTCCAAAACGCAGGATTCTATCCCCGGGCTTCAGGGTTCTTACTGCTCCCATCACCTGCAAATCATTGCAGATATGAGAACCTGCTGCGGTGTCTAACACCCACGATGCACAGTTAACAGAAATATTAACTTCAACTAGAAAAATACCTTTGGCTACCAATTTCATCTTTAGGTAGTCTGGGCAGTTCCTTTTCCAGTGCCCTGCTTTCTTGCAGTGGAAACATTCGTCTTCTGGGCTTTTGCGCTTTTTCTCGACCACCTTGGTGACTGCCTTTGAAGAAAATACCTTCTTCTTTTTCTTACCTTTCTTAGGCTTTGCAGCCTTCGATTGGTGTGCAATCATTACAGGTTTCTCTTTCTTGAGAGTCGATTCTGCCGTTACCAATAAATTGGTCAGTTCGTGAAGAGCGAGGTTTCTATCCTCCATATTGAAGTTCAACACGAACTGGTCAAATGAACGGGGCAGCGTATGGAGAAGGAGGTCAGTGCTAAGATCAGCGTGCAAAGCCACGTCCAATCGCCCCAGTTTTTCAACCAAGTTGATGAAACGCGGACAGTGATTTTTTACACTGCTTCCCTCAGCCATCTTGAGATTAAACAACTCTTTAGAGGTCGCGAATCTTTCAGCGCGAGACCTTTCCCCAAACATCTGCTGGAGATGGAGAAGCATATCTCTAGCAAGCGGCATAGCAGCATGCTGTTTCTGCAGTTCGTTTGACATCGAAGCTAGCATGAGGCAACGAACCTGAAGATCATCATCAACCCTTTTAGCATGGGCGGTTCGTTGTTCCTCACTAGCTCGTGCTGCGGGTGCAGCATGCATGGGTGTGTCGAGCACATAACTGCGACGTTCGGAGTCTAGGACTATCCTCAGATTTCTCAGCCAGTCGACAAAGTTTGAACCATTCAATTTGTTTGCGTCGAGGATAACAGATAATGGATTCTTAGACATTGTAATTAATATCTACAATAGGAAAGAAGACAACATTAAGCTAACTGATCTTATGTCTAATACTTATAATTATCGAAGTTGGACTTAGTTTCGAAAAAGTTCTCCCACTATTTTGTCGAAACAATCACCCCTTTGATTGCTCGGGAAATTCTATTTCCTAGTAGGTCTTGACGTCCCAGCAGCAATTAATTGCACCCACGACTCGTGGCCATACAAGTAATTCTCCAGGTAGGTATACTTTTACCAATTGTGTTACTCCACAACCTTCAAGCTATTTTGCCTCGATTTTCGCACCTATCTAGCACTGCTACATCATAGATGTTACTCCTCGTTTAAGTCTGACCCAGTCAATCTTGATGAGCAACAGGCCCGGTCATGAAATCCCCGTAACTAGTTATCAGTCGATTTTCACATCCCGACAAGTTCCCACCCTTGTCTTGTTTAGTTAAAAACAAGAATCGAGGAATTTCGTGTATTGTCCCTTTCTTCGACTCGGGTGCCAGACTCTGGATCACCTCTATCGATAAGTAGACAACATACACTAGTCCCTATTGATGGAAGGCTTGGATCTATAAAACTTCATTTTATAGTTTACCCAATATGACTTAATATTTTATTTCGAGAGGGGTATTTCTGGTTTGAAAGTTATACTAACTCTCCTCGAGATCTCACCGTGTAAGTTATGCTTTATTCTTTTATTACGATCTAGATTCTAGCGGGCATCACATACAAGCTAAATATAAATCGACAAATAAATTAAAAACATACAAGCCTAGCATGCATTCTACCACAATATGTTTTCGATCGGGAGCCTCCTATGTGGACCATCATCGAGCCATGATGTTGGTCCTATTGGTCAATCTAAAGGGTTCTCAAACAGGCCTATGCTATTACATTAATCACCATGCATACATGGCCTTCATATCTCCTTGGGCTCCCATCTTGCTTGTAACGGGCCTCCATCCTAGACTAGGAAAGCATTAAAACCCTATTCTATTACAAAGGCTAAAAGTTGGCCCAAAGACATAAAAGGCTCGCAGGCCTTAATAAAAACCAAACATTAAATTAAACCAATCACATCTACCCTAAGGTCAAGGCTCGGCTCGATCGAAAATCACGTAAACAGTTCACGTAGAGCAAGAAACATGTAAACAACATTTTACTTTCTCTTTTCTTTAATTTTAAAACATCCTTTTAAAACTAACTTCCATTGATTCTTACTTTTAGTCACTACTAATTATGACAAAATAAACTTTCGGGTAAACAAAATAAATTTTCCTGCTGAAAATCAGATTCTGTTTTTCAACTTTTGAAAATTGCATTTTCGGCCCCTCAATTTTCGAAAATTGCACTTTGACCCCAAAACTTTTAAAAAGTTACAAAAACACCCAAAGCAGTTTCGGCCAACATTCCAGAAAATAAATTTTGAATTCTGAAAATTTTTGATTTTTCCAAACAGATCCTTGAAGTTTCGGTAATTGCAAAACAGTCCCTAAACTTTCGGAAATTACAAAATGACCCCAAAAAGCGTGCGACCAGTTTGCGAAAACAGTCCAGAATTTTTGAAATTTCCAGATTCTAAAATTTCGAATTTTTAGCCCTTTAAAACCCTAATTTGCGATTTTTGCCCAAAAAGTCCTGAAGTTTTCAAAAACTATGAAAACGCTATAGATCTGAAAAACAGTTTTACCCAATTGTAGATCTAGTCATAACAAGTAAGAATCAATCGACAGAACATAATTATCATGCGTTTTAATATACATAATTAAACATATAATATAAACACATATTATGTTCAAGCCTTTCGTATAATAATCATGGAGTTGGCTCTGATACCACTGTTGGGATATGCCTCGATTGTCAATACAACAAAGTGCGGAAATTAAAAATTTTCAAGGCACACCCACAGGTCCCATAATAATATCTCCAAGTTATATATACGAAAGACACAAAACAAAGCACATAAATAATCTAACAAAGGGGGTTTTCGATTTTTACCTCACCACAGGCAAGGTGGTGGAAACCTCCAACTCTGATTCTGAACTCTGATTAAGGTTCTGGTTCACTGGAGTGATCCAAGCGTCTCACCTCCAGAGAAAAGTCCACACCAACTGGATTATGATGACACCTCTTAGTCTTAGGCTCAGAACTAGATCTAAGAGGTTTGTTGATGAAGGATTGTGCAGATCTATTTGACAGATCAAAATTCTGCACAAAAGGAATGAGGGAGAAGATATGCGGCGGCGGCGCTAGGGCTTTCACGGCGGCGGTGCGGCGGTGTTACGGCAGCACACGGCGGCGGCGCTAGGGCTTGGGCGGCGCAGGGTGGGGCGGATTTCTTAGGGCAAGAGAAGACTAGGGTTTTTGCTTAGGTGTTAGTTCTCTGAGTTCTGTCAGAGCTCTATTTATAAGCACTCCTCAAGACCTAGGGTTACAAGATTCCTAATGGGCTTAGGAGTCCATCTCTTGCAAGCCCACCTTAATTTAATTAATTACTTAATTAAATATCCAGCCCATATTAATTAATTACTTAATTAATATTTAGTTTAATTAATCAATTGTCATTTAAATCAATTAAATCAATTAATTAATTTATCTCCCACTTGAATTAACACTTTAATTCACTTAATTGATTTAATTACTTTTAAATCAATTAATTCCTTTTATATTCCTACAGAACAGTCACCGTCCAATTGTATTGTGTGTGACCCTCTGGGTTCACCATCAATTGGCAGCAGGCTCACGAAACCTCGTGATTTAATTTATGAACAATAAATTGCTCCGATCAATTAAACTACCTTTAATTGACCACTCCTAGAATCAATTCCTCTACTAATTCAGGAGTACCCACACTTCATGGTCGATGTCTAGCCACAAGCCCATGAAGCCCAACATCAGGTGAATTGATATTTAGTGAACCTCACCTCATATAATTACCATGTACATACGGTCCTTCTGTCGACCAATTTCCCGATCAAGACTTAGGGTGTGTGAATTGATCGGCACCTCTAAATTTGTCTCGATAACTATACTTTCTAATTCAGGATAATGTTCCAGTGTGACTGCCTAATTTGGAAACCCCTTTCCAAATCCGTCACCGACTACGGCCGTAGATTCATTGGAAACATTATCTAAGAATCGTATAGGAAATATTCTCATCCATTACGATGAGTCAACAGATTCCATCTTGGTACTAACCACTCGCGTACATGTCCATACGCACCCAACCTAGGCATTTTTATGACCAAGCTAAGTGGCCTATACCTAGATCTAAGTACGCACTTTCATGCACCGAATTCGCCCTAGCACCTCAAGTCATAGGACTAAATCGTACACTATTATAATCCTTTGAGAAACATCCCATCACCGATATGCGTCATGCGCTTCCACAATGGGTTTCTCTGTTCGGGTCGTTCGATGCATTCGATCCTCCATCGAATCACCTAGTCATATGCACTGGCCTCAAATGCCTTGTTCATGAAACTACAACAAATTCACTCCGTGTGAATCATGCATAATCGTACAAGTCTTGACGATTCACTCGATACCCCGTCTCGATATGAATCTATGACTTGGAACATTTTCGAGATCACGACCTTTGAGACTGTTTCATGATAAGTGCACTCAGTACTGAAGTGTATAGTCCCATAGTCATGAGTGATCTCAGGGTTTCAACCAATCGCTTAAATGTATTCGCGAGAGATGAAGTTTGGCCATTGTTTATCCTTATACATATATAAATAAACATGCGTATTATTATAAAATCAAAGATTGTTATATACAAGATAGATCTATTACAAGCTAATTGAACTGGCTTGCAGGGCACTATCCTATCAATCTCCCACTTGCCCTAAAGCCATTCACAAACGTTTCTTAGACCCATCTTATCTAGATGTCCCTCGAACACCTTTTGCGAAAGTGGCTTAGTTAGTGGGTCAGCTATGTTGTCTTCTGATTTGACATACTCCATATGCATATCTCCTCTACCAATGATCTCTCTGATCACGTGGTACTTCCTCAGTACGTGTTTGGATTGATGGTGTGATCTCGGCTCCTTTGCTTGAGCTATTGCCCCGTTTTTGTCACAAAAGACGACTACAGGTTCAGCAATGCTAGGAACAACATCCAATTCCTGGACGAAGTTTCTCATCCATACACTTTCTTTTGCTGCATCTGATGCTGCGATATATTCTGCTTCTGTGGTTGAGTCGGCAGTGGTAGACTGTTTACAGCTTTTCCAACTGACCGCTCCTCCATTGAGGCGGAATATGTATCCAGAGTTGGATTTGAAATCATCCACGTCAGACTGGAAACTCGAATCAGTGAATCCTTCAAGTTTCAGTTCTCCACTACCACCGTAGACCAAAAACATATCCTTAGTCCTTCGCAGGTATTTTAGGATTGCTTTTACGGCAGTCCAGTGCTTCTCGCCTGGATTTGACTGATAGCGGCTCGTTACACTTAGAGCGTGTGCTACGTCTGGTCGAGTACACAACATTGCATACATTATACTCCCTATAGCAGAGGCATAAGGTATGATAGACATTCTCGTCTTTTCTTCGTCGGTTGTAGGGCACATAGACTTAGAAAGAGAGATACCATGTCTCATTGGAACAAATCCTTTCTTAGATTCTTCCATACTAAATCTCTTCAAGATCGTGTTGATGTACTGAGATTGGGAGAGTCCTATCATCTTCTTCGATCTATCCCTATAGATACGTATTCCCAATACGTAAGATGCGTCTCCCATATCTTTCATAGAGAACTGCGCGGATAACCACGCTTTAGTCTGCGCTAACATCTTGATATCGTCTCCGATTAACAAAATGTCATCGACGTACAAAACAATGAATTGTATTGAGCTCCCACTATTCCTTTTGTACACACAAGGTTCATATACGTTTTTGATAAAGCCAAAAGCTTTGACTGTCTCATCAAATCGTATGTTCCAGGTTCGGGACGCCTGTTTGAGGCCATAGATTGACCTTTGAAGCTTACACAGTTTGTGCTCACTTCCTTTGGACGCAAAACCTTCAGGTTGTTGCATAAAGATCTCCTTATCAATGTCTCCATTGAGAAAGGCGGTCTTTACGTCCATTTGCCATATTTCGTAGTCATGCCACGCGGCTATAGCAAGTAATATCCGAATGGATTTTGACATCGCCACGGGAGAGAAGGTTTCCTCATAGTCTATACCAGGTCTTTGAGAATACCCTTTCGCCACTAAGCGAGCTTTATGAGTAATTACCTCTCCATTCATTCCAAGCTTACGCTTGAAGATCCATTTACATCCTACAGGGATAGTTCCCTCAGGTGGATCGACCAAGGTCCAAACCTTGTTGGAATGCATGGAATCCATTTCGGATTGCATGGCTTCGAGCCACGCACCCGAATCTATGTCAGACATCGCTTCTTGATAGGTCCTTGGATCAGCATCAACTTTCTCGTTTTCGTGAATGAGACCAAATCGCTCTGGCTCCTTACGAATTCGATTAGACCTTCGAAGCATAGGTGTACTAGTAGGTTCAGTTAATTCTGGTTCAGCTCCCACTGTTTGTGGGGATGGGTCCGATTCTTGGACTTCATCAAGTTCTACGATTGTCCCATTTCGGTTGGTGAGGAAATCCTCTTCCAAGAAGTGGGCGTTCCTAGATACGAACGTATTACGTTCTTTAGGATCGAAGAACAGGTATCCAATAGAGTCCTTTGGATAACCCACAAACTTGCACAAACTAGATCTACTATCTAGCTTATCTCCCTTTTTGTTCTTTACATACGCAGGAGATCCCCATACTCGTAAGAACGAATACACGGGTGCTTTACCATACCATACTTGGTGCGGCGTTGTTGGCACTGACTTTGAAGGTACTATGTTTAGTATCTTCGAAGCAGTTAATAGGGCTAAGCCCCAAAACGAAAAGGGAAGGTCAGCAAAGCTCATCATGGAACGAACCATGTCTAACAAAGTCCGGTTCCTCCGCTCAGACACTCCATTGAGTTGAGGTGTCCTAGGGGGAGTTCGCTGTGCGAGAATTCCATTCTCTTTTAGATAATCAAGGAATTCTTGGCTTAAATACTCACCACCTCTATCAGAACGAAGTGCTTTAATACTATGTCCAAGTTGGTTCTCTACTTCCATTCGAAACTCTTTGAATTTCTCAAAGGTTTCGGATTTGTGTGTCATAAGATACACATATCCATAACGACTAAAATCGTCGGTGAATGTTACGAAGTAAGAGAATCCACCTCTCGCATTGACACTCAATGGTCCACAAACGTCAGTATGGATAAGATCCAATGTCTGTTTGGTTCGCTCGGGATTCCCGGTGAAGGGTGATTTGGTCATCTTTCCTTTGAGACAAGATTCGCAAGTCGGGAGTTCATCTAAGTTCTTTATTTCAAGAGCCTTAGAGGAAACCAACTTTTGAATCCTACTCTTGGAAATATGTCCAAGTCTAGCGTGCCAAAGTTGTGGAGTTTGATTATCATATTTCCTTTTTCTAGATTGAATGTGCATGACGTTGGAATTTATAGGTTCTAGGGAATATAGACCATCTATCAAAGTACCACGAGCATACATTAAATCACCTTTAAATATGCAAAAAGATCCATTTTGAATGGAAAAATTAAAACCATCAATGTCTAACATAGGAATAGAAATGATGTTTTTAATAACGTTTGGTACGTACAGACAATCCCTTAAAATTAAAGTAAAATTCCCTAATACTAATTCCACGTCTCCTATAGCCTCGGCGGCGATCCTAGCTCCGTTTCCAAAACGCAGGATTCTATCCCCGGGCTTCAGGGTTCTTACTGCTCCCATCACCTGCAAATCATTGCAGATATGAGAACCTGCTGCGGTGTCTAACACCCACGATGCACAGTTAACAGAAATATTAACTTCAACTAGAAAAATACCTTTGGCTACCAATTTCATCTTTAGGTAGTCTGGGCAGTTCCTTTTCCAGTGCCCTGCTTTCTTGCAGTGGAAACATTCGTCTTCTGGGCTTTTGCGCTTTTTCTCGACCACCTTGGTGACTGCCTTTGAAGAAAATACCTTCTTCTTTTTCTTACCTTTCTTAGGCTTTGCAGCCTTCGATTGGTGTGCAATCATTACAGGTTTCTCTTTCTTGAGAGTCGATTCTGCCGTTACCAATAAATTGGTCAGTTCGTGAAGAGCGAGGTTTCTATCCTCCATATTGAAGTTCAACACGAACTGGTCAAATGAACGGGGCAGCGTATGGAGAAGGAGGTCAGTGCTAAGATCAGCGTGCAAAGCCACGTCCAATCGCCCCAGTTTTTCAACCAAGTTGATGAAACGCGGACAGTGATTTTTTACACTGCTTCCCTCAGCCATCTTGAGATTAAACAACTCTTTAGAGGTCGCGAATCTTTCAGCGCGAGACCTTTCCCCAAACATCTGCTGGAGATGGAGAAGCATATCTCTAGCAAGCGGCATAGCAGCATGCTGTTTCTGCAGTTCGTTTGACATCGAAGCTAGCATGAGGCAACGAACCTGAAGATCATCATCAACCCTTTTAGCATGGGCGGTTCGTTGTTCCTCACTAGCTCGTGCTGCGGGTGCAGCATGCATGGGTGTGTCGAGCACATAACTGCGACGTTCGGAGTCTAGGACTATCCTCAGATTTCTCAGCCAGTCGACAAAGTTTGAACCATTCAATTTGTTTGCGTCGAGGATAACAGATAATGGATTCTTAGACATTGTAATTAATATCTACAATAGGAAAGAAGACAACATTAAGCTAACTGATCTTATGTCTAATACTTATAATTATCGAAGTTGGACTTAGTTTCGAAAAAGTTCTCCCACTATTTTGTCGAAACAATCACCCCTTTGATTGCTCGGGAAATTCTATTTCCTAGTAGGTCTTGACGTCCCAGCAGCAATTAATTGCACCCACGACTCGTGGCCATACAAGTAATTCTCCAGGTAGGTATACTTTTACCAATTGTGTTACTCCACAACCTTCAAGCTATTTTGCCTCGATTTTCGCACCTATCTAGCACTGCTACATCATAGATGTTACTCCTCGTTTAAGTCTGACCCAGTCAATCTTGATGAGCAACAGGCCCGGTCATGAAATCCCCGTAACTAGTTATCAGTCGATTTTCACATCCCGACAAGTTCCCACCCTTGTCTTGTTTAGTTAAAAACAAGAATCGAGGAATTTCGTGTATTGTCCCTTTCTTCGACTCGGGTGCCAGACTCTGGATCACCTCTATCGATAAGTAGACAACATACACTAGTCCCTATTGATGGAAGGCTTGGATCTATAAAACTTCATTTTATAGTTTACCCAATATGACTTAATATTTTATTTCGAGAGGGGTATTTCTGGTTTGAAAGTTATACTAACTCTCCTCGAGATCTCACCGTGTAAGTTATGCTTTATTCTTTTATTACGATCTAGATTCTAGCGGGCATAACATACAAGCTAAATATAAATCGACAAATAAATTAAAAACATACAAGCCTAGCATGCATTCTACCACAATATGTTTTCGATCGGGAGCCTCCTATGTGGACCATCATCGAGCCATGATGTTGGTCCTATTGGTCAATCTAAAGGGTTCTCAAACAGGCCTATGCTATTACATTAATCACCATGCATACATGGCCTTCATATCTCCTTGGGCTCCCATCTTGCTTGTAACGGGCCTCCATCCTAGACTAGGAAAGCATTAAAACCCTATTCTATTACAAAGGCTAAAAGTTGGCCCAAAGACATAAAAGGCTCGCAGGCCTTAATAAAAACCAAACATTAAATTAAACCAATCACATCTACCCTAAGGTCAAGGCTCGGCTCGATCGAAAATCACGTAAACAGTTCACGTAGAGCAAGAAACATGTAAACAACATTTTACTTTCTCTTTTCTTTAATTTTAAAACATCCTTTTAAAACTAACTTCCATTGATTCTTACTTTTAGTCACTACTAATTATGACAAAATAAACTTTCGGGTAAACAAAATAAATTTTCCTGCTGAAAATCAGATTCTGTTTTTCAACTTTTGAAAATTGCATTTTCGGCCCCTCAATTTTCGAAAATTGCACTTTGACCCCAAAACTTTTAAAAAGTTACAAAAACACCCAAAGCAGTTTCGGCCAACATTCCAGAAAATAAATTTTGAATTCTGAAAATTTTTGATTTTTCCAAACAGATCCTTGAAGTTTCGGTAATTGCAAAACAGTCCCTAAACTTTCGGAAATTACAAAATGACCCCAAAAAGCGTGCGACCAGTTTGCGAAAACAGTCCAGAATTTTTGAAATTTCCAGATTCTAAAATTTCGAATTTTTAGCCCTTTAAAACCCTAATTTGCGATTTTTGCCCAAAAAGTCCTGAAGTTTTCAAAAACTATGAAAACGCTATAGATCTGAAAAACAGTTTTACCCAATTGTAGATCTAGTCATAACAAGTAAGAATCAATCGACAGAACATAATTATCATGCGTTTTAATATACATAATTAAACATATAATATAAACACATATTATGTTCAAGCCTTTCGTATAATAATCATGGAGTTGGCTCTGATACCACTGTTGGGATATGCCTCGATTGTCAATACAACAAAGTGCGGAAATTAAAAATTTTCAAGGCACACCCACAGGTCCCATAATAATATCTCCAAGTTATATATACGAAAGACACAAAACAAAGCACATAAATAATCTAACAAAGGGGGTTTTCGATTTTTACCTCACCACAGGCAAGGTGGTGGAAACCTCCAACTCTGATTCTGAACTCTGATTAAGGTTCTGGTTCACTGGAGTGATCCAAGCGTCTCACCTCCAGAGAAAAGTCCACACCAACTGGATTATGATGACACCTCTTAGTCTTAGGCTCAGAACTAGATCTAAGAGGTTTGTTGATGAAGGATTGTGCAGATCTATTTGACAGATCAAAATTCTGCACAAAAGGAATGAGGGAGAAGATATGCGGCGGCGGCGCTAGGGCTTTCACGGCGGCGGTGCGGCGGTGTTACGGCAGCACACGGCGGCGGCGCTAGGGCTTGGGCGGCGCAGGGTGGGGCGGATTTCTTAGGGCAAGAGAAGACTAGGGTTTTTGCTTAGGTGTTAGTTCTCTGAGTTCTGTCAGAGCTCTATTTATAAGCACTCCTCAAGACCTAGGGTTACAAGATTCCTAATGGGCTTAGGAGTCCATCTCTTGCAAGCCCACCTTAATTTAATTAATTACTTAATTAAATATCCAGCCCATATTAATTAATTACTTAATTAATATTTAGTTTAATTAATCAATTGTCATTTAAATCAATTAAATCAATTAATTAATTTATCTCCCACTTGAATTAACACTTTAATTCACTTAATTGATTTAATTACTTTTAAATCAATTAATTCCTTTTATATTCCTACAGAACAGTCACCGTCCAATTGTATTGTGTGTGACCCTCTGGGTTCACCATCAATTGGCAGCAGGCTCACGAAACCTCGTGATTTAATTTATGAACAATAAATTGCTCCGATCAATTAAACTACCTTTAATTGACCACTCCTAGAATCAATTCCTCTACTAATTCAGGAGTACCCACACTTCATGGTCGATGTCTAGCCACAAGCCCATGAAGCCCAACATCAGGTGAATTGATATTTAGTGAACCTCACCTCATATAATTACCATGTACATACGGTCCTTCTGTCGACCAATTTCCCGATCAAGACTTAGGGTGTGTGAATTGATCGGCACCTCTAAATTTGTCTCGATAACTATACTTTCTAATTCAGGATAATGTTCCAGTGTGACTGCCTAATTTGGAAACCCCTTTCCAAATCCGTCACCGACTACGGCCGTAGATTCATTGGAAACATTATCTAAGAATCGTATAGGAAATATTCTCATCCATTACGATGAGTCAACAGATTCCATCTTGGTACTAACCACTCGCGTACATGTCCATACGCACCCAACCTAGGCTTTTTTATGACCAAGCTAAGTGGCCTATATCTAGATCTAAGTACGCACTTTCATGCACCGAATTCGCCCTAGCACCTCAAGTCATAGGACTAAATCGTACACTATTATAATCCTTTGAGAAACATCCCATCACCGATATGCGTCATGCGCTTCCACAATGGGTTTCTCTGTTCGGGTCGTTCGATGCATTCGATCCTCCATCGAATCACCTAGTCATATGCACTGGCCTCAAATGCCTTGTTCATGAAACTACAACAAATTCACTCCGTGTGAATCATGCATAATCGTACAAGTCTTGACGATTCACTCGATACCCCGTCTCGATATGAATCTATGACTTGGAACATTTTCGAGATCACGACCTTTGAGACTGTTTCATGATAAGTGCACTCAGTACTGAAGTGTATAGTCCCATAGTCATGAGTGATCTCAGGGTTTCAACCAATCGCTTAAATGTATTCGCGAGAGATGAAGTTTGGCCATTGTTTATCCTTATACATATATAAATAAACATGCGTATTATTATAAAATCAAAGATTGTTATATACAAGATAGATCTATTACAAGCTAATTGAACTGGCTTGCAGGGCACTATCCTATCACGCGGACGGTTAGGATGTACGTAATAAATGAACTGACCGATACATTTCCTGAGAAATAGGGTCCTGTTTGGTTAGGAGAGCGAACGATCTAACGGCGCGTAAAGGAGGGCTTGTTCGAAAGAATCGTTCGAACAAATTCTTACTTATTACCCTATTCGAAGGACAGCACCGGGATCATGAATACTTGTCTAAAATTCAACTCTTGTGCACATGATATTCTAAATATGAAACCGGTATGGAAAACTCATAGTATTGTTATCGAGGAATCACGATTTGAACACAAGTTCAATTGTTTCAGCTATTTTTACAACCAACTAGTGATGTTCGAATTGAAAAAGCTATGATCGGTCTACTCGAACACCGCTCCCGCGAGCATAATGAGCCAGACATCAGAAATGAATCAAAGGTTATTATTTATCTAAATAACGATCCTCGGACAGATAGTAACCCGAATGAATAATACAATTATTCTTATCGAAATTTATGATTGGTTGAAGACTCTCGAACTGAAAAGTTCGACCAACTTTGGAAATTTGGCACTACCAAGGATCAGTTGCAACATGATCCTTACTAATTTTAGGTCTACCAAAATATTTGTTTGTTACTAACTCAAGAAAGTGGTGTTCGGTTATTCCCTTATTAATTTTAGGTGTTCGAGATCGGGTTGTTGAAGATGAGAATTTATCTGATTATACCTTACTATATCAACAAGGAAAAGAAAAAAGGCATTTATGAATATTATTACAAAGATACAAAAGTTCAAAGGAAAAATATTGGAGATACATTTCGAGCATAGCACAAGCTAATATGTTACATAAGAACCCCATTACTTTCTACAATCCTATGAAATTTTCGGTCTCCTCTCCTATCGTTTATTCGGAGTAACTTAGCTCCGAGCATGGAATCTCCTTTGGACCTGCAGGCTTTTAACTTTATTTACGATCCTCCGAAGACGAAGGGCCGAACGCACGGTTTGTCGGGTAACTGTAATCTTCGTCGTTCTCTCCCCAGTATGTCTTCCTAAATGCATTGTGGCAATAGGTCCCTAATCGAAGACCTACGTGATAACCTGCGGACTCCGTGGATCTGGCTTATTGGCCTTCCAGATGGAAATTATATTTGCCTGTCGATATTCTAAGCGAGGTCGAGGTAGTCCTTCTTCCGCTCGAAGATTGTTCGAAGTCTGAGCTCAAAAAGTTGAATTAATTGAATAATGATCTTGATCACCATGATCGGACAAATAAAGTGCCAGTACGATGAATGAGATAATTTCAAGGGTATGACAGCCTTTTATAGCGAAAATTGAAAGGAATCCAACGACGGATAATCCGCGAAACAAATGGATAAGATTTGATGACCGTTGCAATTCCCGATAAATGAGGAACCGTTTGGAAAGATCAAACTTACCAAAATTTGGAACATATACACAACAGCAAAGAACAAAGAGCATTAGATCAAACAAAGCAAGAACCTCATGAAGAATATTTGAATAAGTAAAAATTACATTTTGATCTTATTACAAGCCTGAAAATTGAAAACGAGGGGTCTTATGAGAGAAAAACCGCAAGCGTCAAAGTATAATGAAAACCTTCAGCCCAGTCGGGGCGGATCATACACGATCATTAAAGTCGGGAAAAAAGATTCATACTGCGTTGCTCATCCAGAAGGAAAGGTCCTACTCTGAGTTCGGAAAGTTGTCAAGACAAAAGGATTATTTATTAAGTTCTAGGGTTATTTACTATTTGCTATCTCGTTGTGTTTCATCTATTCTCATGATTACAGAAGACTATTATTTCCTTAAAAGTTTATTTCGAACAAAGTTATTTATTCAGCGAAAGTTTCATTTCGCCAAAATTCCTACTTATCCGTCATATTTTGATATTCTCGATCTCTATTCACCTATTATCAATCTCTATTTGTCTCCATCTACTATTAAAAGGGTGAAAGCTGTTGCTACGACCCTCGAAATCGACCAAGGGTGAAAGCCGTTGCTACGCCCCTTGGATCGAAAAATAAAAATGGGTGACGACACTCGGGCTAAAAATGCTCTGAAACGACTAAGGGTGAAAGCCGTCGCTACGCCCCTTAGATCGAAATTATTAAATGGGTGAAAGCTGTTGCTACGACCCTCGGGCTAAAAATGCTCTGAAACGACTAAGGGTGAAAGCCGTTGCTACGCCCCTTAGATCGAAATTATTAAATGGGTGAAAGCTGTTGCTACGACCCTCGGGCTAAAAATGCTCTGAAACGACTAAGGGTGAAAGCCGTTGCTACGCCCCTTAGATCGAAATTATTAAATGGATGAAAGTTGTTGCTACGACCCTCGGGCTAAAAATGCTCTGAAATGACTAAGGGTGAAAGCCGTTGCTACGCCCCTTAGATCGGAATTATTAAATGGGTGAAAGCTGTTGCTACGACTCTCGGCTAAAAATGCTCTGAAACGACTAAGGGTGAAAGCCGTTGCTAGGCCCCTTAGATCGAAATTATAAAATGGGTGAAAGCAGTTGCTAAGACCCTCGAAGACGACTAAGGGTGAAAGCCATTGCTATGCCCCTCAAGTCTAAAGTATAATCAAGATCGATCTAAATTCTATCATATTCTTTCTACACAACTATTTATTCGACTAAGGAAGATTATTCCGTCCAACTTAAAAAGATGCAGATCCGTAATCCGAGAAGAATCTAAGCTATGGAAGATATCTCACGGACGGTTTAAAATTACAGAAATTGAAATTCAAATCTGTTATGGTTCTCAAATTATCTCACAAAAGTTGCGAATTACAGAGGTCGAAATTAAAATTATCGACAACAATATAGAAGAAAACTTTTCATTCATAAAATCTTCAGAACATTTACGAGTATTTTTTCTACGAGTACAAAGATGAAGTTCAAACTCAAATATGAAAAAGGTTTACATTTACCCATATCCTACTACAGGTGCTACAAAAGAGTTAAAGGTCTTCGAATTAAAAAGGAACGGAGGAGAACGGGATCAGAGCATGTCCCCGGACTCTTAACAAATCTTAGGTCTTCATTAGTAAATAATAATTGCTATGCCGATGCTTTAAAGATCCGTTGATGAAGAACCGGCGCACGAGAGGAGTCTCGGTCGATCTCCGTGCGCACTAACCCGAGCCGAAATACTATGAACCAGCTTCGGAAGCATCTTGAAGAGGTTGAGATCAAAACCTTAAAGATCCTTCCACGAGTTGACCCACTATCCGACTGGGTGGAGCGACAGGATACAGGAATTCGAACCGACCTCAAATGGATGGAATCTGAGAGAGCTGGTCGCCTGCCGGTACCCCAGTCGCAATTTTTTTGGCCTGTCAATACCCTAGTCGAAATAAGTCGCCATTGAAGGCAGCCAAAGTAATGAAGGAAGACAGTTCGAACCCGAACCTCGAACCATTTTATCAGAGATAAGAAACGAAACATGATGGTCAAAGGAAGTAAAAGTTCAATCATATAGTCGAACAAAACAATTACAGAAACGTAAAAATATGAAGGTAGCTACGGAACTATATATAGTAAAAGCAAAGGGCGATCAACGACTCAGATTTATTAGAACTAACGGCTGAGATACAAGCAATGAATACGCCGACCGTTTCGCTTCCCGAGAATTAAGGGACCGTTTGGGTAATTGAAGAAAATGTCAAATTTAATCGTGCTCGGAATCCTTATAGTCTCAATTTCGGTCATCAAAGAGAGTCACAAAGAAAAATTCGGAGTATAGCTCATAAAGAAAGCATTATCAGTAACTCGCCTAAGAATGGCCAAGATCGATAAAGTACTGTATTTAAGCAAATTAAAACGATCGTAAAGATTAATCAAAAGACTATGATTTTCGAGTTTGATATATCAAGCGATTACAAATTACAAAAATATCAACTCCTATTACGTATCAAGCCAATCTTTTGATACTAGTACATTTTACAATCCTATAAATATCGACAAAAACTAATCTCTATATCCGAACGTGAGAGGGACTTCATGACCAGGCAATCCTATGAAATTTTTGGCGGACGATAATGTCCTTACTCGAATATGAGGAGCCTGTCAAGCCAACAGGCTTTTATCTTTATTTATGATTCTTCAAAGAGGGGAAGGGTAATACATCTTTTTCTAGGTGTAATGTGAATACTTTATCGAGGACCTCGATCCTCGAAGCACCACCCCCTGACATCTTCGAGGAAGAACCAAACAAATAGCTGAACACCCTTGAAAAACTTGACACTCGAGCCACTCCTAAACCAAAAAAGGTCGAGGGAGCTACTTGGGTCGTGGGTGGTCAGCAATGAGACTTATTGGCCTCCAAGGACGGGATAGCGTTCGCCTGCAGGTATCCTAGTCGAAGTAGAAGTACTAATCAGCCTATAATCTGCAAAATAGGTTCCAACTCGAATTTCAAAATGTTGAGCCATGCAACAAGATCTTTTAATCAGCATGATCGAAGGAATCTGCCTTCAAAAATTTTTATAAGGATACAAAATGAAAGACCCCATTTATAGGAGCAACTTTCAAAAATCCAACGGTTAGCAGAAAACAAAGGGAACGATCAAGATCAAAAGACTGTTGCGCTTCCCGAGTATTTGAGCGGGAAAAGAAGGTCATCTGATTTTGGAAATGAGCGAAGTTATTATACCAAGATCGAAGATCAGGGATCCCGTCGGTCGAGATCGCAAGTTCGAATGAAGAAAGCAAGCTAAGTACGAATGAAAAAGAACACATCAAATTATGCAAGATTAAATAGGCAGAACATGCAATCCTGGAATAAATAAGTCATTACAAACCACAAAAGCTAAAAATGTCAGAAATTATTCATGGTTACACAGAAATAAAACAGCATAGTCGTACAGCAAGTTTGGAAAAGAAAAAGACAACATCTAGAGAAGCTTATTATCGGAAAAAATCTTCCGGAGCTCAGCGTTGCGAGCCTCATATCCACGGTCGTAAGCCGCCTTTTCACGACGCTCGAACTCTTCTTTCTCCTGCTCGTGAAGACTTTTAAGTTTCTCGAGCTCCTCATTCAGTTTCCTGTGGATTTCTTCTCCCTGATCCTTAGCAACCTTCTCTTTCTCTAAAACAAGCTTCTCCTCAAAGACACGGTTGAATTCAGTTTTCTTCTTCTCCAGCTCGAGGGAGATAGCAGCATGTCGATTTGATTCCCGCTCGGCAAACGTTTTGAGTTCGAGAAAATCTTGTCCGGCCTATTAAATGCTTGGATAAGTTAAAAAAAAAAAAAAAAAAAGAGAAAAAGAGAGAGAAAGAGAGAGAGAGAGAGAAAGATATTATAACACCTGAAACAGAAAATGCGACCCAGATTGGTACAACTCTTCTAAATTTCTCTCCTTGGACATGTCGTTTTCAGAAGAGACGAGATCAGCCCGCAACGGACTATCTACGGGATCCCCGAGCGCAGCTTTAGGAGTGGACCCGTCCTTCGACTCCTTAGGCGGGGAAGGAGTAATCGTTGGAGGAGCGGAGTCTACTTGTGATTCGGAAAGATGATCAGTTTTTAAGGATTCAGCAGAAGCTTCTCCACCAATATCCAACTTAAGTTTTTTGTTCAAACCTCCTGTGGGGGGGACGGCCGAAGAATCACCAGGTGATGGCTTGCTCTCGATGGCGAGCTTCTGCAAAGCCTCAATGGGAGTGACCCCATCAGAATAAGGCCTTTTGTTTGAAGAAGGAGCGGGAGTTTTCTGCCTAACAGGATCTCCACTCGAAGAATCGACAATTTTCGGCAAAGAGCCCTCGAGCTCAGCCTCAAGCTCCTCATCCAAGATGGACTTGTTCGTGTTGCCCTTAGCTTGCTTTGATGAGGCGTTTTTCTCTTTCTTAATCTCCCCTCCCTTAGAAACTTTGGGAGAAGACACTGAGGTTTTAGAAGAGGATTTGGCTTCCTTGGCTGGCTTTTGCTCTTTGGACTAATTTTTGTTTTTCGAACCACCCAATAGCAGTTTGGGGTCGATGGCCTTGCCCAGTATTTCTTCCATGATAAACGGGAAGTGAGTTAAGAGATTCAAGAATGCAGAATATAGAGGAAGAGCTCCGATCTCGGTAAATAAAGGTGTCGTGTAAATAATTTGAAGAGATCCTCATATTTATAGGCGCTACACCCTATGATTACGGTAGTGGAATCGACGCGACTTTCAAGAAAGATTCTATTTGGAATAAATAAATTTCGATCATAGAGTACGAAAAGATATCGAACTATGAAAAGCAGATGATGTCCAAATATTTGCAAGATAAGAATTTACAAGTCATGCGAACCAAATCGTAAAGAAAACAAGTCCGATTACAAAAAACAAGTTACATGCATATACAAATTTGATTCCTAACTACAAGGCTATGAATCGCCCCCCCCCCCCCCCAGCATGCTTGAACCCAGTGTTCGGACCACCGCCACTTTCGCCACCATTGCCTAATGGATCGGTCTGGTCAAAGGGTCGATCATTCTCCACATCCGATCCGCCCTTATGTTGACATCTTCGTTCTCTCCTATGGCAGATTGATGATTGTCGTCGGACCGCTCGAGTAAATCAGGATTAGGCATCGGAATGCCAAACTCCTCAACTAAGGGGGCAAAACGATGACTTTGCCAGTTCACAGTTTCTTGGGGCAATGATGAAGTTTTGTAGTCTTTTCCTTCGGCATTTTTGTAAGGATTCATGTACAGGATATATTCCTCCATTTTGTCCGGGATCCTATCTGCTGAAACCAGTTGTTGAACCCCCTTGTAAAAGATAGTTTGAAGGATTCCACCGATCCTTCTCCGAACTAAAGGGTCGAGAACAGGAGAATTAAGAAATTTTTGTATGGCTGGAAGTTCCGCCTCTTCTGCCCCTTGGGAATATGCGCGCGCAGAGTCTTGCTTGGTCTGCTCAAGCTCGATTTTAATTCTCTTAAGCTCATCCTCGAGTGCACTTTTTTCTGTAACTACAGATAATAATTCATCCTCCACAGAGGAGGAATGTTTTTTACTTGTATTCTCTAGCCCTTTCTTCACTTTAGACAATTCTCGTTGACTGTCTGCCAGTTGAGATCGAAGGGTTTGATTGTCAGCAAAAATTTGTGCGTACGCATCGTGAGCATCTTGCGATTCCTGCTCTAGCAATGCCAAGCGATAGGTTTGAAGAGCGAACAAATCCCCGACCTATGATGAAATCTCGGATTATCAATAAATGTTAAAGACTCTAAAGAAAGATGAAATAGTCAAAGGAAAAATTCTTACCTCATGATACGTCCGGGAAAAATCACTCAGGACCTCAAAACTACCATTGATGGTTTGAAGCAACATATCCCGCTTAAACCGACCAGCCATGTAAATTCTAGTTGCTTTATCAAATTCATTCTCGCCATCCGGACCCAGATCGGATTGGATAGTCCCGTCTTCGGGATATCCAGCAGCCCTGCTACCGCGGAAGTGCTCATCCATGAAATCTGCCACATCCGGCTCCGATCTACCCTCTCGACATGGAACCGAATCAGAACTCACACCAAAGGGTTTTACCCTCCTCGAGGGCCCCGGATAGTCAGCATTCCTCTTTCGACTCAGGAGCTTCTCATACTCTTGTGCACCCAGAATCCGGTTCCAGGAATATTGACTGTAACCAACAGACGAAAGAGTAGAAGTATCAGGGGAGAACAAACTTCGGAGAGGACCCACTGTGGCGGAATTCAAGGAACTCATAGTACCAACCCCTCTCAGATCGGGAAGTAGAATTGGTGTATCAACTGAATCTCCGCCTAAATTACTTGCATCCGCTCTTCTTTCCGAAGTATATAGTAACTGCTCGAGCTGGGATGGCATATTTCCAACCGAGCCAGAAGTGGACAGTCGAAACCTCTCAACAGTTCGACCTCTAAAGGAAATACAAGGTATACGTGAGTTTAAACAAGAAGAATTAATCCATCACACCTTGAGATAGGAAGAAACTAAAGACATACTCAAAGAAAGAGGGGCGCGGGACGGAGCAGCAGAAGCAGGCAAGTCACCGAGCGGCTGAAGGGATCCTTCGTAAGATCGAATGGGTAAAGGATAAGAGTATTCGATCATTGGGGCAGGATAGTCACATTTGCTCAACCCGGCCAACCGCAAAACACCTTCTTGAACCAGAAGCATGGTTTGGTAAGGGTTGGACCGTAGCTGCTCGAGAAATTCATCGGAAAGACGTTGGTTGAGCTTCTCCTTAATCCTGCGACGACCATATGACCATGAATTTACGCCTTCCCATCGATATGGTCTGGTCTTCGAGCTACCTTCTGATACGGGGACATCAGGGCCTTTCACGAAAAAGAACCTCCTCTTCCAACCTTTAATCTTTTCCGTTGTTATGTTCGTAAGAATAGGCCGTTTCGACCGCTGGCAGATGGACACGAACCCGACATTTGAGCCCTTACACAGGTCCATTCGAAATATTTGCCAAAAATTACTAAAAGAGGCCTCTTCCCCTTTGGCTTCCATGAGAGCGCTGAACGCTACGATATACGCGATAGAATGCGGGAGAAGCTGAGCGGGCGAAAGCGAAAAGAAAGTCAAGATGCTTCGGATAAGAGGGATAAATGGAATGCGCAAACCGTAAGAAAATTGCTTCTCATAGAAGGCTTGACACCTAGCTGGAGGCTCGGTTGCACGCTCGGTGTAAGAAGGGATGACGATCGAAAAACCCTTAGGAAGAAATTTCCCGAACTCCGCCTCAAGATGAGCGCGATCCTTTTTGGAAAACCACAGGAAGTTTGATTGGCAGGAAGTTCTGACCTGTTCGAGATGGCTGTGTTAGAAGGAAACGTATGACTAAAAATCCTGACAAAGGTGCCCTCGCCGATACTAAGCTTCTCGACCACGTTTTCCTCTAGATCTTCGATCTAATCAACATCCTCATCTCCTGGATGAAACTCTCCATCCTCGTAATCATCGACAAGCTTTAACATAGGATCAGACACTTGGTCCTCTCCGACTTTGTTCTTGCCCTTCAAACTTCTGGAACTAGACATTATGGACTGAGAAACAATTATACTAAAACAGCTGCTCGTTCGACCCGAATGCTCCGAACTCAAGAAAGTATGTGATTTGTGAGTGATTTTTCAACAAGTCAACATATATATACGGGGTTAAAAAGGTAAAATTGCAAACAGGTCCCCGAGTAACCGCGACGGTTGAACTTCCACTGGGTAAAATTTAAAGTTATTTTTCTGAGAATTGCATTCTTGATCCCTCACTTTCCAGAAATTGGGATATGTTTCTTGGGAATTGTTCCTATGGTATCCCATTGGTCCTTTGTGTTACGATCGAAAAATTAAGAAAGCATTGCCAAGGAATTGACTAGAGCATCACAGTAATTGACAGTAAGGAAAATCTCGATCTAGAGGTCCTACGCAAACAGTGGATAACAAGATTAATATCACAGCAACGCCATTATATTGTTTCTAATGTATGCACTCTTTTTCCCTAGCTCGGTTTTTATCCCAAAGGGTTTTTCTGAGTTGGGTTTTTAATGAGGCATACCCGAAACATATTTTAAATGGCTCATCTCACCCCAGCATTCGAAACAACTTATACTTCTTCGAGCTTAAGCACCACTTCATGCTCGAGAATTGGGGGAGTATTGATGAGGGGTAATTTGGATCCCCTATCTTTGCAAGCCCGATATGGGTCGAACAACATAAGTTCCGTCCTCAGAAGTATCGAACCGAGCTGGGACATATAATGATCTGTTCTGACCCAGCGCAGAGAACCCGAGATCGAAGGTTACTGTTTGGGCCGAGCCCGGGCCCAAACCAGCGGGCCGGGAAAGTACTCCTGCAAGTGTGTCACAAAGCCCATCATCTCAGCTATAAATACCCCTAGCATTCACGACGACGACACAACTTCCCAGGTGCTCTTCCTCCGAGGCGGCTGCTCGGAACTACTTAGGACGAATAGTATAGGCTATTTTATATGTGTTTCACCCTCTAGCTTGTACGGCATCCTATAATGCTCGGATAGGACTCTCGATACTTGTAATTTGTACTCGATCATCCCGAATACAAATAATATTGATCTTTCTCTTATATTTATAAGCATTTATACGGCTTTCTACACCACTTAGATCGAACAAGCGAAAACGCGTAAGATCATTACCAAATTTTTATGAACGAGAAGGATCAGGACAAAACCGCATTTATTACCGAGCAAGGAGTGTATTGCTTCATAGTTATGCAGTTTGGTCTGAGAAACGCAGGCGCAACCTATCAAAGGCTGGTCAATATGATGTTCAAAGAATTGATAGGAGAGATCATGGAAGTTTATGTGGACGATATGCTTGTAAAGAGCATGACAAGAGAATACCACATTAAGCATCTCGGCAGATGCTTTGAAATATTGAGAAAATATGGAATGAAATTGAACCCAACAAAATGCACTTTCGGGGTACGATCGGGAAAATTCCTTGGATATCTTGTCCACGAGAAAGGGATTGAAGCAAACCTAGAGAAGATCCGAGCAGTTACCAATCTTCAACCACCAAGAAAACTTTTGGATGTTCAAAGCTTGATCGGAAAAATCATTTCATTGAATAGATTTATCTCTCGATCCGCCGACAAGAGTTTGCCATTTTTCAAGCTATTGCGCAAGTCGAGGGACTTCAAGTGGAATGCTGAATGCGACAAGGCTTTCGAAGATCTTAAAAAATACTTAACTTCACCTCCTATGCTGGCCAAGCCTACAGATGGAGAGCCTTTGTACCTCTACATAGCCGTTTCGGAGGAGGCTGTTAGTTCGGTACTGGTGAAGTTAGAAGAATCCGTGCAAAAACCGGTCTTTTACTTGAGCAAATTGTTGCAAGGTGCCGAGAAGAATTGTATGGAGATCGAAAAATTCGCACTTACTTTGGTAGTGGCTGCGCGAAGACTGAGACCCTATTTTCAAACTTATAAGGTAATTGTCTTAACTAACCAACCCTTGAGGCAGGTCTTATCTAAGCCAGAAGCATCTGGTCGATTAATTAAATGGGCAATCGAATTGGGGCAATTCGAGATTGAGTACCTGCCACGAACAGCAGTAAAGGCTCAAGTGCTAGCCGACTTCCTGGTGGAAGGAATCCACTAGTTTGAAGAGCTCAGAGAATGAGGAAAGTTCTGAAATAAATATGCTAACAGAGGTAGATGACTCAACATGGTTGATGCACGTGGATGGCTCTTCAACCAGAGAAGGAGGCGGAGCAGGAATTCATTTTCAAGGACCCAATGGCGAAGACTTGAGTTATGCAATAACCTTGGATTTTGTCATTTCAAACAATGAAGCGGAGTACGAAGCCTTGATCGCAGGATTAGAGATGGCCTTAAAGGCAAAAATAAGGTCAGTTACTGTGCTGACAGATTCTGAACTTGTTCACAGGCAGGTGAAGGGCATTTACGAAGCGAAGGATTTCAATATGATAAAATATTTAAACAAGGCAATGATGGGATAGTGCCCTGCAAGCCAATATATTTAGCTTGTACTGGAACTATCATTATCTTTCTTTAGTATAAATGATTTAATACGCACGTTTATTTATATGTGTATAAGGATAAACAATGGCCAACTTCATCTCTCACGAATACATTTAAGCGATTGGATGAAATCCTTAGATTACATTTGATTACATTTGACTATGGGACGATTCTCTTCAGTACTGAGTGCAATCATGAAACAGTCTCTAAGGTCGTAATCTTAAAACACGTTCCAAGTCATAGATTCCGAAACGAGACGGGGTATCGTGGGAATCGCCAAGACTTGTACAAGTATGCATGATTCACATGGAGTGAATTTGTAGCGTTTCATGAGCAAGGCATTTGAGGCCAGTGCATATGAGTAGGTGGTTCGATAGAGGATCGAACGCATCGAATGACCCGAACAGAGAAACCCATTGTGGAAGCGCATGACGCATATCGATGATGGGATGTTTCTCAAGGCTTATAATAGTGTACGATTTAGTCCTTTGACTTGAGGTGCTAGGGCGAATTCGGTGCATGAATGTGCGTACTTGGATCTAGGTATAGATCACTTAGCCTGATTATAACATGCCTAGGTTGGGTGCGTATAGTTATGTACGCGAGTGGTTAGTACCAATATGGAATCTACCGACTCATCGTAATGGATGAGAGAATTTCCTATACGATTCTTAGATAATATATCCGAGGAATCCACGACCGTGGTCGGTGACGGATTTGGGAAGGGGTTTCCAAATTTAGCAGTCACACTGGAATATTATCCCGAATTAGAAAGTATAGTTATAGAGACATATTTAGAGGTGCCGATCAATTCACAAACCCTAAGTGTTGATCGGGAAAATTAGTCGATAGAAGGACCGTATGTACATGCCAATTATAAGAGGTGAGGTTCACAAATATCAATTCGCCTGAAGTTGGGCTTCATGGGCTTGTGGCTAGACATCGACCACGAAGTGTGGGTACTCCTGAGTTAATAGACGAATTGATTCTAGGAGTGGTCAATTAAAGGTTGTTTAATTGACCGGAGCAATTTATTGTTCATAAATTAAATCACGAGGAATTCGTGGGCCTGCTGACAATTGATGGTGAACTCAGAGGGTCACACACAATACAATTGGACAGTGACAGTTATGAAATGGTATAAAAGGAATTAATTGATTTAAAGGTAATTAAATCAATTAAATGAATTAAAGTGTTAATTCAAGTGGGAGATTAATTAGTTGATCTAATTAATTAAAGAAAATATTAATTTATTAATTAATATGGATTGGGTATTTAATTAAGGTGGTTAATTAAAAGAAGGTTTGCAAGACATGTGCCTTTAATTAAAAGCCCATAAGGAGTCTTGCAAACCTAGGTCAAGAAGGAGGCTTATAAATAGAGTTCTACATGAACTTAAAGAATAACACAAGTAGAAAAACCCTAGCCTCCTCTGCACCTAGCCGCCGCCCCAACCTTGCGCCGCCACCAAGTAGCCGCCGCCTCCTTCTGGTCGTGAGCTGTTATAGTGCCGCCGTGAGTTCTCCCTCGTTCCCTCGTGCAGGATCTTGCTCTGCCAAGTAGTTCTGCACAGTCCCTTAATAACAAATCTCCTAGATCCAGTTCTGAGCCTAAGACTAGGAGGTGTTGCCAGAATCCAGTTGGTGTGGACTAAACTCTGGAAGTGAGACATTTGGATCACTCCTGTGAACCAGAATCAGAATCAGAGTTGAAGGTTGCCACCACCTTGCCTGTGGTGAGGTAAAAATCGAAACCCCCTTGTTTTAATACATTGTGTGTTTTGTTTCATGCTTTCGTATACATAATATGGAGATCTAATATATGAGACCTTGGGTGCTTCGAAAAATTTTAAAATTCCGCACTATAAGTTGTTCTGACAATCGAGGCAACCCTGTGAGGTCCAACAGTGGTAGCAGAGCCAACTCCATACTTATTATACAAAAAGGCCTGAACATAATGTGTGTTCACCGTATATGTTTAATTATGTGTATGAGAACGCGTGATAATTATGTTCTGTAAATTGATTCTTACTTGTTATGACTAGATCTATGATTGGGTAAAACTGCTTTTCAAGATCTGTGGCGAATTTATAGTTTTTGAAAATTTCAGGACTTTTTGGTGCAAAAATTGAAAATTAGGGTTTAGAGGCTGAAAATTCAAATTTTCAGAATCTGGAAATTTCAAAAATTCTGGACTATTTTGCAAATCTGGTCGCACTGCTTTTTGGGGTCGTTTTGTAATTTTTGAAACTTTGGGGACTGTTTTGCAATTACCGAAACTTCAAGGGTCTGTTTGAAAAATTGTAAATTTTCAGAATTCAAAATTTTATTTTCTGGTCTGCTGCCCTAATCTGTTTTGGGGTGTTTTTGTAACTTTTTAAAAGTTTTGGGGTCAAAGTGCAATTTTCAAAAGTTGAGGGGCCGAAAATGCAATTTTCAAAAGTTGAAAAACAGAATCTGAATTTGAGCAGAAAATTTATTTTTGTTTACCCGAAAATTTATTTTGTCATAATTAGTAGTGACTAAAAAGTAAGAATCATAGGAAGTTAGTTTTAAAAGTATGTTTTAAAATTAAGAAAGAAATAGATAAAAGTTGTTTGCATGTTTCTTGCTCTACGTGAACTGTTTACGTGATTTTCGATCAAGCCGAGCCTTGACCTTAGGGTAGATGTGATGGGTTTAATTTAATGTTTGGTTTTTATTGGGCCTACGAGCCTGTTATATTTTTGGGCCACTTTGAGCCTTTGTAATAGAATAGGGCTTTACTGCTTTCCTAGTCTAGGATGAAGGCATGTTTACAAGAAAGGTGGGAGCCCAAGAAGATATAAGGGCCGTGTAAGCATGGTACATTGTGTAATAGCATAGACGTGGTTGAGAACCCTTTAGATTGACCAATAGGGCCAACATCATTGGCTCGATGATGGCCTGCATAGGAGGCTCTCGATCGAAAACATATTGTGGTAGTATGCATGCTAGGCTTGTATGGCTTTTATTTATTTGTCGTTTTATATTTAGCTTGTATGAGATGCGCGCTAGAATCTAGATCGTAATAAAAGATAAAGCATAATTGACACGGTAAGATCTCGAGGATAGTTAGTATAACTTTCAAACCAGTAAATCCCCTCTTGAATTAATTATTAAGTCATATTGGATTAAAATAAAATGAAGTATTTATATAAATCCAAGCCTTCTATCAATAGGGACTAGCGTATGTTGTCTACTTATCGATAGACGTGATCCAGAGTCTGGCACCCGAGTCGAAGAAAGGGACAATACGCGAAATTCCTTGACTCCTGTTTTTAATTAAACACGACAAGGGTGAGGACTGGTCGGGATGTGAATATCGACCGATAACCAGTTACGGGGAGTTCATGACCGGGCCCGTTGCTCATCATGATTGATGGGTTAGACTTAACGATTAGTAACACTTATGATGTAGCAGTGCTAGATAAGTGCAAAAACCGAGGCATAATAACTTGAAGGTTGTGTAGTGACACAATTGGCAATAAGTATGCCTACCTGGGGAATTGGTTGTATGGCCACGAGTCGTGGGTACAATTAATGGCTGCTGGGACGTCAAGACCTACTAGGAAATAGAATTTCCCGAACAATTGAAGGGGTAATTGTTTCGATAAAATAGTGGGAGAACTTTTACGATAGAAAGTCCAACCTTCGTAGATTATAAGTATTATTCATTAACTAGTCCACTGAATGTTTGTTTTCTCTTTAAAAGGATACTGAGATATCTGTAATTATCCATTTTACTATTTATCCTCGACTAATAAAATAACTGGATCAAAATATCGACTAGGCAAGAAACTTAAGAATTGTCTTAAATTCCAAAAGTGGGAATGATGTTCTTAAACGACGAGCCTATGTCTTATGCGCTTCCGAGATAAGTCAAAATAAAAGAAACGAATCACCCGTAGAGTATGGGTATATTAATGATCGTTTCCTCATATAAAGATGAATCTTAAAAAGTGAAACGAATAACCTATAGAGTATGGGAATCTTAATGATCGTTTCCTCAATAAGCATCAAGATTGAACGAGCTATGGAAGCAACATGAGGAGCATGTCTGAAGCTTCTGAAACAAACCTCCACCTCAAAAGGCTTGTTTTGAGGAGTAGTTTTGAATCGATTTGATTCAAGACTTCTAAGGAATTGTTTCAAAACTCGAGAATAAATGAAGGAACTAGTGTCAAGGATCATTGTCTTTGTTTTATCAATCTAGTTGAAAACTGGATCGATCAAACGTAGGCCTGCAAGTGATCTTAACATTAACTTCCTCCTAAATTCTCCTCCCGCTCATTCAAATGACTCTTGAAATACACTGATCTTATTCGATAAGTTGATCATATTTCATGAATCAACCAAAGTACTGGTTAAAGGAAAATAGGATAAACCTATCATGATCGTTTACACTTCATGGACTGCGAAGTCAAAGAAGAGTAAAATGAGGAAGAATTAATTCTCTTCTGAATTCGATCATAAAGGTAGTCAAAAGAACGCAAGTAGCCTAAAAGTTGAATTATCCCACTGCATCTAAGAAAGGCACTGTTATGTTTAATTGATTAGATGATCTAATTAATTAAGCAACGTTTCAATTAAAGGGTTAATTGAAAAGGAAAAAGGAACCAAGTAAAGAAGTTAATTGAAAGGAAGTAAATTAATTGAATTAATCCATTAGCTCAATTTATTGAATTAATGTGTGAAGTTCAAATTAATACAAAGATAATAATCCATAACTTTGGTACGCTCTGAATCTTAATTGTCACTTCTTTCAGATCCATGAAAGGCTGATCCTTTCGCTTCGGGCTGTCTTTTTGCTTTGACACATCTCCAAGAGTAGGATTCAAAAGTTGGTTTCACCTAAGCTTCTTGAAAAATAGAACTTGGATGAACTTCCAACTTGCGAATCATGTCTCAAAGGAGAGATGACTAGATCTCCCGTCACAGGGAATCCAGAGCGAACCAAACAAAATCTGGATTTAATACATGAATATGGACCTCTAAAAGTTAGTGTGAGAGGAGATTACTCATACTTTGTACCTTTTTGCTGATGACCTTGGTTGTTAGTGAAAAATGTATCTAGTGAGATACAAATCCGAATAACCTTTGAAAGTTTTCAAGGTATTTCGATACGAAGTAGAGAATCAACAAATACATAGTATTAAGACCATTCGATCTAAACGAGATAGCAAATACTTGTCAAGGATTCCTCAATTATCTCAATGAGAATGGGATTCTCATACAACAAACTCCTCCTAAGACATCTCAACTTATTGAAGTGTCTAAAGAGATGGAATCTAACATTGTTAGGCATTGTTCGATCCATATTGAGTTTTGTTAAGCTTCCTTATGCATTCTAGGGGTTGGTCCTCCTGACTGCATCGAAGATATTGAGCAAAGTACCTTCAAAGTTCGTGCCTACAGAGCTTTACCAAGAAAGGTATGGCAAAATACCTCTATGCTCTTACTTCTGAGTATGGAGATCTCCTGCCGATGGTAGAAACGAGAAAGGAGATAAATTGGCTAGTAGATCCAATTTGTATGTAATTGTGGGGTATCCAACGAAATCCATTGGATACCTGTTCCACGACAATGAGAAACAATCGTTTCTCCTAAATACCCGTTCCTCTGTTGATGAATTTCTCGTCAAAGGAAATGGAAACGTCATGGAACTTGATGAAGTCCAAGATTTGGACCCGTCCCCGCAAACAGTGGGAGTTAATCCAGAAACTACTGAACCATCAAGTACACCAATACTTCGTAGATCTGATCAAGTTCATGAAGAGCTTGAATTATATGGTTTCACCATATACGAAGAAGCTACATTTGGATGTAGACGCACTTGCATGACTAGAATTCATGCAAACCGAAATGGATCCCATCCATTCCAACAAGGTATAACCTTGATTGATCCACTCGAGGGATTTATCCCTATAAGTTGGCTATAAGTTATAAGTGGATCTTCAAACTTGGAATGAATGGAGAGGTGTTGCCTCTAAGAATCTATTAGTGGTTAAAAAGGCTATTCACAAAGTTCTGGAACAGACTTTAATGAAACCTTTTTCTCCAGTAGTGTTGGTCCCAAGTGGTCAGATGAGGTCTAGAGGGGGGGGGGGGTGAATAGACCTCATAAACTTTTAATTTTTCTTTAACTTCTCTTCTATAAGTAGAGTTCGCTCATCAGCTAAATAAGATGACTAAGCTGATTTTGCACTTAGCTTATCAGCAGAGTAAGCTGATCTTATTCGTGAGACTACTATGCTGATTTAGCACTTAGCTTATTCAGTGAAGTAGACTACTATGCTGATTTTGCTTATCAAGCTTATATAATCAGAGTTTCAAACAATGATGCAGCGGATAATGTTTATGTGTTTTTCAAACAATGTTTTCAACTCAATTAAACTTTTAAAGCACAAAGAAAGCTTTGCCCCAAGTTGGAAATTCCTCAATTTAAAAGACTCTTCTTTTAAAGTATTTACTTAGCTTATGAAATATGCAATGCAAGACAAATAAAGTAAATAACACAAGGAATTTTTATAGTGGTTATACAGGAACAAATCCTCTTAATCCACTCTTCCAAGTCACACAGATCTTGGGTTATACTATAATCACTAAGTTTACAGTATACTCTGCTTGCGTCGAACAACAAATGAAACGACCACAAGTTCGCAATAGGAAATCACAAAGAAGACCTATTCTCCTGATCTTACGTAGTTTCGTTGGTTCGATCAAGGGTGGGATGTAATTCAATAATGACAACAATAAAATAAAGCAAAGATCAAAGTAATTGTATTCGAATTGAATGAGTACAAATGCATGTATTCAAAGGTCCTACTCGAGCATTATAGGATGCCGTACAAGCTAGAGTGTGAAATACATACGATCCTAAGTCTATACTTCTGAAATGTTCCGAGCAATAGCTTCGAGGAGGGAGCACCTGGAAAGTCGTGTCCAGCATCATAAATGCATGGGGTATTTATAGCTGAAAACGGGGTTCAGGTGGTCTACCCGCAGATGTGCAATTCTTCGGCCCATAAGTTTGGGTCAGAGCTTGGCCCAACAGTAATTTTGGATCCAGGGTAGCCTTGTATTTACAGTATTTCGACATCGGGGTCGAACTGGATCTTCCGAGATAAATAATGTTCGATCTTATGTAGTTGTAAAGAAGAAGAGCAGAAATCCGAAATATCCCTCATCAATACTCCCCCACTTCTCGAGCGTAAAGTGGAATTTAAGCTCGAAGAAGTAACGATAGAATAATTCGGTTTCGGCTTATCTTTTCGGGTATGCCTCATTAAAAACCTGGCTCGGAAAAACCCTTCTGGGGTAAAAACCGGGTCAGGGAAAAAGAGTGCATACTTAAGCAATTTCTTGATAGCGCAGTCTTAACATCGTCCTTGTTGTTTGTGATGTGGATCTTTAATTCAGGAATTTTGGAAAGTATAGGGGCTGTAGGTGCAATTTCTGAGAATATGACTTCAAATATACCTTCAAGAGAGTCCAATCGTCGCGGTTACTCGAGGACTGATTTGCAATTTCCCATTTTGTCCCTATATATATAGTTATACCGAGGGTCGCTGTTCCTCTTAAATTTTGAGGAGAGAGCTTTAGATCGGAGCAGACAGGTCGATAAGAGAGTTTCGTTAGCCATTTTTGAACAGTCATCTTATATTTATTATGTCGAGTTCAGTAGACTTGAAAGGGAAATCTCCCATAGAGGAGAATGAGGTCGACAACCGCAAGGGGAAAAAAGCTGTAGAGAATCGATCATCTGAAAACGAGAATCCGCAAAACTCGGGTTCCGCCTCGGATTCCAGCGGAGAGGATCGGGAGTCGAGTTCTGACACTGGAAATAGCGAAGACGAAAATTCCGGCGAGGCAACAGTTTCTGAAAGGGAAGATATAGAAGATGGAGAGCTTCCTTTGGGTAACAATGAACAGCTGAAATATAGACTGAACCGTAATGTGGTGATTACGATCTATGATTGGGAAGAGCCCTCGACTAGCGCAGCTCTAAACATGACTGAGGAGAGAGCAAATGAGATCTTCTGTTCCTATAAAGCGACAGACCTGACGGAGTTGCAAAAAGAATTCGGTCGGTATCTAGGCACCGGTTTTTCAATAGTGCTTCCCTCTCCCGATCAACGAGTTACCGACCCCCCTGCCGGTTGTCAAGCCTTTTATTCCAAACACTTCCAATACGGCTTACGCATCCCCTTCCCTCCTTTACTAGAAAACCTTCTGGATGCTTTTAAGTTGGCTCCCTGCCAGATTTTACCGAATTCGATCTGCCTAATCATAGCTTTTTGCGTGTTGATGAAAGCTAAGGGGAAAAAGGCAGCTTTTTAGAATTTTTGGATGATATTCCAGATCAGTGCTTCCACCTCTTCAAACGCAGGTTACGTATACTTTTCTCAGAGGCCGAAATTTTCGGTCTTATCGACCAACGTGAGTAGCAATCTGAAGGGATGGAAACGTGAGTTCTTCTTTGTCCGAGGGCCAGAGTCTCCGCCTTCCGAAGAAAATCCCGAGCCTACTCCCTTCGATTGGCCTGGAGCAAAGGAGTGGATATACGGAAGACGCCGGCTCGTGGGGAGTATGAAAAATGAGATAACAGATAATTTTCTGCAATCTCTTCGTGCTGATCCTCATCAGACTGCTCTAATGACTCAAGAAGCAGTTTTGCGATTGGCCGAGCTCAGTAGTTGCACTTTTCCTGCCGAACCAATCTATTTCGGGAAAGCTCCAATCGATACCGCTAACCCCCCTTCCACGTTAGCTGACATCGTTGACAAATTCCGTACATCGGTTTCTGGCCCACACGTTGCTTCCTTTTCGAAGGGTAATAAGGGTCGACCTCGTCCTCAAACATCAATGAATCTTCGGAAAACGAAGAAATCTAAGGCCCCCGTCGGGATCGCGTCGACCTCAAATGCTTTAATGATTGTTTCCCCGATTAGCCAAGCAGGAACCTCTCGGTCAAGGGCCGAGGCGGAGGGGGCCTCCGATTTCCGGGGTCCTGAAATCCTTCGATCTGTCTTTTCGAATATCTCTTCCAACCCGAACGACGAGGGGTTTAGTAACTATACTCTCCTGGAGGATCGTGCCAGAGAGATTTTGCAGGCCAGGATGAATCGCAAAAGAAGTAGCAATGTTCCTGAGTCCTCTAGGAGAGTCAAGCCTTTTGCTCGAGGGCCGAACCCTATACCATGTCGGGCTGGTCATTCCGAACCAGATTTGGCAGATTTCATCGAGGACCATCTGCAAGGACCGAGGGCGGCCGGATATCCGGACTGTGGGACCATCGAATCTGATTTAGGTTCCGAGGGTGAGCATACGGTGGATAAGTCTCTCCGGATGTTCTTGGCCGGGAGATTCAGGGATGATACTATCCAATCTTTTGTTAAAAAAGATTTTGAGATACTTGGCGATTATGCCCATGCTCAGCAGATGGTACTTTCTAATTCCGAGAGTTTCTAGCTTTTTTCCCTATAATCCTCATCTCGTGCTCTTACGTATCTTTTCCTTTACAGGCCGGAGACCTATTTACTCAAACTGCTCTTCGATTGTCCGTATTGAGCGAAGAGTCTCAGGCGGTACAGAAAGCCTTATGCGACGTTCTGAAGAGTGAAGTTGCGAAGACCAGTCAGCTAGAGGATACCAAGATTAAGTTGTCCGAGATCGAGATTGAACTCGAGGGAACTAGGAAAGAGTTGGAAACAAAGAAGGCCTTAGAGGATGAAGTGGGGAAATTAAAGCAGGAGCTTGAGCAAACCAAAGTGTTTGCCCAACAATCTTATGAACGGGGTCGAGTCGAAGCCAGGCTTCCTGCCATAAGGGAGTTCCTAGAGTCTCCGATCCTTGATGCCTTGATTCGATTACGGTCGGGAGAAATCAATCAATCCTTCTACTTTAAAGGAGCTCAGCATCTCCTTACAGCTGCTAAAATCGAAAGCGCCCTTGATGATTTCCTTCCTAAGATGGATCCTTACAAGAATATCTTCGGTAAAGACTATAAAGTGTCTTCCCTTCCTCCTAAGCTCGAGGAATTTGCCACTCATGAGTTTGCTCCTTTTCTTGAGGAATTTGGTGCACCGATGCCGAATCCGGATAAGCTCGAAGCCCAATCCGAAAGCGAAGATGTGGATATTGAAGGGGATTCCCGCGGTCAGAGTGTGCAAGGCACCCCTTCTTCTGGTTCGAGTAAATCTGCGTCTGATGCGCAAAGTCATGATGGAGAAGGCAGCAGCTCGAATAAAGATGATTCCGACGGCTCGGAAAGTAGTTCTAGTGAATCGGAGGAGCTAGATAGATCGGACCATGGTTCAGGCGTGAAAGAGTCTTAATTAATAACGATCGCTGTGTAATTTGATTGACTTAGCAAACCAATGTACTTATCTTATAATCTTTTGCTCTTGCATATATAGTGGGTGCTTGAATTTGAATCTCTTTTCCTTTATGCTATCTTAGGCTATTGCCATCTTTGAACTTTCTGCTATCTTTTATAACGTCAGTCTTGCGTACTCAGCTGCGTCATTGAATCTTTCTTGGGAATAGTGATTTACCAATCATTGCAATTCTGCATGATGTCATTTTTCTTATAAGTAGCGAAGGCGCTTTTAATTGCTTTCGCATTGGCATTGCTCACAGTGTTCGGAGCTTCCCTTTTAAAAAAAAATAACTGTTTTGGTTGGGTCTTAACCCGAAAATTAAGGGATGCATAAAAATTCGAACGCTCTTGTGATTCCTTCCACGCCTTTTCCCAGGCCAAGTGTTAGTAGAAAATTAAGGAAAAGAAATCGATCAGCAATTACATCCACTAGATCTGATCAGCAAAATTTCCATGAGGCGAACAAACACTCAACCATCGCCCTTTCTTCGTGTTTGAAAACTGGGGGCTCCAACAAGAGAATAAAAAAGGTTTCTTTTGCGGAGGATGTCACTGGGCATGTCCCTTCTCAATCCGTATCCTCGTGGGTTAGCGGATCTTTGCTTAAAAGGGATATAGCTCCTTTTGACAAATTGTCACACGAGAAAACCGACCTGACCCTTCTTCGGTCCAATGTTTCTATCTCCGAGGGTGACTCTTCGACTGGAGAATACTCCTCGTTCCTGTTTTATTCTGGGTTGGAATCTCTTGCCCAAGTAATTCATTCTCATCTTTTTGTCATGAGTGTTTTATCTCTTTATTTCCGTTATAATATATTTTCTTATGAGTTCAGGCTAGGGTGGTCTTCTCTAAGCTTTATGCATTAGCCAAACATGAGTTCGAACAGCGGACCTCTATTTCGCTCGATCTTATCGGGAAGAAGATCGAGCTGGAACGTGCATTGGAAGCTAACAGATTTTTCAAGGAGAAAATATCTCAGGACAAGTTAAGTTCAGAATTAGAGAAACTCAAAGGTATTTACGAACGTGAGAAGAGACACTCTGAGCTTCGTGAGAAAGAAGCTTATATTCGTGGGTATACTGATCGTAGTGCTGAAGTTCGAAAGATCCTTTCCGAAAATAATTTCGTTTAGTAATACTGTGGTTTACCTTTGTATAATGAGTTAAGACTTCTCTTTGTAACACCATCCTCGTTGTAACGGTTTTCCTTTGTTGTTGTAGTATCACCCTTGTTGTAATGATATAATATTTGCTTGGAATGATATTCTCCGTCTCCGTCTCTCTTTCCTTCCCTTTTTTTTTTTTTTTTTTTTTTTTTTTTTTTTTTTCTTTCGGCGCCATAGTTGTCGTGGAGAAATTTTAATAGAATTTAGATCAATCTTCAATAGAATGTTTATTTCAATCTAAGGGGCATAGCAAAGGCTTTCAACCTTAGTCATTTTTAGAGCGTTTTTAGCTCGAGGGTCATAGCAGAGGCTTTCACCCATTCGATAATTTCGATCTAAGGGGTATAGCAGAGGCTTTCACCCTTAGTCGTTTTTAGAGCGTTTTTAGCTCGAGGGTCATAGCAGAGGCTTTCACCCATTCGATAATTTCGATCTAAGGGGCATAGCAGAGGCTTTCACCCTTAGTCGTTTTTAGAGCGTTTTTTAGCTCGAGGGTCATAGCAGAGGCTTTCACCCATTCGATAATTTCGATCTAAGGGGCATAGCAGAGGCTTTCACCCTTAGTCGTTTTTAGAGCGTTTTTAGCTCGAGGGTCATAGCAGAGGCTTTCACCCATTCGTTAATTTCGATCTAAGGGGCATAGCAGAGGCTTTCACCCTTAGTCGTTTTTAGAGCGTTTTTAGCTCGAGGGTCATAGCAGAGGCTTTCACCCATTCGATAATTTCGATCTAAGGGGCATAGCAGAGGCTTTCACCCTTAGTCGTTTTTAGAGCGTTTTTTAGCTCGAGGGTCATAGCAGAGGCTTTCACCCATTCGATAATTTCGATCTAAGGGGCATAGCAGAGGCTTTCACCCTTAGTCGTTTTTAGAGCGTTTTTAGCTCGAGGGTCATAGCAGAGGCTTTCACCCATTCGTTAATTTCGATCTAAGGGGCATAGCAGAGGCTTTCACCCTTAGTCGTTTTTAGAGCGTTTTTAGCTCGAGGGTCATAGCAGAGGCTTTCACCCATTCGATAATTTCGATCTAAGGGGCATAGCAGAGGCTTTCACCCTTAGTCGTTTTTAGAGCGTTTTTTAGCCCTAGGGTCATAGCAGAGGCTTTCACCCATTCGTTAATTTCGATCTAAGGGGCATAGCAGAGGCTTTCACCCTTAGTCGTTTTTAGAGCGTTTTTAGCTCGAGGGTCATAGCAGAGGCTTTCACCCATTCGATAATTTCGATCTAAGGGGCATAGCAGAGGCTTTCACCCTTAGTCGTTTTTAGAGCGTTTTTTAGCCCTAGGGTCATAGCAGAGGCTTTCACCCTTATATAATAGTAAACTGAGATAAGTACTGATTAGGACAACAGAGATCGATAATAATGAATATAGATCGAGAATATCGGGAATATGTCGAATAAGTAAGAATGTAGGCGAAATAAGCTTTCATTGAATAAATAGTCCGAATAAACATTCTTCAAATAACCCAATTCTTCATTAAACTCATATAGTTTGCCAAATAGTAATAGTCAAAGAAAACAGAACAAGATAACTAAAAAGTAGAAGCCTCGATTGTAACTATCTTCCATAATATCTTCTTAAATTGATCGCATTCCAAGCTCGAGGCAATATCTCTCCGTTGGGGTGTGCAATCTTATAAGAACCTTTTTTTCCGACCTCTACGATCACGAAAGGGCCCTCCCAATTGGGTTGTAGTTTTCCTACGTGCTTTGATACTTCCACTTTTTTGAGCACCAAATCTCCCACTTTGAAGGATCGAATCCTCACATTCCGATTATAGGACTTTTCCATGTTGGCCTTGGCGGCTTGAATTTTCAACTTTGCGCGGTCCCTTCGAGCATCCGCGTGGTCAACTTCCACCTGCCTCATCAATTGGTTTTCTTCGGGATCATACAATTCGACCCTGGGAGAAGGTATAAGATTCTCCACTGATAGAATAGTGCCCGGCAAGCCAATCTAAATTAGCTTGTTTGAGGACTATCTTCTTATGGTTTATAATTAATACGCCCGTTTATTCATAGTACGTGAATTAAACAATGGCCAACTTCATCTCTCGCGAACCTATCTAAGCGATTGGATGAAATCCTGAGTTCACAATAGACTATGGGACTATACACTTCAGTACTGAGTGCACTTATCATGAAACAGTCTCAAAGGTCGTGATCTCGAAAACGTTCCAAGTCATAGATTCATATCGAGACGGGGTATCGAATGAATCGTCAAGACTTGTACGATTATGCATGATTCACATGGAGTGAATTTGTTGTAGTTTCATGAACAAGGCATTTGAGGCCAGTGCATATGACTAGGTGGTTCGATAGAGGATCGAATGCATCGAACGACCCGAACAGAGAAACCCATTGTGGAAGCGCATGTCGCATATCGGTGATGGGATGTTTCTCAAGGATTATAATAGTGTATGATTTAGTCCTTAGACTTGAAGTGCTAGGGCGAATTCGGTGCATGAAAGTGCGTACTTTGATTTAGGTATAGGCCACTTAGCTTGGTCATAACATGCCTAAGTTGGGTGCGTACGGAAGTGTACGCGAGTGGTTAGTAATAAGAAAGGATCCATCGACTCATCCTGATAAGGTGGGAGAATTTCCTGTACGTTCTTCGATAATAGTTCCGAGAAACCCGTGGCCACGGTCAGTGACGAATTTGGAAGGGACTTCCAAATTTAGCAGTCACACTGGAATTACTATCCTGAATTAGAAAGTACAGAATCGAGATAATTAGAGGTGCCGATCAATTCACACACCCTAGGTCTCGGTCGGGAAATCAGTCATGGAAGGACCGTATGTACATGGCAGTTATAATAGGTGAGGTTCACAAATATCAATTCACCTGAAGTTGGGCTTCATGGGCTTGTGGCTAGACATCGACCATGAAGTGTAGGTACTCCTGAATTAATAAGGAAATTAATTCTGGAGTGGTCAATTAAAGATAGTTTAAAGTTGATCGGAGCATTTAATTGCTCGTTAATTAAATCACGAGAGTCGTGGGCCTACTGCCAATTGATGGTGAACCCAGAGGGTCACACACAATACAATTGGACAGTGACAGTCATTAAGGGAAATGTGAAAGATTTAAAGTTGTTAAATCAAAGTTATTGAATTAAAGCATTAATTCAAGTAAGAGATTATTAATTAGATATTTAATTAATTAATGTTCAATTAATTAATTAAGGGTTATCTGATTAATTATGAAATTAATTAAAGTGGTTAATTAATTAAGTTGGAAGAATAAATTTAATTGGTAATTTTTCGGATTAGCCAATTAAATGACAAAGGGGTCGATTTGTAATTATCACAAATAGAAGTGATAGGGGGCGATTTTTTGAAGATAAGGAAAAGGAAGTTTTTAATCTTGGAAGATAAGCAAGAAGAGATATATCAAATCTTAGATTCCTAATTAGATAAGGAAGAAAAGATTTGATAGACAAGGAAGAAGATATCTTATAGGAGTAGGACTCTTCTCCTATAAATACTTCTTCTCCTCTCTTCATTCAAAGATGAGACTGAAAACTTTTTGAGAGAAAACTCTGCAAAACTTTTGAGAGAAAGTTATAGCCGATTTTTGAGAAAAAAAATCTGATTTTCGAAAATAAGTTTTAGAAATTGCATATCCGCCCCAAACTATTTCGCCCCTAACCCTAGTCGCCCATCCTAGCTCGGCCGAACCTAACCTGGCCGATCCAAGCTTGGCCGAACCAAATCCAGCCGCATAAGCCCTGCGTGTTTGGTCTTCTTCCAGTTGATCTCCAAACCCGAACCTAGATCAAAGTCCTGATCAAGTTCAGAAGTACCTTTGTTGACAAACTTTCAAGTTCCAGTTCTTAGCCTACGACTTGGAAGTGTTGCTACAATCCAGTTGGTGTGGATACATTCTGGAGGTGAGACACTTGGATCACTATATTGTGAATCGAACATGAAGCCTGGAGGTAACCACCACCGAGCTGTGGTGAGGTAATTTCGATTAACCCCCTATGTTTTATTTATGCTTGCGTTCGTTTCTTGCTTTTCGTATACATAATATGGAGACTTTATTTATGGGACTGTGGGTGTGTCTTGAAAAATTTTAAATTCCGCACTCTGTTGTATTGACAATCGAGGCACAAACCCAACATCCACTGGGATAACAACCTCTGATCCATAAACCAAACTGAATGGAGTTTCTCCGGTTGCCGCTTTGACTGTTGTCCTGTTGGCCCATAATACTCCCGGTAGCTCATCCAGCCATTTTCCCTTTGCTTCCGATAAGCGCTTCTCCAGAGATCGAACAATTTCCCGATTCACTACTTCAGTTTGTCCATTAGCCTGAGGGTGGCCAACAGACGCAAAGTTCTGTTGTATTCCAAATCTTTCACACCAATCCGTGACCCTTTTTCCTGCAAACTGCGTTCCGTTATCTGATATCAAAACCCTGGGGATTCCGAACCTGCAGACTATATTTTTCCATAAAAAATTAATAACTTGAAATTGGGTGATTTTGGTCAAGGCAACACATTCGACCCACTTGCTGAAATATTCCACCGCTACTAGTACATAATTTTTTCTGGCTCGCGCTGTTGGGAAAGGTCCCACAATATCGATGCCCCATTTGTCGAAGGGCCAACAAATTGGGATCGAGTGCATATGTTCGGCCGGTTGGTGTATCAAGTTTGAATGAATTTGACAGTGATGGCACTTTTTCACATACTCGACAGAATCAGGAAAGAGTGTAGGCCAATAATATCCAGATCTTGAGCATTTAAGAGCTAACGCTCGAGCTCCACAATGATTTCCTGCTTCCCCTTCATGAACCTTTCTCAATATTGCCTCGTAGTGTGTTTCGCGGATACATTTCAATAGAACCCCCGAAGAGGAGCGCTTATAGAGTTGGTTATCCATCAAAGTAAACGACGGCGCCCTATATTTGATTCTCCGAGCCTCGTTAGCATTTTCCGGCAGTTTTCCGTCCCTAAGATAGGCGATAAGAGGGTCGTTCCACAACTCGTTCGGTTCTTCAATTTCCATAACATCAATTGCAGGGGCTGCATCTAACTCGATAGCAGACATATTCGATAGGAGCCAAGTGATTGTCCTCTCAGTCTTTCCATCGGCCAGTCCTGTAAATTTCGATAGTATGTCGGCCCAGAGATTCTCCTCCCTTGGTATTGGTTGAATGTCAAATTTATCGAACTCTGAGATTAACTTCCTCACTTTGTTCAGATATTTAATCATGTTGAACTCTCTGGCTTCATAAGTGCCTTTCACCTGTCTATGAACAAGTTCCGAATCTGTTAGCACGACGATCGATTTTACCTTTGCCTTAATGGCCATTTCTAGTCCGGCTATCAATGCTTCATATTCGGCCTCATTGTTAGTGACGACAAAGTCCAAAGTTATCGCATAGCTCAGCATTGGGCCCTTGGAAGTGGATCCCAGCTCCACCGCCTTCTTTGGTCGAAGATCCGTCCACATGCATCAGCCAAATTTGATTGTTTGCTTCTTCCACCATTCCTAATTCCGAGGTTGTTCCTTCTTTGTCGTTCGATATGCTAGTTGATTCAAGCACAAAATCAGCTAGCACCTGCGCCTTAACAGCGACCCGTGGTCTGTATTCAATTTCGAATTGGCTGAGCTCGACCGCCCACTTTATTAACCTGCCTGAAGCTTCTGGCTTGGACAAAACCTGTCTTAAAGGTTGGTTAGTTAAAACAATGATTTTATACGTTTGAAAATAGGGCCTTAATCTCCGAGCAGCCACAATTAGGGCAAGTGCAAATTTTTCAATTTCCATATAGTTCTTTTCGGCACCCTGCAACAATTTACTCAAATAATAAACCGGTTTGTGTTCAGCTTTTTCTAGTTTGACCAGAACCGAACTAATTGCTTCTTCTGACACAGCTATGTACAAATATAGGGGTTCCCCTTCGGATGGTTTTGCTAGCATGGGTGTCGAGATCAAGTACGCTTTCAGTTCTTCAAAAGCCTTATCGCATTCATCGTTCCATTCGAAGTTCTTAGACTTACGCAACAGCCTGAAGAAAGGTAAGCTCTTGTCAGCGGATCTGGAGATGAATCTATTCAACGAGATGATTTTTCCGATTAGACTTTGAACGTCCGAGAGTTTCCTCGGTGGATTGAGATCAGTGATCGCTCGGATTTTTTCTGGATTAGCTTCGATCCCCCTCTCATGAACTAAATAGCCAAGGAACTTTCCTGATCGCACCCCAAATGTGCACTTTGCCGGATTTAACTTCATTCCATACTTTCTCAAGATTTGAAAACACTTATCAAGATGGTTAATATGCTCCTCTTCAGACATGCTTTTTACGAGCATGTCATCTACATATACTTCCATAATTTCTCCTATTAATTCTTTGAACATCATATTGACCAGTCTCTGATATGTTGCACCGGCGTTCCTTAAACCGAAGGGCATGACGATGAAACAGTAGACCCCTCGTTCGGTGATAAATGCCGTTTTGTCCTGATCTCTTTCGTTCATGAAGATCTGATAAAATCCTTGAAATGCATCCATCATGCTAAACAACACAAATCCTGCAGTGGAATCTACGAGCATGTCAATTCGAGGTAAAGGGTAAGGGTCCCTTGGACATAATTTGTTCAAGTCGGTGAAATCATTGCACATTCTCCATTTGTTCTCGACCTTTTCCCCCTTGGAGACTAATACCACATTACATAGCCATTCCGTGAACTTTATCTCCTTGATTTGTCCTGCTGTTAACAATCTATCGACCTCTGCGTTAATTATCTTATCTTTCTCTCGCCCGTGATTACGCTTCTTCTGCCTCACCGGTTTGGCCTTTGGGTCAATATTTAAGGAGTGCGTTATCACACGCGGGTCGATTCCCACTATGTCGTCCGAACTCCATGCGAAGACATCCACATTTTTCTGCAAGAACCCGATGAGCTTTGCTTCCATGCAATTACTTAGTTCCGTTCCTATTTTTGTGAATTTTTCTGGAGATCCAGGTATCAAGTTCACCTTTTTGTGATCAGGTGCTTGGACACTCATGTCAACGACCTTCCCTTTCTTTCCATCTAGTCTTTCATAATCAGGAATTGGAGTTCCGTAGTTAGAGACTAATTCATTTATCTTTCTTTTGTTAGGGAGCTCGGGCTCCACCTTTTCCTTAATAGTTAAGGACGAACTGTAACACTCCCAAGCCATGTACTGGTCGTTCCTCATTTCACCTACTCCTCCGTCAGTTGGGAACTTTATCTTCTGATGGTAGGTGGATACGATAGCCTTAAAAGTATTCAGAGCGGGTCTTCCCAAGATGGCATTGTAAGCAAACGGGGTGTCTACCACGAGGAACTTGATCATTCTCGTGACATTCTTTGGTTTTAATCCTAGAGTGGTACTCAAAAGTATGGTTCCGAGTGGAGTGATTTCCGATCCCCCGAAATCGACCAAAGGGGTGGTTACCTTATCCAATCGTGGATGACATAGTTTCATTCTTGCAAGAGCTTCTGATGAAATTATGTTTGCCGAGCTCCCGTTATCGACCAGTACTCTTTTGACCTCGAAATTTGCAATCCTCAGTGTTAACACCATGGAAAAGTCTGGATCATCTTCATTCGTGTCCCAATTAACATCTGCGGGGCGATCTGCCTCGCTAAAGCTGATGACTTGATTCTCCATTGATGGAAACTCCAAAGATAGAATTTCCCTTTTTGTGGACACTCCTGTCCTGATTGACCTTAAAGTCCTTTTTCTGGCATTCCTACTGTCTCCACCCGCCGGTCCACCAGCAATCATGTTGATCACACCGTTCGATTGCTCATCCGCCTGACTTTGAATTTGTCTTTGCCGAGCGCCAAGTTTTTTCGGACTACGGGATCTGTAGCGATTGTTATAGTTGCCATTCTTAACAAATTCTTTGAGTTTTCCTTGGTCGATTAACTTTTCGATCTCGACCTTCAACTGATAACAATTTTCCGTACTGTGGCCTCTAGCTCGATGATATCGACAGTATTGGTCATATCCAGGCGCGCCCGGCCTCGCCTGTGTGATCCTTTGGGCTTCCGGAATTAAATTCCCTTCTTCCAATACGGTCAACACCTCTTCTTTTGAACTGTTGAGCTCAGTAAATTGAATTTTACCCGGCCTTGGAGCTCGATTTCGCTCATAAGGGGGTCCATACGAATTCGGTCCTTGGGGTGGCATATGCGGCTTAAAAGTGTTAATTCGCTGCCAAACGGATCCTTTATTCGACCCTCCATAATCACCTGGTTTTGGGATCGGAGCCCGATCGTGCTTTTTGTTGAGATGAGACTTATCTAGATGTGAACTCTTCAATTTGTTCATCTCTTCCTGTATCATATACTTTTCAGCAATTTCCATTATCCGTTCGAAGGATTTTGGTTGCTTTCTACATAGTGCATTTCCAAACTGGGTGCTTCTGGTCAGCTCGAACATCAACGAGGACAGATATTCAATCTGCGGGGTATCCACTTTCAAGAGTTCAATACTAAATCTTGCCAGCCATTGCCTCAACGTCTCTCCTTCCAATTGTTTCACAGTGCCCAGATGATTTGCTGGCACTCTTGGCTTCCTCTGGCTAGCGAATTGATGTTTTAGCTTATCGCAAAATTCTTCGAAAGAAAATATGGAATTCGGAGGTAATTTTCCAAACCAATCGAGGGCAATCCCTTCAAAAGTGGTGACCATAATCTTGCAGCAGAAATTATCCGAGTGTCCATACAAATTCATAACATTAACAAAGCTGTTAATGTGTTCGCCGGGGTCGGTAGTCCCGTTATACCGAGGGAGCCTGGTTGGCACCGTTTCTGTGTTTCGAGCTTCACGTATTTCTCTACAAAAGGGTGAACATCGCATGATATTATTCGAGACCTCCCTTTCTCGTAAGTCTCCTCTAGTCAGGGTGTTCCCCGCTTGCCTGGCAGCTTGATTAGTAAAGGGAATCTCTATCATAGTATCCTGCTCTTCCAATTTTTTGGCCAACCTTTCCTGTACTATGATCTCCAATTCAGATTCAGTGATTCTTTTGTAATTTGGTTTGTTTCTTCTTACAGCGCCGGCGGTGTGACTTTCCCCGACAACAGAATTCTCCAGATCGTGCACTTGTGCAGGTGGGTTTTCAGACCGGGCATTGGCTTTCGAAGGTGCTGCTCCACGTGGATGTGTCGATGGGGCATGCGACATATCATTTTCCTTCTGCAAGTTCGATGAAGGTATCTCTGGTCTTCCCTGAATCCCAGGTTGATCGACAGGTGACTGATCTGCCCTTCCGCTGTTCATGAATTCCCTGCACATTGTGCCTATTATAGATCTTAAGTCACCAATGGTCGTGTGTATTGGAATGTTATCTTGTGGAACCGCCGGTGGCGCCTCCGGTTGTTGTTGTGCGGCGCGCGATAGGTTATCAGGTTCATTGTTGACAGAATTTTGTGCTCCCCCTGCATGGGAAGGCTCTCCTCTAACATACGTATTCCTCCTCGTAGTAGGCATATTTCGATCTAATACTCGAATAACGGCCCCACGGTGGGCGCCAATTGATCTTACGTAGTTTCGTTGGTTCGATCAAGGGTGGGATGTAATTCAATAATGACAACAATAAAATAAAGCAAAGATCAAAGTAATTGTATTCGAATTGAATGAGTACAAATGCATGTATTCAAAGGTCCTACTCGAGCATTATAGGATGCCGTACAAGCTAGAGTGTGAAATACATACGATCATAAGTCTATACTTCTGAAATGTTCCGAGCAATAGCTTCGAGGAGGGAGCACCTGGAAAGTCGTGTCCAGCATCATAAATGCATGGGGTATTTATAGCTGAAAACGGGGTTCAGGTGGTCTACCCGCAGATGTGCAATTCTTCGGCCCATAAGTTTGGGTCAGAGCTTGGCCCAACAGTAATTTTGGATCCAGGGTAGCCTTGTATTTACAGTATTTCGACATCGGGGTCGAACTGGATCTTCCGAGATAAATAATGTTCGATCTTATGTAGTTGTAAAGAAGAAGAGCAGAAATCCGAAATATCCCTCATCATCTCCGAAGTAATATCACTCACAAAGATGGATATCTACTCCTCACAGCACTAAGTTGAATATCACTCAGATATACAATGGTTCACTCTTGTTCTTCAACAATCAGCTTCGTCATAAGATGACTAAGCTCATGAAAAGATGACTCAACTGATGGATTCTTGCTCTAAAGATTTGATCTTGAAAGTGTGCAAGTCTCTCTTGAATCTTCAGTTCACCATCTATTTATACTCTTGGATTTGTAATTTTGCTTGTTGAAGGTTGACAAAATTGCATTTTAGTCCTTGAGCAACGGTCATAATTTGAATGGTAACTTTTGCAGACTGTCGCACTGTTCACTGTACACTCTGCTGTACTTTCTGCACTGTTTACTGTACACTCTGCTGTACTTTCTGTCAGCAGCATTTAATGCACTTAGCTTGTTACCGTTGGAGAGCTTACTGACCGATTTTACTTAGCTGATGGGATCCACTCCGCTGATGATCACTAGTCTGATGCACTAGTCTGATGCACTAAGCTGATGCACTAGTCTGATGCACTAGTCTGATGCACTAAGCTGATGCACAAGTCTGATGCACTAGTCTGATGCACTAAGCTGATGCACTAAGCTGATGCACAAAGCTGATGCACTAAGCTGATGCACAAAGCTGATGCACTAGTCATCTCATGATCAGTCATCTGATGATCTCATTTCCACTAAGCTGATTTTCAATATTTCACTAATCTGACTTTCATTCTTATCATAAGATTGAATCTTCATTTCTTGAATACTTCTGTTCTTAAATGATTTTCTTTTAGACCAAGTATCCAATCTTCAAAGGCTTACTAAGCTTCCGTAACTTAGTTGATGACACATTTTTGTTATCATCAAAACCTTTTAACTAACTAAATTAACTCAACTGATAATTTCACTTAGCTGTTCTTGAGTTAATAAATTCTTCCAACAATTTCCCCCTTTTTGATGATGACAAAACCTTCAACTAAGAACGTCTTCCAAGTCTTCAATTTAGTCTTCATACTCTAGGTTAAAATCATTAGATCCAATGCAACCTTTGAGTGTTCTTAGTTGCATCTCATTTTTCCCCCTTTTTGTCATCAACACCAAAACTTAGTATGCTGAAGACAAGTAGGTGAAAACTTAGCTGTTCGGGGTAGTTGGCTGTTAATTAATTCTTCTTTATACGCAAGCCAGCAGTTTGTAGTCTTCTTTGCTGTTTATCACTCCAGTTAGAATAACTGTTCCCCCTGACTTCAAGAATTGATACCACTTGTTGGTTACTTCCTTCACCCTTTTTGAAGTGTATTCTTGAATGTCACTTGGTTGTTGAGTTTCAGTCGGCTGATGAGAAGCAGTCTTCTGATAACTTCATTTGACTTATTGAGAACATCATCTCTAATCAGGAGTACCGCTCGTCGTACACGTTCCCCCTGAGTTCAAGAATCTGTGGTCAAGTAGTCTTATGAGAGTCAGTCTCGAAAGATACTCAGCCGTTGAATTCTAGTAAGCTATTGAGATGATTTTTCTGATATGTTCCCCCTCAGCTCATGAATCCAAATTCAACAAATCCATTTTCAGCTCTTGAGAGCTGAAAGATTGTTGTCACATGATTGACTATACCACTTGTTGGATACAAACGTTGATTCACTTGTTAAACTTCAATTATCCAACAATCTTGCTTTCCTTGTTATGTCCAAACAACGCGGCTACAACTTGTTGGTTGATATCACATGTTGATACAGTACTGGATACCAATTGTTGATATTCTCCCACTCGATGGTAAAACCACTTGTTGAACTTGTTGAAATCAGCAAAGGCAGTCAACTGACCTTTGTCATCACACATGCGTTTTTCCTACAAAACAGATTACTGTTTTTGGTACCCCTTATATTGGGTCCTGCATGGTTAGTATAACCTTTAACATGTGATGATTATGTGACTCAGTTTTATCATGAATTTCAGTAAATTTAGCATGGTAATAATTTTCATGATGAAAACAGTGCTCATAAGCAAGGTAAGATGCATGGAGTAAGTGATAAGTTGAGTTAACTAATAACTCTCCTATAGATTCAACAGACTTAACATTTTTAATTTCACTCCTATCAGCAGCATCTTTCAGCTTACCAAGCTGATGAGTTTTACTAGTCTGTTTAGTCTTAGGTTGCTTACTAAGTTTCTTAACCTTTTGAGCTTCAGTAGGCTTTTTCTCATTAGCCTCTGATTTCTTTATAGAGAATTATGCAATTACTTCTATCAAGTTCATTTATATTTTCCATACGAATTGCATACTCAGCTTTTAGAGTGTCATTCTCATGCTCAAGCTTTTTGTAGTCAGCTGATTTTTGAGGTTTTTCAACCTGAAGTTTCACTGATCTGTTTTGCTCTTTTAGCAGAGTCATCTCTTCCTTAAGCTTGGCAAATACACCAACAATATTTAAATTTGAGATTAACATTTGTTCAAATGATTCAAATAATGCAAGTTCATTAATTTGTAGAAGTTACCTCAGTTTCAGAATCATCAGATTCTTTGGCCATTAAGCATAGAGTTTCGGGTACTTCTTCAAATTCTTTTTCAGACGACTGGTTGTCTGAATAAGTTATGCTGGAGTTTGTTAGCTTTGCTGCCTCAGCTAACTCTGCTTTGCTCTTACTTGGCTTATACTCCTTTTTGGCACCTTTTCCCTTGTTAGCAAACTTTTGAGAGATTAGATGTGGACGATCTTTGGTGAAGAGTCCATACTCCTTGCAATTTTGGTCTCCAAGTTTTGCTTTTGAGGAATCCCTGTTTTCCTGAAAATGATCAGAAGAAGATGAAATAGCATTTTCATATTTTAATTTCATTTTCTTTTTATAGAACTTCTTGAAATCATTCAGAAGTAGGGCAACGTCGTCAGCAGTATATGCTTTTTCTGAATTCAGCAGAGTCTTTTCTTCGAACTTGTCCGCTGATTTTCTTGACTTGTCTGACGCGATAAGAGCAACAGTAGGGTCTGAACCAGATGACTCATCTATTCCCATTCTAGGCATTTTAAACTCATAAGCTTTGAGTGACGAGAACAGTTCAGAAAGGGAAATCTTCCCTAAGTCCCTTGATTCTTCCATGGCTGTCACCTTCATGTTGAATTTCGGTGAAAGAGCCTTGAGAACCTTCATGGTGATCTCCTTGTTTGAAAACGTTTTACCAAGTCTTAGAACTTCGTTCAAAGTTTTGGTAAATCTGGTATCCATTTGATCAATCATTTCACCAGACTTCATCTTGAAATTTTCAAACTCCTCAAGAACCACACTAAGCTTATGTTCTTTGATAGCGTCGTTTCCTTCGCTCAGCTCACAAACTTTATCCCACATCTCCTTGGCTGTTTTGAGATGTTTGACCTTCTGGAATCTGTCTTCATCTAGAGCTTTGAACATTATGAACTTAGCCACTTTGTCTAGATTGACTAATCTGACTTCTTCGGGAGTTAGTTCATCCAGCTTTTTGTCAACGATCTGATCAGGCTGGTCAGCAACCTTTACAGTCTTCTTAAACCTGAATGGTCCTTGTGTAATACATGTAAACATGTTATCATTAGAAGCAGCAAGAAGGATTTCCATTCTGATTTTCCAATCTTCAAAGTCCATATGGCCAATGTGAGGAACATGGCTTATGCACTCCATTTTCAAAAAGTTTTGTTTTTCAAAATATGCTTTTTTGAAAAAGTTTTAAAACCTTTGAAAAACACTCGGATCAAGCTCGTTGATCAGGCAGCTGATTCAAATGAACCACCTGCTCTGATACCACTTGTTGGTCCCAAGTGGTCAGATGAGGTCTAGAGGGGGGGGGGGGTGAATAGACCTCATAAACTTTTAATTTTTCTTTAACTTCTCTTCTATAAGTAGAGTTCGCTCATCAGCTAAATAAGATGACTAAGCTGATTTTGCACTTAGCTTATCAGCAGAGTAAGCTGATCTTATTCGTGAGACTACTATGCTGATTTAGCACTTAGCTTATTCAGTGAAGTAGACTACTATGCTGATTTTGCTTATCAAGCTTATATAATCAGAGTTTCAAACAATGATGCAGCGGATAATGTTTATGTGTTTTTCAAACAATGTTTTCAACTCAATTAAACTTTTAAAGCACAAAGAAAGCTTTGCCCCAAGTTGGAAATTCCTCAATTTAAAAGACTCTTCTTTTAAAGTAATTACTTAGCTTATGAAATATGCAATGCAAGACAAATAAAGTAAATAACACAAGGAATTTTTATAGTGGTTATTGTTTGTACCCAAAAAATCACCCTCGATTAATCGAGGAGTAGCAGCTCGATGAAGGGCCGAAAAACGGCAATGGGCCGAACCGAGCCAAGTGAATTGGATCAGGGTCGGACCCTCTCTGGTCCGAAAACTAATCAGACCGAAACTAATACGGGTCAAAGGACCAATTCGATATTAGGCCCAATTTGATATTAAGAATTAATTATGGCCAATTATAAATTAATTAATAAATCAATTAATTAATTTATGGGCCAAAGTTGATTAATTAATAAAGCCAAACGATGGTTAGAAATGGACAAGCCCAATGAGCCAAATGGATTAATTTGGCCATTATAAGGTTAATTAGTAATAATTGGCCCGTATAATAATTAAGGCCAATAAGTAATTAATTGAATAATTAATTACAATTAAGAAATAAGGCTAATGGCCCGACTACTAGGCCAACCGATCCGAATGTCAAGGCCCAGCCAATAAAATCGGCCCAGTGGTTTAATTAAATTAATTACTAAGGTAATTAATTAGAGATAACCATTTTAATTAAATAATGGCTAATTAAATAGATAAGGCCAATTAGTTGGAAGTGGCCACATAAATCTCTCTAACCAAAAGAGATAGATTAGAATTCAACCACTTCCTAATTTATCTCAAGTTGGTTACACAATTCAAATTGGCTACACACGTTTCTTCCTCACAATTCAAATCTGAAAATTAAAGAAGAGAGAAGAAATAACCACCATTCGCATCAATTTTCAGCAAAGCAAAGAAGGAAAACCACCTCTCAAAGTAGTGGAATAGTGGAGGAAGTGGAGTTTAAAGAATTAGTGGAGATAGTGGGGAAGAAAGTGCATCAGCTCAGCAGTTATCAGCCATCAAGGGAGCAGTTTTTTCCAGCATCAGCTCATCGATCAGCAGCTATAAATGCAAACAGGCTGCCATTCGCGCAGGACACAGACACAACTCAATCAACAACTTTTCAGTCTAACACTGATCGGCTCAACGCCTCTCCGGAAGTCCAGCGCTCCGCTGCTTCTTTTTCAGCAAACACCCTGTAGAACCCCTGATATCAACCGTCACTCCTCAACCACCAGCCACCCTCGACAGCCTGAAGTCTTGCCGCCGCCGCCGCCCAAGGTCCGCCGCCGCCGCCACTAAAAATAGTCTGCCGCCGCCGCCGACATTAAGCCGCCGCCGCCGCCGCCGCTGCTTCCACTGTCCAGACGCTGTCTCGAGCGAAACCCCTTGATAGCAGGCAGTTAACAGCTATTTTCTGTCAAGTTATCAGCCTGCCAACTCCTCGATATCAGTCTGTCCCTCCTCAGCCACCAGTGATCCCTGACAGCCTGAAGTCTTGCCGCCGCCACCGCCGCCGCCACCGCCGCCGCTCTCTTCCGCCGTCAGCTGACACTGACTCGAGCGAAACCACTCATATCAGCAAGTAGCTAGCTGGTAACTGTCATGTAAGTGCCCACGTATTTATATGACAAACTCATCAAGTAGCCATCTGCCTGATGAGCTCGTCGTCAAGTAGCCATCTGCTTGACGGCTATCGGCTGAGTAGCCATCTGCTCCGTCGATGCCTTGGTCAGTGGCCACCCGCTGATCAGGAGCCCGATTGATGGCCATCCATCAAGGTTGGGCGAACCATTGACGGTGGGTCTCCCGTCGTCAATGTTACTTTCTGTCAACAAGTCGTTTTTCATGCATTATCAGCTCATCGGCGGGTTTACCTGCCGATCAAGGAGTCAATTTTCAGAACTTAAAAGATTTATCAACTCATCTGGCAGATCATGCCGAAACAGGAGACTCATCGTTTTGTATATTTTTGTAATGTTTGTACATCGGGGAACTTGCCAATACTCTTTTGTTATTAATGGAAGTCGTTTGGCTTGTACGTCTTGACTCTTTTACATAAATATACTTTACGTCAATTGATTTCCATTGATATGCTGTTTTCTGTCAAGATCATGTTTTCTGTCAAGGTGTTTATTTAAATTGATTGATTGTCAAGGCACTTGCTGATTTTCAAATCCGCTGATATGTTAAGCAGGCCATCGATTGGTCATAAGTTTTTGGCACTTAAAAGAGATTTTCGGAAATTATTTAAGTCCTGCGGCCAGGCAGGCATAGAAAAAAATTAGGGGTAGTGTTTGCCTACTCTGTCACAATCGTTTAGAAGTCAGCCTTATCAGGACAACTTATTTTGATATCAACATGTCTATTTTCAGGACATTTACTTTATCAATTTACCGATATCAACATGTCTATTTTCAAATCGTTATGTTTGCACGCACAAACATTGGCACGCCCGCATTCATTTTATATCATATCGAGGCATTTTACATCGAGCTATTGGCTCGTCGAGGTGTCTGCTGACTAGTTTGCAAAAACAGTGTTCTGCAACTCCTCGATGCCAAACACCCCTCGATGTCAACCCCTCGATGACAAGCACCCCTTGATGTCAGTTTTATCGCAAACAATATTTTGGCACTTCTTGATGCCAAGGGTCGCTCGATGTCGTCGAGGCGTTCCTCGATACCAAATTTATACGCAAACAGTTCCTTGATGCCATGTATTGTCCGATGCAAAATTTATAGCAAACAATATTTTGGCACGCCCAGTGGGACCTGAAAGTCTCTTTGTTGAAAAATCCACCAGCCAAGCAGTTTATGGCTCGGGGGGCATGAAAATGATTCTGTGTTTTAATTGATTTGCCATAAAAACGATTTCAGCCAAGTTTTGCTAGCTGACTTATGATGATCTCTTTGCCAAACAGTCAATCAATTGATACTAAGTGGTTATTGTCTTGTTGTCGTCAGATGACATCACAGGTACCACGAAGGACCCGATCAACCTTGACAAGAACACAGTCTGACTTAACGCACACTTTGGAAAATCTACCAACGGTTCCACTGACTATGGAAGGAGCCGACAAGATCGAGGAGCTGACTGCAGAGATCCGAAATTTCACCAGGGACCTCGAGACCAAGCAAGAGGAATGGTCTAACGTCGTCAGCAAGTTTGAACATATGCTAGGCTCGGCCACTGCTGCTAGTCAGGCCAACACAGAAGCCAGCAACACTGTAAATAACTCTTTGATGCACTTGGAGTCCAAGATGACATCACTCGCAGAGAGCATCAATGCTCTTGCTAACGGCATACAAGCGCAGGCCTGGACTGGGCCGCCGAAAACTGCTGTTGACAAAAGAAAAGGCCCCGCGATCCACATCGGGGGAAGTTCATCAAGAGACGAGACGCCTTATAAACAAGGCAACGGACAATCTAATGTCCAGGATAAGAGAGGAAGCACATCTAAGGCAAGGAACGCCCGCCCGGACTCGGGGGGCAGGTCCGAAGAGGACCGATTGGAGGCCGTCGGATACGGCCAAGAAGGACATCAGGCCAACTCATTGGCCTATGACAGGACTGTTCATCGAGCTGCAGAGGGTCCAGAAGACCTCTTGATGGTGAATCAGGCCGAAGAGATGTTTGTCAGGAGACAAGGAAACAGGGCATCGAGGTATAATAAGCCTCACCCCGAATACATCGATCAGGTGCCATTCCCGCTGAACTACAGGCCGCCGAACTTTACTCTGTTTTCTGGCGAGGGAACACAGTCTGCCACGGAGCATCTTGCTCGATTCTCTCTAGAATGTGGCAACATGACGAACGAGCTAAAACTGAAACTGTTCCCCAACTCCTTGACGGGAATGGCGTTCCACTGGTACGCCAACTTGAAACCTGGATCGGTCCCTGATTGGCCATCTATGGAAAAAGTTTTTGTGATGAACCACTATCAGGCCCCACTTGAGGTCTCCGTCATCGAGCTATCGAATATGAGACAGCTGACGGGACAGACCGTCGAGGAATACATGAAGAAGTTTATCAGGGCCAGAGGCTTCTGCGCCATCCCATTGCCAGAAAAAGAGTGCATCAAGATTGCCATCCATGGCATGCACTTCGAGTTGAGAAAGATCATGATGGCACAGTATCACGAAGACTTATTCGAATTGACCGATCATGCGGTCCGCTACGAACGAGTTTTGAGAGACGAAAACGGCCGGCAACCCAGAGGGAATTATTACCAAGTAGGTATGGCCGACTCTAGTGAGGAACAAATCAATCAGGTCAGTCGACCGATTGAGCAACAGGGTATCGAAATCGGATTGGCGGAAGTGGTCTGCCCAAAGAACACGGTCTGTCCGGCCCTCGCCAAGCCGAAAGAGCCTCAACCTACCATCAAAGTGCCAAACAATTTGGTGCGTCGAGACGCTGAATATAAGACTGACAGAGAAAGACGTTATTCCTTCGACGTCACGAAAACAGAGGCCATCTTTGATCAATTATTGGCTGACAAGATCCTTCGCCTCAAAGGGGACCACGTGATTCCGTCATCAATGAAAATATCAGGTAAAACATATTGCAAATATCATGATGTTTGGACTCACTCTACGAATGAATGTCTAGTATTCAGGTGGATGGTGCAAGATCACCTTGATAAAGGCATTTTAAGGTTCGCCCCTGATTGGAAAATCACAAAGCCGATGACGGTTGACACCAATCCTTTCCAACAAAATGAAGTGGGGATTAATGTGCTGATGGTCACGGATCCAGCAACCGGGGAACATTTGTACGTTGACGAGGAGCCAGAACGCTCACCGACGATCAGGGAGATGGGTCTATGTGCAAGATGCCAAACAGAGTTGGCAACAATGCCATTGTTCCTTAATCCAGCATTATATAGCCCATACATGCCTTGGCTAAATACAACGCCAACAGGGTATCCTTATCAGGCGATGCCGCAACCGCAGGCAACGCCTCAGACAGCCCCGCAGCCGCAGGTGATACCACCACCACCACCACCTCGACCCATGGGGTCGTATCAGCCAGCCCCATTGAAAAATACTGAACATACAACATCGACGGCGGAACAACGCCGTGAACAGGCTAAAACCACGATGCCTCGACGGCATCAGGAAGGTACCAGCCGAAACAGCAGAATCAGGGAGAGATCCCCCGACAGGACACCAATCAGGCAGGTCAGATCGACCGCCAGCCGTAGAGACAGGGCCCATGGTCCGTCACCAAAAATTACTCCGCCAGGCTTATCGAAGCCGCAAACTGTCCACACCCCTGCTGATACACAGATAGATCGATGGGTTCCCGTCAGGCACCCTAAGTTTCCAGGCGATCGAAGGGTCGATCAGATGACCCGAACTCAATATAGGCGTTTCTTACGCCAACGAAAGGAGCTGGAAATTGCTAAGGGAAAGGTCCCGATGAAGGAATCAGCAAAGAAACCTTCACCGTCAGGGGAACAGAACAGAAACAGAAACAGGAAGCGATAGAGGCCAAATCTGGCCAAGGGATCAATATCGAGGCCAAGACCTCGATGCAGATCGACACTTCCAAGTGGACTCCGGGGAAAGCCCAATTTGGTACAATCGATATAGAAAAGATAATGGCGGAAGATGATTTGTTGTCTGATGACGATGATGGAAATGATTTCAAGGCAAAGCTTGCCGAGATCTATAACGATGACAGAGGCAACAAGGAAAATGAGACCAAACCTGGTCAGACCGTCGAGGCCAAAACTGGCCAGGAAATCGAGAAACAGGTCGATCGACCTCCTGAGCAAGAAGGAATCGAGGAGCAGGTGGTCGATAAGCAAGTGACCGACAAGAAAACAGAAACGAAGACAGTAGAGGAAACTGCCATCAGTCAGCCGACGGACGGCTCGACGACGATGGAATGCAACGCCGTTGATTCTGAACTTGTTGAATTCGTCAACGAGGAATTGGAATACTCCGCTGATGGCTTTTGGGATGAGGGTATGCCAGTAGTACAAATGGCAGAGGACTTAGAGCTGTTATCGGTCGACGACGAGAAAGAGACCGATTGGAATCAGAGGGTCGAAACTATATTCCAGAAGCCACCATCTTTCATGGCTCGACACATCAGGCCACTTTACGTATCAGGCCATATCGACGGAAAACCCATCGACAGAATGCTGGTCGACAACGGGGCAGCCGTCAACGTAATGCCTGCATCGACGATGTACAAACTGGGTAAGGTCAGCGAGGACCTGATGGAAACGAAGGTGATCGTCAGCAACTTCACAGGAGGAAAAGCTGATACGCTTGGAATTCTACCCGTCGAGGTAAAGATTGGAAAAACTAGTTTGAAAATCGCCTTCTTTGTGGTTGATGCTGCCACTTCTTACAACGCCTTGCTGGGGAGGGACTGGATTCACTCAGCCCTTTGTGTACCGTCCTCCCTGCATCAGTGCTTATTAATTTGGGGAGACGCCCCCGAACCTAAAATCATTATGGCCGACAACAGGCCATTCACCGCCAAGATCAACGCTGTCGAGGCAGCGTATTATCGAGATGACGTAGGTCCTTATCGATTTATCGGACAGGACAAATACGGACGACCGAAGGAAGTCACTTCGAGCAAGAAGTTGACACAACTGGAAATGGCTTGTTTAGCCAAGGAGCTAAGTCGGCCCTGCAACGTCAAGGAATCAGGGCCGCAAGAAGAACACTGTCAGGATTAATGAACTGTCCTGATGGCGAAGGACCATCGGCCTACAAGGCCGACAGACTGGAAATTGATGAGATTGTTGTTATCGGGCCGCAGCAGGAAGCATGTGCCGATTTAATCAGGAGGTTTCGGGCCTATGTGGCCGAATGCTATACAGGTGATCTCATCTTCGAAGAAGAAACGCCACCGTCGGTTGGCGAGGAAATTCAGTTAGAAGAGTTAGCAACGGCGCCAGCCAAGCTTGACGACATCAAGATCCAAGTACAGGATCCCGTTATCGAGGTTGAGTTAGGCAGCGAGGAAGATCATAGGCCAACTTACATCAGCGCATTGCTTGATGATGGCCAGAAGGATCGATTGATCCAAGTATTGACGGAGTACAAGGACTGTTTTGCCCGGAATTACGACGAGATGCCTGGGTTAAGCAGGGAGTTAGTAGAACATCGTATTCCGATACTTGAAGGATACTTACCCCAGAAACAGCCCCTGCGAAGGATGTCTGTCGAGGTCTGCAGACTGATCAGGGAAGAAATCGAGAAGCTGTTGAAGGCCAGTTTTATCGAGGTGGCCCGATATCCGGAGTGGGTAGCGAATGTTGTTCCCGTGATGAAGAAGAACGGGAAAATCAGGATATGCATCGATTTCAGGGACCTAAATCTTGCATCTCCTAAAGACGAATACCCGATGCCAATGGCGGACATGTTAATCGATGCTGCCGCTGGCAATATGTTCCTGACAGCCGTCGACGGAAGTGCAGGTTACAATCAGATTTTTGTGGCTGTTGACGATGTGCCAAAACTGGCCTTTCAATGTCCCGGCGGAATAGGCACCTTCCAATGGAAAGTGATGCCATTCGGACTCAAAAACGCCGGAGCAACTTATCAACGAGCCATGAACTGCATCTTCAGTGAGTACATCGATGACTTTGTTAAAATTTACATCGATGATATCATTATTAAATCGGCTAGTTACGACGAACATCTAACACATTTGGCGAAGTCATTTGCCAAAATGAGGAAACATAAGTTAAAGCCTAACCCCTTGAAATGTGTGTTTGCAGTTGCGTCAGCCAATTTTCTTGGCTTCTTAGTGCATCGCAAGGGGATTGAGATTGACAAAAACAAGTCCAAAGCTATCTTGACGGCCAGACCTCCGTCGACGAAGAAGGAATTACAACAATTCCTTGGGAAAGTCAACTTTTTACGGAGGTTCATTTCTAACTTGGCTGGAAAAACAAAGGCCTTCTCGCCTTTGTTAAAATTGAAGGACAAAGAAGAGTTTTGCTGGCAAACTGAGCACGAGCAGGCGTTTCAGGAAATCAAGGATAATGTGACAACGCCGCCTGTAATGATGCCGCCTGTCAAGGGGAAACCCTTGAAATTATATATATCTGCCACGGATGACACCGTCGGCGGATTTCTGGCACAAGACGACGATGATGGGTTTGAGCGAGCAATCTACTACCTGAGCAGGCACTTGACAGAAACAGAACAGAGGTACTCCCCGATAGAAAAGGTATGCCTTGCTTTGTTTTTCTCTTGCAAGAAATTACGTCATTATATGTTGCCTGTGAAAGTATTAGTTATCTCTGGTATTGATGTGATAAAGTATATGATAGCTAAGCCCATAATGAGGGGAAGGATCGGTCGATGGGCCATCCAACTGATGGAGTATCAATTACAGTACGTACCGCAAAAAGCAGTCAAAGGCCAAGTATTGGCTGATTTTCTGGTTGACCATCCATGTCTCGATATCGATCAAGCCGTTCTCAAGGAACTGGACTCGATGACAGTAGAGATCAGGCCATGGACACTGGCCTTCGATGGGTCTAGAACCGACAGGCTGTCTGGAGCAGGTATAGTCTTGATTTCTCCATCAAATATAAAAACTAAGCTATCAGTTCAATTTGATTTTGAATGTACTAACAATCAGGCCGAATACGAAGCCTTGATCATTGGATTGGAAATGCTTAGAGAGCTCGACAGTAAGTCTGTCGTCATCGTCGGGGACTCGCAGTTGGTTATCAGGCAATTACAAGGTACTTATAAATGCCGAAACCCAACACTTGACAAATATTATTTAACTGCGATGTCCTTGTTATCGGAGTTTGTTGAGGTTACATGTTACCATGTAACGAGGGGAAACAACAGCGAGGCCAACAGTTTGGCCCAACTAGCGACTGGTGTCGATCTCCCTGATGACATCGAGGAATCCCTCTACGTCGTCAGGAGACGACACTGTCCTTCATTTATGTATCGAGACAACGTCCTGACTGTTTTGAGTGTGTTTCAGGACCCTGATGACTGGAGAAAGCCGATCAGAAAATATCTGGCTGATCCGTCGGACCGAGCATCTCGACAAACGAGGCTCAGGGCAGTCAATTATGTCTTGATAGGTGATCAACTGTTCAGAAAAAGCCATGACGGCGTGCTCCTATTATGCGTCGATCAGCAAGAGGCCATGAGAATTATGATGGAGGCTCATGAGGGAATTTGTGGGGCCCATCAGAATGGTCACAAGTTAGCATGGCTGCTGCGCCGATATGGCTATTACTGGCCAAAGATGGTGGGAGACTGTATTCAATTGGCAAGGGGTTGTGAGAAGTGCCAACGCTTCGGGGTAGTCCAAAGGATGCCCGTCGAGGAAATGAACATGATAATCAAGCCGTGGCCTTTCAGATGCTGGGCCATCGATATCATCGGGGAAATCCATCCCTCGTCTTCCAAACACCATCGATACATCATTGTGGCCACATATTACTTTACTAAGTGGGTAGAGGCCAAACCACTCAAACAGGCCAATCAGGCCGAGGTGATGAAGTTCATCAAGGACTTAATCATTCATAGGTTTGGTCTGCCACAGACCATTGTCACTGACAGGGGACTGATGTTCGTCGGTCAAGAAATCAAGGAGTTTGCCAGATCAATGGGTTTCGAATTGGTCCATTCAACACCGTACTATGCACAAGGGAATGGCCAAGCGGAAGCTTCGAATCGAGTCCTTAAGGATATTATCTCGAAAATGATCAAGGAAAACCCAAGAGCTTGGCACTTGATGCTGTCAGAGGCATTATGGGCTTATCGGACCAGCAAACGGACAAGCACTGGCACCACTCCGTACAAACTGACTTATGGACAGGATGCCGTTCTACCAATGGAAATCAACGTCCGATCACTTCGGGTAATGCAGCAAACGAGCTGTCACCCGAAGAATATACTGTAAGTATGCTCCAACAGCTTGATGAGCTCGACGAGGTCAGAGTTGCCGCGTTAGATAAAATCGAGGTACAAAAGAGGCTGGTCGCCCGATGCTACGATAAAAAGATACGCAGGAAACACTTTGACGTCGGGGACATGGTCTGGAGAACTGTTTTGCCACTTCATCAGCGCGAGAAAAAGTATGGTAAATGGAGCGCGACGTGGCAAGGACCATATGAAATCTACTCGATAACTCGAGGTGGGGGCTACATCTTGAAAAAGCCAGATGGGAATCTCTGTTGAGACCCCATCAATGGAAGATACTTGAAAAAGTTTAGGCCCACCCTTTGGGAATCGATGTGCTTAGAACATCAACGAGCTTTGGAGCTGGAAATCAAACGGCGTCAAGAGTACTTCAATGCGCCGATCCCTCTGTAAGTATAAGTTATGTTTATTTTTTTTAGTTTATTTTTAGTCTTGATTTTATTTCCCTTTCCATTTCGTTAGACTAAGATTTTAAAAGTAATATTAGTAGTTACATTTACTTTCAAATTTTTCCAAATACTTCCGTTTTAATTTAAATTTTTGTTTCCCCGATTTTTAATTTTTTTACATCAAGGCATTTCGGTTAAGTAACTTGGGTTGATTTGATTTTAATTAAGTCTTGTTGACAGTAAAGTTGTGTTTTTGCTTGCGAAGTTGTTTGTTGAGTTGCCAAATTCGATGGCTTCGACTTTTGTACTTAGTCATATTGGTTTCGGTTGTGGAGAAAAACACAAGATAAACCAAGCCAAAAGAAGTTCTACTAAGGAAATGAAAACTAGTCTATGGCCATCAGGCCATTACATCAGTGAGAGCAGAAAATAAAAGGAGTCTTTGGCCATCAGGCCATTGTATCAGTCACTTGAAGAAGTGAATTTGGTTAACTGCCAAAATTTTGGCTGACTGCTAAGTCCCCGATATATTACTATATGGTGTCTTATATCGAGTTTATTCAATATCGAGAGGCCAACTGATATCGACGCGCTAGTATCAATAGGTGTCCTGATATCAAGAGATGTCTTGATATCGAGAGATCCACATTGATCTGTTATCGAGAGATCCGTCACCATCAAGGCCATTGTAATATGGTCTAGTATCTACTGGTAGTTCTGGTTCCATAAAGCCGATAGTTGGTCATTAAATGAAGCATTGTCCCAATTTCTCATCTTTAAAAAAGAGAGAAAAACTTTAATCTAAGTCTAATTCGATTAAATTAATTTTTAAATTAATGACATCGAATACGACTTACGGGGGGCATTGTTTGTACCCAAAAAATCACCCTCGATTAATCGAGGAGTAGCAGCTCGATGAAGGGCCGAAAAAGGGCAATGGGCCGAACCGAGCCAAATGAATTGGATCAGGGTCGGACCCACTCTGGTCCGAAAACTGATCAGACCGAAACTAATACGGGTCAAAGGACCAATTCGATATTAGGCCCAATTTGATATTAAGAATTAATTATGGCCAATTATAAATTAATTAATAAATCAATTAATTAATTTATGGGCCAAAGTTGATTAATTAATAAAGCCAAACGATGGTTAGAAATGGACAAGCCCAATGAGCCAAATGGATTAATTTGGCCATTATAAGGTTAATTAGTAATAATTGGCCCGTATAATAATTAAGGCCAATAAGTAATTAATTGAATAATTAATTACAATTAAGAAATAAGGCTAATGGCCCGACTACTAGGCCAACCGATCCGAATATCAAGGCCCAGCCAATAAAATCGGCCCAGTGGTTTAATTAAATTAATTACTAAGGTAATTAATTAGAGATAACCATTTTAATTAAATAATGGCTAATTAAATAGATAAGGCCAATTAGTTGGAAGTGGCCACATAAATCTCTCTAACCAAAAGAGATAGATTAGAATTCAACCACTTCCTAATTTATCTCAAGTTGGTTACACAATTCAAATTGGCTACACACGTTTCTTCCTCACAATTCAAATCTGAAAATTAAAAAAGAGAGAAGAAATAACCACCATTAGCATCAATTTTCAGCAAAGCAAAGAAGGAAAACCACCTCTCAAAGTAGTGGAATAGTGGAGGAAGTGGAGTTTAAAGAATTAGTGGAGATAGTGGGGAAGAAAGTGCATCAGCTCAGCAGTTATCAGCCATCAAGGGAGCAGTTTTTTCCAGCATCAGCTCATCGATCAGCAGCTATAAATACAAACAGGCTGCCATTCGCACAGGACACAGACACAACTCAATCAACAACTTTTCAGTCTAACACTGATCGGCTCAACGCCTCTCCGGAAGTCCAGCGCTCCGCTGCTTCTTTTTCAGCAAACACCATGTAGAACCCCTGATATCAACCGTCACTCCTCAGCCACCAGCCACACTCGACAGCCTGAAGTCTTGCCGCCGCCGCCGCCCAAGGTCCGCCGCCGCCGCCACTAAAAATAGTCTGCCGCCGCCGCCGCTGCTTCTGCTGTCCAGACGCTGTCTCGAGCGAAACCCCTTGATAGCAGGCAGTTAACAGCTGTTTTCTATCAAGTTATCAGCCTGCCAACTCCTCGATATCAGTCTGTCCCTCCTCAGCCACCAGTGATCCCTGACAGCCTGAAGTCTTGCCGCCGCCGCCGCCGCCGCTCTCTTCCGCCGTCAGCTGACACTGACTCGAGCGAAACCACTCATATCAGCAAGTAGCTCGCTGGTAACTGTCATGTAAGTGCCCACGTATTTATATGACAAACTCATCAAGTAGCCATCTGCCTGATGAGCTCGTCGTCAAGTAGCCATCCGCTTGACGGCTATCGGCTGAGTAGCCATCTGCTCCGTCGATGCCTTGGTCAGTGGCTACCTGCTGATCAGGAGCCCGATTGATGGCCATCCATCAAGGTTGGGCGAACCATTGACGGTGGGTCTCCCATCGTCAATGTTACTTTCTGTCAACAAGTCGTTTTTCATGCATTATCAGCTCATCGGCGGGTTTACCTGCCGATCAAGGAGTCAATTTTCAGAACTTAAAAGATTTATCAACTCATCTGGCAGATCATGCCGAAACAGGAGACTCATCGTTTTGTATATTTTTGTAATGTTTGTACATCGGGGAACTTGCCAATACTCTTTTGTTATTAATGGAAGTCGTTTGGCTTGTACGTCTTGACTCTTTTACATAAATATACTTTACGTCAATTGATTTCCATTGATATGCTGTTTTCTGTCAAGATCATGTTTTCTGTCAAGGTGTTTATTTAAATTGATTGATTGTCAAGGCACTTGCTGATTTTCAAATCCGCTGATATGTTAAGCAGGCCATCGATTGGTCATAAGTTTTTGGCACTTAAAAGAGATTTTCGGAAATTATTTAAGTCCTGCGGCCAGGCAGGCATAGAAAAGAATTAGGGGTAGTGTTTGCCTACTCTGTCACAATCGTTTAGAAGTCAGCCTTATCAGGACAACTTATTTTGATATCAACATGTCTATTTTCAGGACATTTACTTTATCAATTTACCGATATCAACATGTCTATTTTCAAATCGTTATGTTTGCACGCACAAACATTGGCATGCCCGCATTCATTTTATATCATATCGAGGCATTTTACATCGAGCTATTGGCTCGTCGAGGTGTCTGCTGACTAGTTTGCAAAAACAGTGTTCTGCAACTCCTCGATGCCAAACACCCCTCGATGTCAACCCCTCGATGACAAGCACCCCTTGATGTCAGTTTTATCGCAAACAATATTTTGGCACTTCTTGATGCCAAGGGTCGCTCGATGTCATCGAGGCGTTCCTCGATACCAAATTTATACGCAAACAGTTCCTTGATGCCATGTATTGTCCGATGCAAAATTTATAGCAAACAGTTATACAGGAACAAATCCTCTTAATCCACTCTTCCAAGTCACACAGATCTTGGGTTATACTATAATCACTAAGTTTACAGTATACTCTGCTTGCGTCGAACAACAAATGAAACGACCACAAGTTCGCAATAGGAAATCACAAAGAAGACCTATTCTCCGAAGTAATATCACTCACAAAGATGGATATCTACTCCTCACAGCACTCAGTTGAATATCACTCAGATATACAAGGGTTCACTCTTGTTCTTCAACAATCAGCTTCGTCATAAGATGACTAAGCTCATGAAAAGATGACTCAACTGATGGATTCTTGCTCTAAAGATTTGATCTTGAAAGTGTGCAAGTCTCTCTTGAATCTTCAGTTCACCATCTATTTATACTCTTGGATTTGTAATTTTTCTTGTTGAAGGTTGGCAAAATTGCATTTTAGTCCTTGAGCAACGGTCATAATTTGAAGGGTAACTTTTGCAGACTGTCGCACTGTTCACTGTACACTCTGCTGTACTTTCGGCACTGTTTACTGTACACTCTGATGTACTTTCTGTCAGCAGCATTTAATGCACTTAGCTTGTTACCGTTGGAGAGCTTACTGACCGATTTTACTTAGCTGATGGGATCCACACCGCTGATGATCACTAGTCTGATGCACTAGTCTGATGCATTAAGCTGATGCACAAGTCTGATGCACTAGTCTGATGCACTAAGCTGATGCACTAAGCTGATGCACAAAGCTGATGCACTAAGCTGATGCACAAAGCTGATGCACTAGTCATCTCATGATCAGTCATCTGATGATCTCATTTCCACTAAGCTGATTTTCAATCTTTCACTAATCTGACTTTCATTCTTATCATAAGATTGAATCTTCATTTCTTGAATACTTCTGTTCTTAAATGATTTTCTTTTAGACCAAGTATCCAATCTTCAAAGGCTTACTAAGCTTCCGTAACTTAGTTGATGACACATTTTTGTTATCATCAAAACCTTTTAACTAACTAAATTAACTCAACTGATAATTTCACTTAGCTGTTCTTGAGTTAATAAATTCTTCCAACAAGTAGCAATGTCTGAATCCATTCAGATTCACATTTGTTCTGATAAGACAGTCAAGACATTTGACTTCATCAAAACGAGTATGAACCATGAGTGTACAAGAGGATTAGTGGGAGCGCGATGAAGTTCATATTTTATATGTCGATAATATTCTGGTTATCTGGGATGATATCGGAATGTTAGCACAGACGAAAGCATGGTTGTCCGTGCAATTCTCCATGAAAGATTTAGGAGAAGCATCTTGCGTATTGGGATACATATCTATAGAAGTAGATCAGAAAAAGATGCCGACACTCTCTAAATCTAAGTACACAGAATCAATACTGGAAATATTCAGTATGAAAAATCCAAGAAAGGATTGCTTCCAGTGAGACACTGTATCCCTTGTTCCAAAATCCATGTGCCCTACATCAAATGATAATAAAGGAGAATGTCTCAAATACCTTATGTTTCAAACAAAAGGTTGCATGTGGCATGCTTTACTATGTACTAGACCAGACGTAGAACATGATCAAGTGTCGCGAGCAGTTGCTAGTCAAACTCCAGAGAAGAGTACTGGACCACCCTAAAAGATATCCTTAAGCTCTTGACAAAGACTAAGGATTTGTTCATGGTCTACGGTGGTAGTGGAGAATTAAAATTCGAAGGATTTACTGATTCGAATTTTCAGTCTGATGTGGATGAATTAAATATATCCATTTTTGGATACATATCCTGCCTCAATGGGGTAACAGTAAATTTGAAAGGGTTCTAAGCAAATCATCGTAACCATCTAAACCACTGAAGCAAGATATATTGCAGCATTAAATGTAGCATTAAATGTGACTTAAGAAAGTGTTTGGATATAAAACTTCATCCTATGGTTGGATGTAGTGCCTAGCATTGCGAAGCTCATGGTTATCTTCTATAATAACATTGGAGCTATTGCTAAAGCAAAGCATTCGAGATCTAGAAATTTAAACACAATTGAATGAAAAGTACCATTTGATTAGAGAAATCATTGGTAGAGTTAACGCACATAATGGATCGCGTCGACTCAGAAGAAAGCTTAGCGGATCCACTAAAAGAAGGCTATATCATGAAATGAGTTCGAAGAACATCTTTAAAAAGATGGGTCCTAGAAACGTTTGTGATTGGCTTTAGGGCAAGTGGGAGATTGATGGGATAGTGCCCTGCAAGCCAATATATTTAGCTTGTACTGGAACTATCATTATCTTTCTTTAGTATAAATGATTTAACACGCACGTTTATTTATATGTGTATAAGGATAAACAATGGCCAACTTCATCTCTCACGAATACATTTAAGCGATTGGATGAAATTCTTAGATTACATTTGACTATGGGACGATTCATTTCAGTACTGAGTGCAATCATGAAACAGTCTCTAAGGTCGTAATCTTAAAACACGTTCCAAGTCATAGATTCCGAAACGAGACGGGGTATCGTGGGAATCGCCAAGACTTGTACAAGTATGCATGATTCACATGGAGTGAATTTGTAGCGTTTCATGAGCAAGGCATTTGAGGCCAGTGCATATGAGTAGGTGGTTCGATAGAGGATCGAACGCATCGAATGACCCGAACAGAGAAACCCATTGTGGAAGCGCATGACGCATATCGGTGATGGGATGTTTCTCAAGGCTTATAATAGTGTACGATTTAGTCCTTTGACTTGAGGTGCTAGGGCGAATTCGGTGCATGAATGTGCGTACTTGGATCTAGGTATAGATCACTTAGCCTGATTATAACATGCCTAGGTTGGGTGCGTATAGTTATGTACGCGAGTGGTTAGTACCAATATGGAATCTACCGACTCATCGTAATGGATGAGAGAATTTCCTATACGATTCTTAGATAATATATCCGAGGAATCCACGACCGTGGTCGGTGACGGATTTGGGAAGGGGTTTCCAAATTTAGCAGTCACACTGGAATATTATCCCGAATTAGAAAGTATAGTTATCGAGACATATTTAGAAGTGCCGATCAATTCACAAACCCTAAGTGTTGATCGGGAAAATTAGTCGATAGAAGGACCGCATGTACATGCCAATTATAAGAGGTGAGGTTCACAAATATCAATTCACCTGAAGTTGGGCTTCATGGGCTTGTGGCTAGACATCGACCACGAAGTGTGGGTACTCCTGAGTTAATAGACGAATTGATTCTAGGAGTGGTCAATTAAAGGTTGTTTAATTGACCGGAGCAATTTATTGTTCATAAATTAAATCACGAGGAATTCGTGGGCCTGCTGACAATTGATGGTGAACTCAGAGGTTCACACACAATACAATTGGACAGTGACAGTTATGAAATGGTATAAAAGGAATTAATTGATTTAAAGGTAATTAAATCAATTAAATGAATTAAAGTGTTAATTCAAGTGGGAGATTAATTAGTTGATCTAATTAATTAAAGAAAATATTAATTTATTAATTAATATGGATTGGATATTTAATTAAGGTGGTTAATTAAAAGAAGGTTTGCAAGACATGTGCCTTTAATTAAAATCCCATAAGGAGTCTTGCAAACCTAGGTCAAGAAGGAGGCTTATAAATAGAGTTCTACATGAACTTAAAGAATAACACAAGTAGAAAAACCCTAGCCTCCTCTGCACCTAGCCGCCGCCCCAACCTTGCGCCGCCACCATGTAGCCGCCGCCTCCTTCTGGCCGTGAGCTGTTATAGTGCCGCCGTGAGTTCTCCCTCGTTCCCTCGTGCAGGATCTTGCTCTACCAAGTAGTTCTGCACAGTCCCTTAATAACAAATCTCCTAGATCCAGTTCTGAGCCTAAGACTAGGAGGTGTTGCCAGAATCCAGTTGGTGTGGACTAAACTCTGGAGGTGAGACATTTGGATCACTCTTGTGAACCAGAATCAGAATCATAGTTGAAGGTTGCCACCACCTTGCATGTTGTGAGGTAAAAATCGAAACCCCCTTGTTTTAATACATTGTGTGTTTTGTTTCATGCTTTCGTATACATAATATAGAGATCTAATATATGGGACCTTGGGTGCTTCGAAAAATTTTAAAATTCCGCACTGTAAGTTGTTCTGACAATCGAGGCAACCCTGTGAGGTCCAACAGTGGTAGCAGAGCCAACTCCATACTTATTATACAAAAAGGCCTGAACATAATGTGTGTTTACCGTATATGTTTAATTATGTGTATGAGAACGCGTGATAATTATGTTCTGTAAATTGATTCTTACTTGTTATGACTAGATCTATGATTGGGTAAAACTGCTTTTCAAGATCTGTGGCGAATTTATAGTTTTTGAAAATTTCAGGATTTTTTGGTGCAAAAATTGAAAATTAGGGTTTAGAGGCTGAAAATTCAAATTTTCAGAATCTGGAAATTTCAAAAATTCTGGACTATTTTGCAAATCTGGTCGCACTGCTTTTTAGGGTCGTTTTGTAATTTTTGAAACTTTGGGGACTGTTTTGCAATTACCGAAACTTCAAGGGTCTGTTTGAAAAATTGAAAATTTTCAGAATTCAAAATTTGATTTTCTTGTCTGCTGCCCTAATCTGTTTTGGGGTGTTGTTGTAACTTTTTAAAAGTTTTGGGGTCAAAGTGCAATTTTCAAAAGTTGAGGGGCCGAAAATGCAATTTTCAAAAGTTGAAAAACAGAATCTGAATTTGAGCAGAAAATTTATTTTTGTTTACCCGAAAATTTATTTTGTCATAATTAGTAGTGACTAAAAAGTAAGAATCATAGGAAGTTAGTTTTAAAAGTATGTTTTAAAATTAAGAAAGAAATAGGTAAAAGTTGTTTGCATGTTTCTTGCTCTACGTGAACTGTTTACGTGATTTTCGATCAAGCCGAGCCTTGACCTTAGGGTAGATGTGATGGGTTTAATTTAATGTTTGGTTTTTATTGGGCCTGCGAGCCTGTTATATTTTTGGGCCACTTTGAGCCTTTGTAATTGAATAGGGCTTTACTGCTTTCCTAGTCTAGGATGAAGGCCTGTTTACAAGAAAGGTGGGAGGCCAAGAAGATATAAGGGCCGTGTAAGCATGGTACATTGTGTAATAGCATAGACGTGGTTGAGAACCCTTTAGATTGACCAATAGGGCCAACATCATTGGCTCGATGATGGCCTGCATAGGAGGCTCTCGATCGAAAACATATTGTGGTAGTATGCATGCTAGGCTTGTATGGCTTTTATTTATTTGTCGATTTATATTTAGCTTGTATGAGATGCGCGCTAGAATCTAGATCGTAATAAAAGATAAAGCATAATTGACACGGTAAGATCTCGAGGAGAGTTAGTATAACTTTCAAACCAGTAAATCCCCTCTTGAATTAATTATTAAGTCATATTGGATTAAAATAAAATGAAGTATTTATATAAATCCAAGCCTTCCATCAATAGGGACAAGCGTATGTTGTCTACTTATCGATAGAGGTGATCCAGAGTCTGACACCCGAGTCGAAGAAAGGGACAATACGCGAAATTCCTTGACTCCTGTTTTTAATTAAACACGACAAGGGTGAGGACTGGTCGGGATGTGAATATCGACCGATAACCAGTTACGGGGAGTTAATGACCGGGCCCGTTGCTCATCATGATTGATGGGTTAGACTTAACGATTAGTAACACTTACGATGTAGCAGTGCTAGATAAGTGCAAAAACCGAGGCATAATAACTTGAAGGTTGTGTAGTGACACAATTGGCAATAAGTATGCCTACCTGGGGAATTAGTTGTATGGCCACGAGTCGTGGGTACAATTAATGGCTGCTGGGACGTCAAGACCTACTAAGAAATAGAATTTCCCGAGCAATTGAAGGGGTAATTGTTTCGATAAAATAGTGGGAGAACTATTACGATAGAAAGTCCAACCTTCGTAGATTATAAGTATTATTCATTAACTAGTCCACTGAATGTTTGTTTTCTCTTTAAAAGGATACTGAGATATCTGTAATTATCCATTTTACTATTTATCCTCGACTAATAAAATAACTGGATCAAAATATCGACTAGGCAAGAAACTTAAGAATTGTCTTAAATTCCAAAAGTGGGAATGATGTTCTTAAACGACGAGCCTATGTCTTATGCGCTTCCGAGATAAGTCAAAATAAAAGAAATTAATCACCCGTAGAGTATGGGAATATTAATGATCGTTTCCTCATATAAAGATGAATCTCAAAAAGCGAAACGAATCACCTATAGAGTATGGGAATCTTAATGATCGTTTCCTCAATAAGCATCAAGATTGAACGAGCTATGGAAGCAACATGAGGAGCATGTCTGAAGCTTCTGAAACAAACCTCCACCTCAAAAGGCTTGTTTTGAGGAGTAGTTTTGAATCGATTTGATTCAAGACTTCTAAGGAATTGTTTCAAAACTCGAGAATAAATGAAGGAACTAGTGTCAAGGATCATTGTCTTTATTTTATCAATCTAGTTGAAAACTGGATCGATTAAACGTTGGCCTGCAAGTGATCTTAACATTAACTTCCTCCTAAATTCTCCTCCCGCTCATTCAAATGACTCTTGAAATACACTGATCTTATTCGATAAGTTGATCATATTTCATGAATCAACCAAAGTACTGGTTAAAGGAAAATAGGATAAACCTATCATGATCGTTTACACTTCATGGACTGCGAAGTCAAAGAAGAGTAAAATGAAGAAGAATTAATTCTCTTCTGAATTCGATCTTAAAGGTAGTCAAAAGAACGCAAGTAGCCTAAAAGTTGAATTATCCCACTGCATCTAAGAAAGGCACTGATATGTTTAATTGATTAGATGATCTAATTAATTAAGCAACGTTTCAATTAAAGGGTTAATTGAAAAGGAAAAAGGAACCAATTAAAGAAGTTAATTAAAAGGAAGTAAATTAATTGAATTAATCCATTAGCTCAATTTATTGAATTAATGTGTGAAGTTCAAATTAATACAAAGATAATAATCCATAACTTTGGTACGCTCTGAATCTTAATTGTCACTTCTTTCAGATCCATGAAAGGCTGATCCTTTCGCTTCGGGCTGTCTTTTTGCTTTGACACATCTCCAAGAGTAGGATTCAAAAGTTGGTTTCACCTAAGCTTCTTGAAAAATAGAACTTGGATGAACTTCCAACCTGCGAATCATGTCTCAAAGGAGAGATGACTAGATCACCCGTCACAGGGAATCCAGAGCGAACCAAACAAAATTTGGATTTAATACATGAATATGGACCTCTAAAAGTTAGTGTGAGAGGAGATTACTCATACTTTGTACCTTTTTGCTGATGACCTTGGTTGTTAGTGAAAAATGTATCTAGTGAGATACAAATCCGAATAACCTTTGAAAGTTTTCAAGGTATTTCAATACGAAGAAGAGAATCAACAAAGACATAGTATTAAGACCATTCGATCTAAACGAGATAGCAAATACTTTTCAAGGATTCCTCAATTATCTCAATGAGAATGGGATTCTCATACAACAAACTCCTCCTAAGACGTCTCAACTTATTGAAGTGTCTAAAGAGATGGAATCTAACATTGTTAGGCATTGTTCGATCCATATTGAGTTTTGTTAAGCTTCCTTATGCATTCTAGGGGTTGGTCCTCCTGACTGCATCGAAGATATTGAGCAAAGTACCTTCAAAGTTCGTGCCTACAGAGCTTTACCAAGAAAGGTATGGCAAAATACCTCTATGCTCTTACTTCTGAGTATGGAGATCTCCTGCCGATGGTAGAAACGAGAAAGGAGATAAATTGGCTAGTAGATCCAATTTGTATGTAATTGTGGGGTATCCAACGAAATCCATTGGATACCTGTTCCACGACAATGAGAAACAATCGTTTCTCCTAAATACACGTTCCTCTGTTGATGAATTTCTCGTCAAAGGAAATGGAAACGTCATGGAACTTGATGAAGTTCAAGATTTGGACCCGTCCCCGCAAACAGTGGGAGTTAATCCAGAAACTACTGAACCATCAAGTACACCAATACTTCGTAGATCTGATCAAGTTCATGAAGAGCTTGAAATATATGGTTTCACCATATACGAAGAAGCTACATTTGGATGTAGACGCACTTGCATGACTAGAATTCATGCAAACCGAAATGGATCCCATCCATTCCAACAAGGTATAACCTTGATTGATCCACTCGAGGGATTTATCCCTATAAGTTGGCTATAAGTTATAAGTGGATCTTCAAACTTGGAATGAATGGAGAGGTGTTGCCTCTAAGAATCTACTAGTGGTTAAAAAGGCTATTCACAAAGTTCTGGAACAGACTTTAATGAAACCTTTTTCTCCAGTAGCAATGTCTGAATCCATTCAGATTCACATTTGTTCTGATAAGACAGTCAAGACATTTGACTTCATCAAAACGAGTATGAACCATGAGTGTACAAGAGGATTAGTGGGAGCGCGATGAAGCTCATATTTTATATGTCGATAATATTCTGGTTATCTGGGATGATATCGGAATGTTAGCACAGACGAAAGCATGGTTGTCCGTGCAATTCTCCATGAAAGATTTAGGAGAAGCATCTTGCGTATTGGGATACATATCTATAGAAGTAGATCAGAAAAAGATGCCGACACTCTCTAAATCTAAGTACATAGAATCAATACTGGAAATATTCAGTATGAAAAATCCAAGAAAGGATTGCTTCCAGTGAGACATTGTATCCCTTGTTCCAAAATCAATGTGCCCTACATCAAATGATAATAAAGGAGAATGTCTCAAATACCTTATGTTTCAAACAAAAGGTTGCATGTGGCATGCTTTACTATGTACTAGACCAGACGTAGAACATGATCAAGTGTCGCGAGCAGTTGCTAGTCAAACTCCAGAGAAGAGTACTGGACCACCCTAAAAGATATCCTTAAGCTCTTGACAAAGACTAAGGATTTGTTCATGGTCTACGGTGGTAGTGGAGAATTAAAATTCGAAGGATTTACTGATTCGAATTTTCAGTCTGATGTGGATGAATTAAATATATCCATTTTTTGATACATATCCTGCCTCAATGGGGTAACGGTAAATTTGAAAGGGTTCTAAGCAAATCATCGTAACCATCTAAACCACTGAAGCAAGATATATTGCAGCATTAAATGTAGCATTAAATGTGACTTAAGAAAGTGTTTGGATATAAAACTTCATCCTATGGTTGGATGTAGTGCCTAGCATTGCGAAGCTCATGGTTATCTTCTATAATAACATTGGAGCTATTGCTAAAGCAAAGCATTCGAGATCTCACCAGAAATCTAAACACAATTGAATGAAAAGTACCATTTGATTAGAGAAATCATTGGTAGAGTTAACGCACATAATGGATCGCGTCGACTCAGAAGAAAGCTTAGCGGATCCACTAAAAGAAGGCTATATCATGAAATGAGTTCGAAGAACATCTTTAAAAAGATGGGTCCTAGAAACGTTTGTGATTGGCTTTAGGGCAAGTGGGAGATTGATGGGATAGTGCCCTGCAAGCAAATATATTTAGCTTATACTGGAACTATCATTATCTTTCTTTAGTATAAATGATTTAACACGCACGTTTATTATATGTGTATAAGGATAAACAATGGCCAACTTCATCTCTCACGAATACATTTAAGCAATTGGATGAAATTCCTAGATTACATTTGACTATGGGACGATTCATTTCAGTGCTGAGTGCAATCATGAAACAGTCTCTAAGGTCGTAATCTTAAAACACGTTCCAAGTCATAGATTCCGAAACGAGACTAGGTATCGTGGGAATCGCCAAGACTTGTACAAGTATGCATGATTCACATGGAGTGAATTTGTAGCGTTTCATGAGCAAGGCATTTGAGGCCAGTGCATATGAGTAGGTGGTTCGATAGAGGATCGAACGCATCGAATGACCCGAACAGAGAAACCCATTGTGGAAGAGCATGACGCATATCGGTGATGGGATGTTTCTCAAGGCTTATAATAGTGTACGATTTAGTCCTTTGACTTGAGGTGCTAGGGCGAATCTGGTGCATGAATGTGCGTACTTGGATCTAGGTATAGATCACTTAGCCTGATTATAACATGCCTAGGTTGGGTGCGTATAGTTATGTACGCGAGTGGTTAGTACCAATATGGAATCTACCGACTCATCGTAATGGATGAGAGAATTTCCTATACGATTCTTAGATAATATATCCGAGGAATCCACGACCGTGGTCGGTGACGGATTTGGGAAGGGATTTCCAAATTTAGCAGTCACACTGGAATATTATCCCGAATTAGAAAGTATAGTTATCGAGACATATTTAGAGGTGCCGATCAATTCACAAACCCTAAGTGTTGATCGGGAAAATTAGTCGATAGAAGGACCGTATGTACATGCCAATTATAAGAGGTGAGGTTCACAAATATCAATTCACCTGAAGTTGGGCTTCATGGGCTTGTGGCTAGACATCAACCACGAAGTGTGGGTACTCCTGAGTTAATAGACGAATTGATTCTAGGAGTGGTCAATTAAAGGTTGTTTAATTGACCGGAGCAATTTATTGTTCATAAATTAAATCACGAGGAATTCGTGGGCCTGCTGACAATTGATGGTGAACTCAGAGGGTCACACACAATACAATTGGACAGTGACAGTTATGAAATGGTATAAAAGGAATTAATTGATTTAAAGGTAATTAAATCAATTAAATGAATTAAAGTGTTAATTCAAGTGGGAGATTAATTAGTTGATCTAATTAATTAAAGAAAATATTAATTTATTAATTAATATGGATTGGGTATTTAATTAAGGTGGTTAATTAAAAGAAGGTTTGCAAGACATGTGCCTTTAATTAAAATCCCATAAGGAGTCTTGCAAACCTAGGTCAAGAAGGAGGCTTATAAATAGAGTTCTACATGAACTTAAAGAATAACACAAGTAGAAAAACCCTAGCCTCCTCTGCACCTAGCCGCCGCCCCAACCTTGCGCCGCCACCAAGTAGCCGCCGCCTCCTTCTGGCCGTGGGCTGTTATAGTGCCGCCGTGAGTTCTCCCTCGTTCCCTCGTGCAGGATCTTGCTCTGCCAAGTAGTTCTGCACAGTCCCTTAATAACAAATCTCCTAGATCCAGTTCTGAGCCTAAGACTAGGAGGTGTTGCCAGAATCCAGTTGGTGTGGACTAAACTCTGGAGGTGAGACATTTGGATCACTCCTGTGAACCAGAATCAGAATCAGAGTTGAAGGTTGCCACCACCTTGCATGTAGTGAGGTAAAAATCGAAACCCCCTTGTTTTAATAAATTGTGTGTTTTGTTTCATGCTTTCGTATACATAATATGGAGATCTAATATATGGGACCTTGGGTGCTTCGAAAAATTTTAAAATTCCGCACTGTAAGTTGTTCTGACAATCGAGGCAACCCTGTGAGGTCCAACAGTGGTAGCAGAGCCAACTCCATACTTATTATACAAAAAGGCCTGAACATAATGTGTGTTTACCGTATATGTTTAATTATGTGTATGAGAACGCGTGATAATTATGTTCTGTAAATTGATTCTTACTTGTTATGACTAGATCTATGATTGGGTAAAACTGTTTTTCAAGATCTGTGGCGAATTTATAGTTTTTGAAAATTTCAGGACTTTTTGGTGCAAAAATTGAAAATTAGGGTTTAGAGGCTGAAAATTCAAATTTTCAGAATCTGGAAATTTCAAAAATTCTGGACTATTTTGCAAATCTGGTCGCACTGCTTTTTGGGGTCGTTTTGTAATTTTTGAAACTTTGGGGACTGTTTTGCAATTACCAAAACTTCAAGGGTCTGTTTGAAAAATTGAAAATTTTCAGAATTCAAAATTTTATTTTCTGGTCTGCTACCCTAATCTGTTTTGGGGTGTTTTTGTAAATTTTTAAAAGTTTTGGGGTCAAAGTGCAATTTTCAAAAGTTGAGGGGCCAAAAATGCAATTTTCAAAAGTTGAAAAACAGAATCTGAATTTTAGCAGAAAATTTATTTTTGTTTACCCGAAAATTTATTTTGTCATAATTAGTAGTGACTAAAAAGTAAGAATCATAGGAAGTTAGTTTTAAAAGTATGTTTTAAAATTAAGAAAGAAATAGGTAAAAGTTGTCTCAAAGGAGAGATGACTAGATCTCCCGTCACAGGGAATCCAGAGCGAACCAAACAAAATCTGGATTTAATACATGAATATGGACCTCTAAAAGTTAGTGTGAGAGGAGATTACTCATACTTTGTACCTTTTTGCTGATGACCTTGGTTGTTAGTGAAAAATGTATCTAGTGAGATACAAATCCGAATAACCTTTGAAAGTTTTCAAGGTATTTCAATACGAAGTAGAGAATCAACAAATACATAGTATTAAGACCATTCGATCTAAACGAGATAGCAAATACTTGTCAAGGATTCCTCAATTATCTCAATGAGAATGGGATTCTCATACAACAAACTCCTCCTAAGACGTCTCAACTTATTGAAGTGTCTAAAGAGATGGAATCTAACATTGTCAGGCATTGTTCGATCCATATTGAGTTTTGTTAAGCTTCCTTATGCATTCTAGGGGTTGGTCCTCCTGACTGCATCGAAGATATTGAGCAAAGTACCTTCAAAGTTCATGCCTACAGAGCTTTACCAAGAAAGGTGATGGGGGCTATTTCGCACCCTACAAACTGTACGGATCGAGTAAAGAACATGAGATCGGTTCGACCAAATCAAACAGTTCGGGATCATCTTATCGACCCGGCCAAGTACAGCTCTCTTCGACTAGGAGATTATATTCCGGACCCAAGAAGGGTATTTGGGCCGAGTCCTATTAGGACTATGTTTCCTTGTAACGCTAGGTTTAGCATGATATAAATACCTAGCTAATGATTGTATTAAACAAGTCCAAAAACTCTGAATCATAAGGCAAATACGCAATTGCATCCAGCTACAAACAGCACAACTCAATATTATTCAATCAAGAAAGAGCTTTTCTCTTCATATTGGTGTGTTCTTTACTTTGGTTTGTATGTTTACTTCTTGTTTTTACAATATTGCTTCTCTTTGTGATTGATCCATCCGGAATAAAGTAACAGAGCCCTATAATATATATTGAAAACCCCCAATATCACAAATTCACTGATACCATTTTTAACCCGACGAAATCCGGTTAAATCAGTTGGAGCCCATCGAGGGGCTAAGTTAATTATTCGATCGACACATGGCTCGCCCAAGGAAAAGCGCTCGTATCGGAGCAAGAAGTAACACAACCACCGGTCATAACACATCTGAAGACCAACAGGACAACAATGATAATAACGCTCCCAACACCAACGAGAATTTGCAGGATACCCACCCCCGTCAGCAGGAAACCCAAGGAGGTCTTCCCGGTACAATACGGGAAGAACCGCAAGTCCCTGAGATCCCCGTTCCTCTCCCGGGCGCTCAGGAGAAACTGCGACAAATAACAATGCTCTTTAAATCACTCTCTCCAGAAGAATTATTCGTACTTGATCAAATTCCGCGGAACGTTAGGGCTGCCAGGGCGACTCCTGCTCAAAGAACGCCAAAGCCAAACGAACAAACCTCTCAACAAGCTGACAGCCCAGCAAGTGAGCGACGCTCGCTACACACTCCGCAGCAGGGCAATTCTAAACCCTCCGATAATCATCCCCGAAGAAAACCAGGACAAAGAAAACCGCAGCCGGGGCACAGTGGCTCCAAGGAACGTACGATAATCCCTATCGAGGATGATATAGACGATGCAATCCCAGATCGACCACGAACAACCCGATTCTCGGAAAGAGAAATCGAAAGGATGGTACAGGAGCGACTGGAACAACGCCTACGATCTGTCCAAAACCCGTGGGCCCGGACCGCGGAACTCCAGGAGAGCCTTGCAGCTTGTTCTCCCTTCTGCAGAGAAATAAAAGAGGCGCAATCCATTGGACAAGTCCCGGGTAGACTACCCCGATATGATGGAACCACCGACCCGGATGATTATATTTTTAGCTTCACGAATATAATGAATTTATATGCCCACTCTGCCGAATTCACCGCCAAGTTAATGGTGACCACATTCGAAGGACTCGCGTTGGATTGGTTCGCCAAACAACCTGCCAACTCCATATTCAGTTTCCTGGAATTATGCAATAAACTGACGCAGCAGTTTGCCAGTCAGAAGAGGCAAAAACTCCCGATGAGCTACCTAGGAACCATACATCAACAAGAAGGAGAATCCCTGAGGAACTGGTTGGCGAGATTTAATGTGGAATTACTCAAAATCGATTCTCCAAATATCGATTACATAATTTCTATTCTCTTCGACCTCACAAAAAACAGGCAGTTCGGAAACGCCCTCAGTCGAAAACAACCGAGAACGTTTGCCAACATCATGAGCTTGGCGTCTAAGTATATGACCCAAGAAGAGATGAATTCCTTTAAGGATAAAAACAAAAACAAAGCCACGGCTTCAGGCTCCAAACGGCATGACAGGATTCCTGCCCAAAGATCCGTGGATTATGAGCGATCTTTTAGGAAAGGCAACGTTTTTCAGTGATTGGAATACAGCAAAGCCGACCAAGAGAGGTAACCTAATTTCTACCAAAGACCAAGAAACCCCGAACAACCGATCAGAAGCAGGGTGAATCAAGTGGAACACCCAAGGTTAATTGCTCCAATGGAAGAAATATTGGAAGTACTAGAAAGAAATAACTGGATCCCCGAAGCGAGGAAAATCGCTCAGCCCAGACCAGGGTCTCGAAACTACGACCTATACTGTAAGTACCATAGGGCACACGGACATCGAACAGAAAATTGTTTTCACCTTAAGAGAGAAGTTGAAAAACTGATCGAACAAGGAAAACTAGACGAATACGTAGAGCGAGATAACCGCAAAAGGGAAAGAAGTAGAAGCCCTCAGAATAATAATCAAAGAAGGAGTTCTCGTCGAAGGTCACCCGAGCGTGGACCTACACAGGAGTTGAACCACGACCAGATCAATGGGACTATCCATACAATATCCGGAGGACCCGCGGGTGGAGATAGTCGTAACGCCCGACGAAGGACAGCCCGATCCATAATTGGAAACTCAAAATACCCAAAAGAAATATGGACTCTGGAAAACAAGCCGTCGAACCACCAGCCGATCAGCTTTAACGAAGGCGAAGTACCTAAAAACATCATTTGGGACACAAAAGAGGATAACCCCGATTTCCCGATGGTGGTGTCGTTAGAAATAGCGAATTATAATGTCAAAAGAATCCTAATTGATAATGGAAGCAGAATATGAAGCGTTAATTGCAGGAATGGAAATGGCGATCAAAGCCAACATAAAGAGGCTTAAAGTATTAACCGATTCAGAGTTAGTACAAAGACAAATAGAGGGCCTATACGAGGCTAAGGAATTCAATATGGTCAAATACCTCGCCAAAGTGAAAACACTAGCTGAGAAATTTGAAAGCTTCGGTATTCAGAACATTCCACGTTCGGAAAACAAATGGGCCGATCAGCTATCCAAGTTCACAGGATCCCATGACGGAAAGACCGAACGGGTGATCAACTGGTTGATCTCTAATACGCCGGCAATCGATATCGATGAAACACCGGTAGTCGATATAATGGAAATCGAAGAAGCCGAAGAAAACTGGATGACCCCGATGATAGACTATCTTCGAGAAGGAAAACTACCACCTGACCAGAATGAAGCTCGGAAAATAAGATATCGAGCTCCAAAGTATACACTTGTAGAAGGAAAACTCTACCGAAGATCAGTATCAGGAATTCTTCTGAAATGAGTCTCTGAATCACAAACCGTCGATATACAAGAAATACATGAAGGAGATGCGGGAAATCATAGCGGATCAAGGGCATTGGCCTTAAAATGTCTCAGAACAGGTTACTATTGGCCTACCATCAATAAAGATGCCGCTCAGTATGTCCAAGAATGTCATCACTGCCAAGTTCATGCTAATGTATGTCATCGACCAGCAGAAAACACTACAAGAAAAACTGGTTTCAGCGACAATGGTAATTGATTGCAGAAAGAGAGAAAATGGTTGCTAAAAGCTGCAGCGACCAAGACACGGTTGGTCCCTTATAGTGGCTACTAAAAGTCCACAGCGGGAATGGACATCGTGATATGTTGGCCTACCAATCCCGATATGTTGGCCTTTCGATCAATGGGGAATGGACATCGTGGGACCTTTCCCAGCGGCTAGATCCAAGAAAGCTTATGTCCTGGTCGCGGTAGAATATTTCAGCAAGTGGATAGAATGCATCGCCCTCGCACGAATAACTCAATTCCAAGTGATCAACTTCCTATGGAAATTCATAGTTTGTCGATTTGGCATCCCAAGGATCCTAATCTCTGATAATGGAACCCAATTCGCGGGAAAACAGGTAATAGAATGGTGTTCAAAACTTGGGATTCAACAAAATTTCACTTCCGTCGGGCATCCTAGAGCAAACGGACAGACCGAGGTAGCAAACCGATAAATAATAAAATCCTTGGAAAAAAGATTAGGAGCGGCCAAAGGAAAATGGCTTGATGAACTCCCAGGAGTACTTTGGGCTAATCGGACTACAGTCAGGACCTCGACTGGGGAAACCCCATTTAGCTAGGTATATGGGTCGGAAGCTGTTATTCCTGTTGAAACTCTGATTCCAACACCAAGAATTGAAATGTTCGACGATCATGAAAACGAAAAGACAAGAGAAAATGATGTCGACTTAACAGAAGCTTTAAGAGAAAAAGCCGATGTACGCTTGCAAGCCACTAAAGCAAATATGGAAAAAGCATACAATCAAAAAGTACGCATCCGAACCTTCAAAGAAGGAGACCTGGTCTTGAAAAATGTAGAAGTATCCAAGAATGTGGGAAAGTTACAACAAAACTGGGATGGACCTTATGTTGTCATTGGCGTAGGAAAGAAAGGTTCATACAAAATTGCACACTTGGATGGAACAGCCTTACCAAGAACCTGGAATGCAGTCAACCTTAGAAAATACTATGGTAAATAAATTTTTGCAGATTATGCTGCTTTATTTTATTTCATTAAGTTTTAGTCTTTGTAATAAAGGCCTTAGCCTACAGTTCAATTATTAAAGATTTTAGCAATTTCTATAAATCGATTGTTTCGGTAAACACTCCTTGGAATTCTACTATCATATTGGTTGAAATTGGGACAAAAGGAGTTAAGTATACATTGATCAGCTCAATAAACACTCCTAAATCCGACCATAAAAACGAGTCGAGTATACATTGATCCGCTCAATAAAAACTCCTCGTCCGTTATTCACGAAGATTAAAAAAGACTTTTGGTATTAAAAACCTAAGTCTAAATCAAAACGAGTCGAGTATACATTGATCCGCTCAATAAAAACTCCTCATCCGTTAGATTAAAAAAGACTTTTGGTATTAAAAACCTAAGTCTAAGTAAAAACGAGTCGAGTATACATTGATCCGCTCAATAAAAACTCCTCGTCCGTTATTCACGAAGAATAAAAAAGGCTTTTGGTATTAAAAACCTAAGTCTAAGTAAAAACGAGTCGAGTATACATTGATCCGCTCAATAAACACTCCTCGATATATATTCAGCGATCAAAAAGACTTCTTGGTATTAAAAACCTAAGTCTAAATTGTAAACGAGTTGAGTAAACATTGATCCGCCCAATAAACACTCCTCGATATATATTCAGCGATCAAAAGGACTTTCAGGTACTAAAAACCTAAGTCTAAACAAAACGAGTTGAGTAAACATCGATCCGCTCGATAAAAACTCCTCGATATATTTTACAACGATCAGAAAGATTTCAGGTGATAAAAACCTAAGTCTAATAAAAAAGAGTTGAGTATACATTGATCTGCTCAATAAAAACTCCTCGATATATTTTCAACGATTAAAAGGCTTTTGGCTTAAAATCCTAAGTCTAAAAGAGTCGAGTATACATTGATCCGCTCAATAAACACTCCTCGATCTAAGTCTAATAAAAAAGAGTTGAGTATACATTGATCCGCTCAATAAAAACTCCTCGATATATTTTCAACGATTTACTTATGACGATTAAAAGGCTTTTGGGTTAAAAACCTAAGTCTGATCAAAACAGAAGTTGAGTATATATTGATCCGCTCAATAAACACTCCTCGATCTGTTCCTAACGATCTAAAAGATCTGCTAATACTCCTAAAGTTTTGAAGATGAATTGAGTATGAACACGTCTGCTCAGAAAATGCTACTCATAAATAAAAATTATGACAGAATTAACGACAAGGAAGATTCAAGGGATAAAAGTAATATTTTATTCATCAAATCAGTTACATACAAAAGTCCTACGTTACAAAGGTCTACATACTACATAAACACCGTTACAATGGTTTAGATGAAATGATCATTTAGATCGGCGATCTTCACGACAATGTCCACGGAAACACCAATCTCCTCCCTAGTACCTTGTCGATTATGATAAACCACCTAAGAAGCATGCTGCTCAGGATGGTCGACTTCTTTGGTTCGATGGCCAGGGGCGGAAGATCAAATGTTCTTCCAGACGAAATGATCATTACCAGCCAGATGACCGGCAACACTCATTCACCCACAACGAGATACTGCTTCTACTTTAGGAGTTAATATTTTATCCTAAAGCAGCATCTCTTCGGGACCGTCGCAAAAGAAAAATTAACCAGCACACCCCGGTGGTCTATCACCCCTGAGGTGACATCCAAGAGCGGGGGTGACTGGCAAATATGAACCCTCCATGTGCAAACAGAAACCACGGACCTCTAATTGATGAAGACAAAAACTGAGGCCTCATGGGATCCGTCAGTACAAGGTAGGGCTGACATGGGACCCGTCAGTACAAGGTAGAAGAACATCAAGCTATTACAATATGAATCACGATAATGTGACTTTTTGAATATTATGGGATCTGAAGGCAGAATAAAATCTAAGGACTCTGAGATCTCCATTCTCTTTGGGAAATTGCAAACGAAGAATGCAAACCACCACCCTATTTATAGCGATAGACTTAAACAATCCAACGGCTGAAAAAGTATTTGATCAACGGACACAGATGCGACCCTTTGACTCCCCGTAATAAATGCAAGTAAGTTAGAACGGGACTATCTAATCGCCTCAACTAGTCGATAACAAAAGAGGTCGTAGATCGAAACGATCAATCAATAACACAAGCAGACCTGAAAAAGCTTTGGATCAGACATACCGGCACGATCATACTTCATGGCCGATGGCTTGAAAACCTAGAATCCATAAACGAAGGCATACAAGTTTTAAAATCGTAGTGAAAAGGATACTTGCTCGATAAAAGATAAAAGACCAAACCCTTCACCATACGAGGGACGTCACTGCCTCATACATCATATGGGTAACCATTAACTGAGCCATACAAGAACTCCTTTGGAGTCCAAGATATCTGACATAGAAATCAGGAGAATAGTCCTCCTTATACGAAACGGCAGAAAAGTCACTGCCTAACATACCAAAGAATTGCTGAAGGAGGTCTGAACGGGGTAGATCTGGCTAAGACCCCTGCGTTTTCCAATTCCTCCCATATCAAGAAAGTGATATAATGATACACTGACCAAGGAACATACAGATCAAAATTAATGCTAGGAAACATGAAGTTTCGAAAGATACTGAAAGAGATATTTTCCTTTGGTCTGATGGAAAGAAAAGTGAAGTTCAACAAAAGGGACAATAGACCCCTTATATAAGATTTACATCGCAAACAGACAAGTTTACAAGGCACGGATCGAACAACTATTATCAATACGAACGATCGATTGTCTACATCTTAACATAAAACATGTTGGGGGACATAATCCAAGGGATTATACTTGGTTGATCAATAAAAAGATTTGATTTGCAGAAGCAAACATTATACAATTCAGTTACTCAAATAGTGACTAAGCAAGGACAAGCAACCTTTTCTCTATCCTGAAAATTCTTCGAAAAGATCAATTTCAGATAAGTATGCTAATCTATACTGATTATTTCATGATGATTATATTTATGCACAAAGGAAGAACTAGCATAACAAAGTATATCTACAGAAGAAAATTGATCAAGGCAAGAATCTGCCTACAAAAAGATCATAATTTCCAATTTAGTACTTCCCCCATTACAAAAATTTCAGCCCGAACAAATACACAAAAGTTGGGCAAAAAAAAAAAAAAAAAAAAAAAGAGACAGTCCAAGGCCTGCCAGGCCGAACAAAGATCACTGTGAAGAACGGTCAACAGGTCGACTACTAGAAACAGTCCTCCGAGGAGTCAAGTTGCCAGCAAACGCCATCAACTCCTCTTGACGCTTTAGATAACCAGCGTCATATCCTTCCTCATAGGACCGCCGTTGAGACTCCTCTGCAAGGGCAGCAACCCGAACCAAGTCGTTTTTCTCTTGCTCCCAGACAGACTTCTCCTCCTGTAATTTTTTCAAATCATCATTGGCGAGCTGCAGCTGGAGAGTCTGCCCTGTGACTTTCGCCGATTCCGACTCCAACCGTCTTTGGTAAGCATCCTTACTATTCCACAGATTATCGTTCTGCACACCCAGCTGGAGTGCAAAGTACTTAGCCTGGAAAAAGAAAACAATCCTTATGTAAGAAGGAAGTCAAAAATTAAAACAAATAAAACAATGAAAAGATTCGTCCACCTGTTCACATATCTTCACCAGCGACTGAACAAGGCGTATGTTGGAGGTACCCTCAAGCTTCTTCAGCTCACCAGGCAAAATAGTGCTTAAACCCAGATCCCAAGACAAAGCATCAGGCTCAACTGAGCCAGGCAATTCACTATTAGAAGGGACACCATCAGAACGTGGAGTCTCTGACAAAATAATATCCTTAACTTGCTCAAAGATGCATCGATCATCTAACAGACGAGGAGATTCTCTCTCGTCGGGGCTAACGGAGGTCTCCTTGCCCGAAGCAGAAATAACGGTTCGACGACCAGACCTAGAACCGGTCCGACCACCGGAAGGTCCTCCCGATTCGAAGGAAGTAGTCATCACAGTAGTATCATTAAACAGATAATCAGGACAATCCTGCACAATAGATTGTGTCGTGGAAGGATTGACAAAAAAGCCATCACCAGCTTGCCCTCCGCTGGCGATTGGGGCAGTAGAAGTAGACAAAGGAAGGGAAATAGCAAAATCCCATCCATGAAAAACATGCTCGAAGGAAGAAGCACCTGAAGTAACAGGTATATTATAAGTCGGTTCCTCATTGGACATATCGCCAAAAGCTACCCGACCAGGGGAAGGCAGGCTTCCTACTTGAGTGGAAGAAGAAAAGATTGGTTCTGAAAACGACGAGTTTACTACAGAAAAAGGTTCGGAAGCAATAACGCGAGTATCGATTACCGACCTAATTATTGGGGACGAACGAGGAGGCTCCATCGATGGTCCATCTCTTCGAGATTTTTTGGATCTATTATCCCTAGCGCTCTCACGAGAAGGTCGTTTCGAAGTATTGCCGAAAAGATTACTCATGATCGAATTGTTGAAGAATATAAAGCAAATAACGAGAAAGTTTATCGACTAGCCAAAGAAAGAGTATTCTATTCAAAGAGACGAGTATAACGGTAAATAACAAGTCAAGTTTTTACCTTTAGTATTTATACTACACGAAAAGACGCTACAGACCTAAAGAAAGGGCGCGAAATAGAGAAACTGACCTTGGAGCAAACGCTAGAATTTGAAAAGACACACGCATAATGATTACGGCGAACTTAATGACTTGTCTGAATTATTACGGCGAAAATGAAAAGACATGACTGTCAGAATACGAAACGTTTAGCGTACAAAGGGATGAAAAAGTAAAATTACAATTAAACCTACGGGTAAATAATTACAAGGATTGCATCGAAAGTCAAAATATATTATACAGCCTGGTCGCTATCTGGGATTCTCTGTTCACTATCGACATTCTCGGTCGTACCAATATCTCCTTCTTCTTCTTCGTCTTCTGGATCGATAAAAGTATCATCAAGCTCATCGTTAACATCGGAAGGAGGAATCGGCAATGGTTTCCCGAACTCTTTGACGAGGTGAGCCAAAGGAAAACTTTGATATATGACATCTGGAAGCTCGGAAGGAGAATAAATTTCACCATAACGATTCAACCGAATGTGCGCCGCCTTAAAATACTCCTTTCGACGGTCGTCAACCATCTCTAAGGCGACCAGCTGATGAACCGCCTTCTTGAAAGTACTCTCCAGAAGAGGACCGACCATCTGATACACCAACGCCGTATGGACAGGAGAGTTAAGGAATTCGCGGATAACTCTTTCATCAGGGTTCCTACCGTATCGATCTATAAGTCCACTAAGAGGGACGTCCTTTTCGTACTCCTCTAATGAAGATTGAAGACTTGATACTTGGGATTCTAGCTCACTAATTCGAGCCGTGCTCTGTAACTGGAATTCCTCTAACTTTTTAGCCATTTGATTAGCCTGCTCTTGAGCACGAGAAACCTCCATCACCCTATTTATGATCTCTTGATCCTCAGTCCCGGTAGCACGAGACTCTACGACAGGAACGGAAGAAGATGTTGAGGGACCAACCTCTGAACCAGAAAACTTACGAAGTAGAGCCTTATTTTTCTCATCTAGAAACTCACATTGCTGTTTCCAGAGTGCAGTTTCATATGCGTATGAGGCTAAACAAGTCTTAGTCTAAAAAAGCAAAGGGGTAAAATGAGAAATAAGTTAGCAAGAATATCTTCGAAATAAAGAATGGCCTATAAAGCGAGCTCGAAAGAATTTACCTTTTCAGCATAAAGAGAAGCTCGCTGAAATTTCTCCAAAGGATCCTTACGGAAAAGTTTATTCAAATCACGAGTGAAAACCCCGGATAAAATAACGCGAGTTGCCTTATCGACCGCGTTCTCGCTCTCATCATGGACAAGAGAATCTTTCTCGGAATAACCAGCAGCTCTCTTCCCCTCTAAATGATCTTCGATCATTTCGACCAAGGTAGGTTTTGGGTGATTGTCACCAAGTAAAGAAAGATCATTGCCAGAACGACCATAATAGTTCCTTTTTCTCTCCACCGGGTTGTCACTAGGATGAGGCATCGACCAACTACGACATCCGCGGATTCCCAAGGATGTTCTAAGCTGAAGGGGGGATAACCAGGCCCTATCCCTCGACGAACAGGGGAATCTTGGGAAGAATTTGGAGACTCCTCTCCATTCTCCTCGGACTGATGACTCAACTCCAGTTTCCTCTTCCGAGAAACCCTCTGCTCGATCGGGTTGTTCTCTACAGATTTAGAGGATCTGGATAACACCATCCTTCCCTTTGAAGAATGTCGAGAATTCTCCACCATATGAGCTGAACAAGAAACAGAATAGAAGTTAGTTTTTCTATATAAGAAAATATTATCCTAACACTAAATTAAAGAGAAATGCTTACCCAGTAATTCCAATGATGAACTGATTGGAAAAGTATGGACGCTCAATCTCGCCTTACGAAGGAAAGCTTCCCCAATCAGAAGAGCACTCTGATATTTGTTTGCACGCATTTCGGGGATTTCGGCGATAAACTGAGCATCGTCAGGAATGAATTCACCCATCGGCGAACGACCTCCGTATACCCATTTGAAATCATGATCCCACGAGAAGGGTATAGTCGAACCATCTGCCAAACGAAGATGAGGTGGGGGGCGAACAAAGAAAAAGTGAGATTTCCAAAAAGGGTTGCTAGAAACAAGGGCATCAAAAATTGCTCGACTAGGCCTCTGACTAGCAAAGAAATACCCACGATTGGATGAACTGGAAATATTGAACCGGAAAAGTTGCGTAAAATTACGAAAGGAAGGTTTAAACCCTTTCGCGATCATCAGAACAGAAAAGCAAACCAGGAAAGCCACAGAATTTGGAACTAATTGTGTCAAGGACACACTAAATATTCTCAAGATGTCAAGAAAAAGGGGAGACAACGGAAGACGGAGGCCGCTATTGAAGTGAGCCGTATAAAAGGCACGACATCCTTCCGGGGGAGAAGTAACCCTATCAGAAGGGGAAGGAAGGATTATCTCGGAACCCTCCGGGAAATATTTTGCATAATTGCTCACAACCTCCGGAAAAGTATCCACTTTATAAGCGCAAGCAAGGTCCTCAATTGGATCAGAAATCTGAGGAGCAGTACCTTTGCCCTTTTTGGCTCGGGCAGCAACCTCTGTGTCAGAAAGGATCTGTACCTTAAATGTATCTTCTATAGGAACAACGAAGTCAGAAATGGCAGATTGTCCGCCCAAAAGATTAGAGCGTAACTCCTCTTCGTTGTTAGGAGCAACATTCTCCCTCGAGGAAGAAGAAGATTTTCTCAAAGAAGCCATATTTTCAGACTCTCGAAGGATGAAAGTCGATAAAAGGAAAAACTTTATATGACGAACGACTAAGCAATATTATGACTACGAACTGTAAGTAAGTCTAAAGGAAAAATGACGAACTCAAAGGTCACCTATTTATACTAAGATGGGAAAAGACGTTTCGAACTCGTCACAATTAATCACATTCCCGCCAAAAACGGAAGGAAATGAAAAGTCTCCAGAATAGACGCGCGGTGATTCATAATCGGACAAAGAAAACGACTATCTATGATATGTAGCACTCTTTTCCTTACTTAAGATTTTTTCCCACAGGGTTTTTTCTTAAGAAAGGTTTTTAACGAGGCTCCATTCATAGAAAACGAACAGTCGTAAAGAATTATCTACTTCCACGAGCTTCTATTATCTATACGCTCGAAGAAGTGAGGGAGTACTGATGGGGGCTATTTCGCACCCTACATACTGTACGGATCGAGTAAAGAACATGAGATCGGTTCGACCAAATCAAACAGTTCGGGATCATCTTATCGACCCGGCCAAGTACAGCTCTCTTCGACTAGGAGATTATATTCCGGACCCAAGAAGGGTATTTGGGCCGAGTCCTATTAGGACTATGTTTCCTTGTAACGCTAGGTTTAGCATGATATAAATACCTAGCTAATGATTGTATTAAACAAGTCCAAAAACTCTGAATCATAAGGCAAATACGCCATTGCATCCTGCTACAAACAGCACAACTCAATATTATTCAATAAAGAAAGAGCTTTTCTCTTCATATTGGTGTGTTCTTTACTTTGGTTTGTATGTTTACTTCTTGTTTTTACAATATTGCTTCTCTTTGTGATTGATCCATCCGAAATAAAGTAACAGAGCCCTATAATATATATTGAAAACCCCCAATATCACAAATTCACTGATACCATTTTTAACCCGACGAAATCCGGTTAAATCAAAAGGTATGGCAAAATACCTCTATGCTCTTACTTCTGAGTATGGAGATCTCCTGCCGATGGTAGAAATGAGAAAAGAGATAAATTGGCGAGTAGATCCAATTTGTATGTAATTGTGGGGTATCCAACGAAATCCATTGGATACCTGTTCCACGACAATGAGAAACAATCGTTTCTCCTAAATACCCGTTCCTCTGTTGATGAATTTCTCGTCAAAGGAAATGGAAACGTCATGGAACTTGATGAAGTCCAAGATTTGGACCCGTCCCCGCAAATAGTGGGAGTTAATCCAGAAACTACTGAACCATCAAGTACACCAATTCTTCGTAGATCTGATCAAGTTCATGAAGAGCTTGAAAGATATGGTTTCACCATATACGAAGAAGCTACATTTGGATGTAGACGCACTTGCATGACTAGAATTCATGCAAACCGAAATGGATCCCATCCATTCCAACAAGGTATAACCTTGATTGATCCACTCGAGGGATTTATCCCTATAAGTTGGCTATAAGTTATAAGTGGATCTTCAAACTTGGAATGAATGGAGAGGTGTTGCCTCTAAGAATCTACTAGTGGTTAAAAAGGCTATTCACAAAGTTCTGGAACAGACTTTAATGAAACCTTTTTCTCCAGTAGCAATGTCTGAATCCATTCAGATTCACATTTGTTCTGATAAGCCAGTCAAGACATTTGACTTCATCAAAACGAGTATGAACCATGAGTGTACAAGAGGATTAGTGGGAGCGCGATGAAGCTCATATTTTATATGTCGATAATATTCTGGTTATCTGGGATGATATCGGTAAATTTTTGGATTCATATCCTGCCTCAATGGGGTAACGGTAAATTTGAAAGGGTTCTAAGCAAATCATCGTAACCATCTAAACCACTGAAGCAAGATATATTGCAGCATTAAATGTGACTTAAGAAAGTGTTTGGATATAAAACTTCATCCTATGGTTGGATGTAGTGCCTAGCATTGCGAAGCTCATGGTTATCTTCTATAATAACATTGGAGCTATTGCTAAAGCAAAGCATTCGAGATCTCACCAGAAATCTAAACACAATTGAATGAAAAGTACCATTTGATTAGAGAAATCATTGGTAGAGTTAACGCACATAATGGATCGCGTCGACTCAGAAGAAAGCTTAGCGGATCCACTAAAAGAAGGCTATATCATGAAATGAGTTCGAAGAACATCTTTAAAAGATGGGTCCTAGAAACGTTTGTGATTGGCTTTAGGGCAAGTGGGAGATTGATGGGATAGTGCCCTGCAAGCCAATATATTTAGCTTGTACTAGAACTATCATTATCTTTCTTTAGTATAAATGATTTAACACGCACGTTTATTTATATGTGTATAAGGATAAACAATGGCCAACTTCATCTCTCACGAATACATTTAAGCGATTGGATGAAATTCTTAGATTACATTTGACTATGGGACGATTCATTTCAGTGCTGAGTGCAATCATGAAACAGTCTCTAAGGTCGTAATCTTAAAACACGTTCCAAGTCATAGATTCCGAAACGAGACGGGGTATCGTGGGAATCGCCAAGACTTGTACAAGTATGCATGATTCACATGGAGTGAATTTGTAGCGTTTCATGAGCAAGGCATTTGAGGCCAGTGCATATGAGTAGGTGGTTCGATAGAGGATCGAACGCATCGAATGACCCGAACAGAGAAACCCATTGTGGAAGTGCATGACGCATATCGGTGATGGGATGTTTCTCAAGGCTTATAATAGTGTACGATTTAGTCCTTTGACTTGAGGTGCTAGGGCGAATTCGGTGCATGAATGTGCATACTTGGATCTAGGTATAGATCACTTAGCCTGATTATAACATGCCTAGGTTGGGTGCGTATAGTTATGTACGCGAGTGGTTAGTACTAATATGGAATCTACCGACTCATCGTAATGGATGAGAGAATTTCCTATATGATTCTTAGATAATATATCCGAGGAATCCACGACCGTGGTCGGTGACGGATTTGGGAAGGGGTTTCCTAATTTAGCAGTCACACTGGAATATTATCCCGAATTAGAAATTATAGTTATCGAGACATATTTAGAGGTGCCGATCAATTCAGAAACCCTAAGTGTTGATCGGGAAAATCAGTCGATAGAAGGACCGTATGTACATGCCAATTATAAGAGGTGAGGTTCACAAATATCAATTCACTTGAAGTTGGGCTTCATGGGCTTGTGGCTAGACATCGACCACGAAGTGTGGGTACTCCTGAGTTAATAGACGAATTGATTCTAGGAGTGGTCAATTAAAGGTTGTTTAATTGACCGGAGCAATTTATTGTTCATAAATTAAATCACGAGGAATTCGTGGGCCTGCTGACAATTGATGGTGAACTCAGAGGGTCACACACAATACAATTGGACATTGACAGTTATGAAATGGTATAAAAGGAATTAATTGATTTAAAGGTAATTAAATCAATTAAATGAATTAAAGTGTTAATTCAAGTGGGAGATTAATTAGTTGATTTAATTAATTAAAGAAAATATTAATTTATTAATTAATATGGATTGAGTATTTAATTAAGGTGGTTAATTAAAAGAAGGTTTGCAAGACATGTGCCTTTAATTAAAAGCCCATAAGGAGTCTTCCAAACCTAGGTCAAGAAGGAGGCTTATAAATAGAGTTCTACATGAACTTAAAGAATAACACAAGTAGAAAAACCCTAGCCTCCTCTGCACCTAGCCGCCGCCCCAACCTTGGGCCGCCACCAAGTAGCCGCCGCCTCCTTCTGGCCGTGAGCTGTTATAGTGCCGCCGTGAGTTCTCCCTCGTTCCCTCGTGCAGGATCTTGCTCTGCCAAGTAGTTCTGCACAGTCTCTTAATAACAAATCTCCTAGATCCAGTTCTGAGCCTAAGACTAGGAGGTGTTGCCAGAATCCAGTTGGTGTGGACTAAACTCTGGAGGTGAGACATTTGGATCATTCCTGTGAACCAGAAACAGAATCAGAGTTGAAGGTTGCCACCACCTTGCCTGTGGTGAGGTAAAAATCGAAACCCCCTTGTTTTAATACATTGTGTGTTTTGTTTCATGCTTTCGTATACATATTATGGAGATCTAATATATGGGACCTTGGGTGCTTCGAAAAATTTTAAAATTCCGCACTGTAAGTTGTTCTGACAATCGAGGCAACCCTGTGAGGTCCAACAGTGGTAGCAGAGCCAACTCCATACTTATTATACAAAAAGGCCTGAACATAATGTGTGTTTACCGTATATGTTTAATTATGTGTATGAGAACGCGTGATAATTATGTTCTGTAAATTGATTCTTACTTGTTATGACTAGATCTATGATTGGGTAAAACTGTTTTTCAAGATCTGTGGCGAATTTATAGTTTTTGAAAATTTCAGGACTTTTTGGTGCAAAAATTGAAAATTAGGGTTTAGAGGCTGAAAATTCAAATTTTCAGAATCTGGAAATTTCAAAAATTATGGACTATTTTGCAACATTTTGGGGTCATTTTGTATTTTTTGAAACTTTGGGGACTGTTTTGCAATTACCGAAACTTCAAGGGTCTGTTTGAAAAATTGAAAATTTTCAGAATTCAAAATTTTATTTTCTGGTCTGCTGCCCTAATCTATTTTGGGGTGTTTTTGTAACTTTTTAAAAGTTTTGGGGTCAAAGTGCAATTTTCAAAAGTTGAGGGGCCGAAAATGCAATTTTCAAAAGTTGAAAAACAGAATTTGAATTTGAGCAGAAAATTTATTTTTGTTTACCCGAAAATTTATTTTGTCATAATTAGTAGTGACTAAAAAGTAAGAATCATAGGAAGTTAGTTTTAAAAGTATGTTTTAAAATTAAGAAAGAAATAGGTAAAAGTTGTTTGCATGTTTCTTGCTCTACGTGAACTGTTTACGTGATTTTCGATCAAGCCGAGCCTTGACCTTAGGGTAGATGTGATGGGTTTAATTTAATGTTTGGTTTTTATTGGGCCTGCGAGCCTGTTATATTTTTGGGCCACTTTGAGCCTTTGTAATAGAATAGGGATTAACTGCTTTCCTAGTCTAGGATGAAGGCCTGTTTACAAGAAAGGTGGGAGCCCAAGAAGATATAAGGGCCGTGTAAGCATGGTACATTGTGTAATAGCATAGACGTGGTTGAGAACCCTTTAGATTGACCAATAGGGCCAACATCATTGGCTCGATGATGGCCTGCATAGGAGGCTCTCGATCGAAAACATATTGTGGTAGTATGCATGCTAGGCTTGTATGGCTTTTATTTATTTGTCGATTTATATTTAGCTTGTATGAGATGCGCGCTAGAATCTAGATCGTAATAAAAGATAAAGCATAATTGACACGGTAAGATCTCGAGGAGAGTTAGTATAACTTTCAAACCAGTAAATCCCCTCTTGAATTAATTATTAAGTCATATTGGATTAAAATAAAATGAAGTATTTATATAAATCCAAGCCTTCCATCAATAGGGACTAGCGTATGTTGTCTACTTATCGATAGAGGTGATCCAGAGTCTGGCACCCGAGTCGAAGAAAGGGACAATACGCGAAATTCCTTGACTCCTGTTTTTAATTAAACACGACAAGGGTGAGGACCGGTCGGGATGTGAATATCGACCGATAACCAGTTACGGGGAGTTCATGACCGGGCCCGTTGCTCATCATGATTGATGGGTTAGACTTAACGATTAGTAACACTTATGATGTAGCAGTGCTAGATAAGTGCAAAAACCGAGGCATAATAACTTGAAGGTTGTGTAGTGACACAATTGGCAATAAGTATGCCTACCTGGGGAATTGGTTGTATGGCCACGAGTCGTGGGTACAATTAATGGCTGCTGGGACGTTAAGACCTACTAGGAAATAGAATTTCCCGAACAATTGAAGGGGTAATTGTTTCGATAAAATAGTGGGAGAACTTTTACGATAGAAAGTCCAACCTTCGTAGATTATAAGTATTATTCATTAACTAGTCCACTGAATGTTTGTTTTCTCTTTAAAAGGATACTGAGATATCTGTAATTATCCATTTTACTATTTATCCTCGACTAATAAAATAACTGGATCAAAATATCGACTAGGCAAGAAACTTAAGAATTGTCTTAAATTCCAAAAGTGGGAATGATGTTCTTAAACGACGAGCCTATGTCTTATGCGCTTCCGAGATAAGTCAAAATAAAAGAAATTAATCACCCGTAGAGTATGGGAATATTAATGATCGTTTCCTCATATAAAGATGAATCTCAAAAAGCGAAACGAATCACCTATAGAGTATGGGAATCTTAATGATCGTTTCCTCAATAAGCATCAAGATTGAACGAGCTATGGAAGCAACATGAGGAGCATGTCTGAAGCTTCTGAAACAAACCTCCACCTCAAAAGGCTTGTTTTGAGGAGTAGTTTTGAATCGATTTGATTCAAGACTTCTAAGGAATTGTTTCAAAACTCGAGAATAAATGAAGGAACTAGTGTCAAGGATCATTGTCTTTGTTTTATCAATCTAGTTGAAAAATGGATTGATTAAACGTAGGCCTGCAAGTGATCTTAACATTACTTCCTCCTAAATTCTCCTCCCGCTCATTCAAATGACTCTTGAAATACACTGATCTTATTTGATAAGTCGATCACATTTCATGAATCAACCAAAGTACTGGTTAAAGGCAAATAGGATAAACCTGTCATGATCATTTACACTTCATGGACAGCGAAGTCAAAGAAGAATAAAATGAAGAAGAATTAATTCTCTTCTGAATTCGATCATAAAGGTAGTCAAAAGAACGCAAGTAGCCTAAAAGTTGAATTATCCCACTGCATCTAAGAAAGGCACTGATATGTTTAATTGATTAGATGATCTAATTAATTAAGCAACGTTTCAATTAAAGGGTTAATTGAAAAGGAAAAAGTGATAAGGGATATTTCGGATTTCTGCTCTTCTTCTTTACAACTGCATAAGATCGAACGATTATTTATCTCGAAGAATCCAGTTCGACCCCGATATCGGAATACTGTAAATACAAGGCTACCCTGGATCCAAAATTACTGTTGGGCCAAGCTCTGACCCAAACTTATGGGCAGAAGAATTGCATATCTGCGGGTAGACCACCTGAACCCCATTTTCAGCTATAAATACGCCATGCATTTATGATGTTGGACACGACTTTCCAGGTGCTCCCTCCTCGAAGCTATTGCTCGGAACCTTTCAGAAGTATAGACTTAGGATCGTATGTATTTCACCCTCTAGCTTGTACGGCATCCTATAATGCTCGAATAGGACCTTTGAATACTTGTATTTGTACTCATTCAATTCGAATACAATTACTTTGATCTTTGCTTTACTTTATTATTGTGATTATTGTATTACATCCCACCCTTGATCGAACTAACGAAACCACGTAAGATCAATTGGCACCCACCGTGGTGCCTTATTCGAGTATTAGATCGAAATATGCCTACTACGAGGAGGAATACGTATGTTAGAGGAGAGCCTTCCCATGCAGGGGGAGCACAAAATTCTGTCAACAATGAACCTGATAATCTATCGCGCGCCGCACAACAACAAGTGGAGGCACCACCGGCGGTTCCACAAGATAACATTCCAATACACACGACCATTGGTGACTTAAGATCTATAATAGGCACAATGTGCAGAGAATTCATGAACAACGGAAGGGCAGATCAGTCACCTGTCGACCAACCAGGGATTCAGGGAAGACCAGAGATACCTTCATCGAACTTGCAGAAGGAAAATGATATGTCGCATGCCCCATCGACACATCCACGTGGAGCAGCACCCTCGAAAGCCAATGCCCGGTCTGAAGACACACCTGCACAAGTGCACGATCTGGAGAATTCTGTTGTCGGGGAAAGTCACACCGCCGGCGCTGTAAGAAGAAACAAACCAATTTACAAGAGAATCACTGAATCTGAATTAGAGATAATAGTACAGGAAAGGTTGGCCAAAAAATTGGAAGAGCAGGATACTATGATAGAGATTCCCTTTACTAATCAAGCTGCCAGGCAAGCGGGGAACACCCTGACTAGAGGAAACTTACGAGAAAGGGAGGTCTCGAATAATATCATGCGATGTTCACCCTTTTGTCGAGAAATACGCGAAGCTCGAAACACAGAAACGGTGCCAACCAGGCTCCCTCGGTATAACGGGACTACCGACCCCGGCGAACACATTAACAGCTTTGTTAATGTTATGAATTTGTATGGACACTCGGATAATTTTTGTTGCAAGATTATGGTCACCACTTTTGAAGGGATTGCCCTCGATTGGTTTGGAAAATTACCTCCGAACTCCATATTTTCTTTCGAAGAATTTTGCGATAAGCTGAAACATCAATTCGCTAGCCAGAGGAAGCCAAGATTGCCAGCAAATCATCTGGGCACTGTGAAACAATTGGAAGGAGAGACGTTGAGGCAATGGCTGGCAAGATTTAGTATTGAGCTCTTGAAAGTGGATACCCCGCAGATTGAATATCTGTCCTCGTTGATGTTCGAGCTGACCAGAAGTACCCAGTTTGGGAATGCATTATGTAGAAAGCAACCAAAATCCTTCGAACGGATAATGGAAATTGCGGAAAAGTATATGATACAGGAAGAGATGAACAAATTGAAGAGTTCACATCTAGATAAATCTCATCTCAACAAAAAGCATGATCGGGCTCCGATCCCAAAACCAGGTGATTATGGAGGGTCGAATAAAGGATCCGTTTGGCAGCGAATTAACACTTTTAAGCCGCATATGCCACCCCAAGGACCGAATTCGTATGGACCCCCTTATGAGCGAAATCGAGCTCCAAGGCCGGGTAAAATTCAATTTACTGAGCTTAACAGTTCAAAAGAAGAGGTGTTGACCGTATTGGAAGAAGGGAATTTAATTCCGGAAGCCCAAAGGATCACACAGGCGAGGCCGGGCGCGCCTGGATATGACCAATACTGTCGATATCATCGAGCTAGAGGCCACAGTACGGAAAATTGTTATCAGTTGAAGGTCGAGATCGAAAAGTTAATCGACCAAGGAAAACTCAAAGAATTTGTTAAGAATGGCAACTATAACAATCGCTACAGATCCCGTAGTCCGAGAAAACTTGGCGCTCGGCAGAGACAAATTCAAAGTCAGGCGGGTGAGCAATCAAACGGTGTAATCAACATGATTGCAGGTGGACCCGGCGGGTGGAGATAGTAGGAATGCCAGAAAAATGACTTTAAGGTCAATCAGGACAGGAGTGTCCTCAAAAAGGGAAATTCTATCTTTGGAGTTTCCATCAATGGAGAATCAAGTCATCAGCTTTAGCGAGGCGGATCGACCCGCAGATGTTAGTTGGGACACGAATGAAGATGATCCAGACTTTTCCATGGTGTTAACTCTAAGGATTGCGAATTTCGAGGTCAAAAGAGTGCTGGTCGATAATGGGAGCTCGGCAAACATAATATCATCAGAAGCTCTTACAAAAATGAAACTCTGTCATCCACGATTGGATAAGGTAACCACCCCTTTAGTCGGTTTCGGGGGATCGGAAATCACTCCACTCGGAACCATACTTTTGAGTACCACTCTAGGATTAAAACCAAAGAACGTCACGAGAATGATCAAGTTCCTCGTGGTGGACACCCCGTTTGCTTACAATGCCATCTTGGGAAGACCCGCTCTGAATACTTTTAAGGCTATCGTATCCACCTACCATCAGAAGATAAAATTCCCAACTGACGGAGGAGTAGGTGAGATGAGGAACGACCAGTACATGGCATGGGAGTGTTATAGTTCGTCCTTAACTATCAAGGAAAAGGTGGAGCCCGAGCTCCCTAACAAAAGAAAGATGAATGAATTAGTCTCCAACTCCGGAACTCCGATTCCTGATTATGAAAGATTAGATGGAAAGAAAGGGAGGATCGTTGACATGAGTGTTCAAGCGCCTGATCACAAAAAGGTGAACTTGGTACCTGGATCTCCAGAAAAATTCACAAAAATAGGAACGGAGCTAAGTAATTGCAAGGAAGCCAAGCTCATCGGATTCTTGCAGAAAAATGTGGATGTCTTCGCATGGAGTTCGGACGACATAGTAGGGATCGACCCGCGTGTGATAACGCACTCCTTAAATATTGACCCAAAGGCCAGACCGGTGAGGCAGAAGAAGCGTAATCACGGACGAGAGAAAGACAAGATAATTAACGCAGAGGTCGATAGGTTGTTAGCAGCGGGACAAATTAAAGAGATAAAATTCACGGAATGGCTATGTAATGTGGTATTAGTCTCCAAGGGGGAAAAGGTCGAGAACAAATGGAGGATGTGCAATGATTTCACCGACTTGAACAAATTATGTCCAAGGGACCCTTACCCTTTACCTCGAATTGACATGCTCGTAGATTCCACTGCAGGATTTGTGTTGTTTAGCATGATGGACGCATTTCAAGGATTTTATCAGATCTTCATGAACGAAAGAGATCAGGACAAAACGGCATTTATCACCGAACGAGGGGTGTACTGTTTCATCGTTATGCCTTTCGGTTTAAGGAACGCCGGTGCAACATATCAGAGGCTGGTCAATATGATGTTCAAAGAATTAATAGGAGAAATTATGGAAGTATATGTAGATGACATGCTCGTGAAAAGCATGTCTGAAGAGGAGCATATTAACCATCTTGATAGGTGTTTTCAAATCTTGAGAAAGTATGGAATGAAGTTAAATCCGGCAAAGTGCACATTTGGGGTACGATCAGGAAAGTTCCTTGGCTATTTAGTACATGAGAGGGGGATCGAAGCTAATCCAGAAAAAATCCGAGCGATCACTGATCTCAATCCACCAAGGAAACTCTCGGACGTTCAAAGTCTGATCGGAAAAATCATCTCGTTGAATAGATTCATCTCCAGGTCCGCTGACAAGAGTTTACCTTTCTTCAAGCTGTTGCGTAGATCTAAGAGTTTCGAGTGGAACGATGAATGCGATAAGGCTTTCGAAGAACTGAAAGCGTACTTAGTCTCGACACCCATGCTAGCAAAACCATCCGAAGGGGAACCCCTATATTTGTACATAGCTGTGTCAGAAGAAGCAATTAGTTCGGTTCTGGTCAAACTAGAGAAAGCTGAACACAAACCAGTTTATTATCTGAGTAAATTGTTGCAGGGTGCCGAAAAGAACTACATGGAAATTGAAAAATTTGCACTTGCCCTAATTGTGGCTGCCCGGAGATTAAGGCCCTATTTTCAAACGTACAAAATCATTGTTTTAACTAACCAACCTTTAAGACAGGTTCTGTCCAAGCCAGAAGCTTCAGGCAGGTTAATAAAGTGGGCGGTCGAGCTCAGCCAATTCGAAATTGAATACAGACCACGAGTCGCTGTTAAGGCGCAGGTGCTAGCTGATTTTGTGCTTGAATCAACTAGCATATCGAACGGCAAAGAAGGTACAACCTCGGAATTAGGAATGGTGGAAGAAGCAAACGATCAAATTTGGCTGATGCATGTGGACGGATCTTCGACCAAAGAAGGCGGTGGAGCTGGGATCCACTTCCAAGGGCCCAATGCTGAAGACCTGAGCTATGCGATAACTTTGGACTTTGTCGTCACTAACAATGAGGCCGAATATGAAGCATTGATAGCTGGATTAGAAATGGCCATTAAGGCAAAGGTAAAATTGATCGTCGTGCTGACAGATTCGGAACTTGTTCATAGACAGGTGAAAGGCACTTATGAAGCCAGAGAGTTCAACATGATCAAATATCTGAACAAAGTGAGGAAGTTAATCACAGAGTTTGATAAATTTGACATTCAACCAATACCAAGGGAGGAGAATCTCTGGGCCGACATACTATCGAAGTTTACAGGACTGATCGATGGAAAGACTGAGAGGACAATCACTTGGCTGCTATCGAATATGTCTGTTATCGAGTTAGATGCAGCCCCTGCAATTGATGTTATGGAAATTGAAGAACCGAACGAGTCATGGAACGACCCTCTTATCGCCTATCTTAGGGATGAAAAACTGCCGGAAAACGCAAACGAGGCTCGGAGAATCAAATATAGAGCGCCGTCGTTTACTTTGATGGATAACCAACTCTATAAGCGCTCCTCTTCGGGAGTTCTATTGAAATGTATCCGCGAAACACACTACGAGGCAATATTGAGAGAGGTTCATGAAGGGGAAGCAGAAAATCATTGTGGAGCTCGAGCGTTAGCTCTTAAATGCTCAAGATCTGGATATTATTGGCCTACACTCTTTTTTGATTCTGTCGAGTATGTGAAAAAGTGCCATCATTGTCAAATTCATTCAAACTTGATACACCAACCGGCCGAACATATGCACTCGATCCCTATTTGTTGGCCCTTCGACAAATGGGGCATCGATATTGTGGGACCTTTCCCAACAGCGCGAGCCAGAAAAAATTATGTACTAGTAGCGGTGGAATATTTCAGCAAGTGGGTCGAATGTGTTGCCTTGACCAAAATCACCCAATTTCAAGTTATTAATTTTTTATGGAAAAATATAGTCTGCAGGTTCGGAATCCCCAGGGTTTTGATATCAGATAACGGAACGCAGTTTGCAGGGAAAAGGGTCACGGATTGGTGTGAAAGATTTGGAATACAACAGAACTTTGCGTCTGTTGGCCACCCTCAGGCTAATGGACAAACTGAGGTAGTAAATCGGGAAATTGTTCGATCTCTGGAGAAGCGCTTATCGGAAGCAAAGGGAAAATGGCTGGATGAACTACCGGGAGTATTATGGGCCAACAGGACAACAGTCAAAGCGGCAACTGGAGAAACTCCATTCAGTTTGGTTTATGGGTCGGAGGCTGTTATCCCAGTGGAGAATCTTATACCTTCTCCCAGGGTCGAATTCTATGATCCCGAAGAAAACCAATTGATGAGGCAAGTGGAAGTTGACCACGCGGATGCTCGAAGGGACCGCGCAAAGTTGAAAATTCAAGCCGCCAAGGCCAACATGGAAAAGTCCTATAATCGGAATGTGAGGATTCGATCCTTCAAAGTGGGAGATCTGGTGCTCAAAAAAGTGGAAGTTTCAAAGCATGTAGGAAAACTACAGCCCAATTGGGAGGGCCCATTCGTGATCGTAGAGGTCGGAAAAAAAGGTTCTTATAAGATTGCACACCCCAACGGAGAGATACTGCCTCGAGCTTGGAATGCGATCAATTTAAGAAGATATTATGGAAGATAGTTACAATCGAGGCTTCTACTTTTTAGTTATCTTGTTCTGTTTTCTTTGACTATTACTATTTGGTAAACTATGCGAGTTTAATGAAGAATTGGGTTATTTGAAGAATGTTTATTCGGACTATTTATTCAATGAAAGCTTATTTCGCCTACATTCTTACTTATTCGTCATATTCCCGATATTCTCGATCTATATTCATTATTATCGATCTCTGTTGTCCTAATCAGTACTTATCTTAGTCTACTATTATATAAGGGGAAAAGCTGTTGCTATGACCCTCGAGCTAAAAAACGCTCTAAAAACGACTAAGGGTGAAAGCCTCTGCTATGCCCCTTAGATCGAAATTATTGAATGGGTGAAAGCCTCTGCTATGACCCTAGAGCTAAAAAACGCTCTAAAAACGACTAAGGGTGAAAGCCTCTGCTATGCCCCTTAGATCGAAATTATTGAATGGGTGAAAGCCTCTGCTATGACCCTAGGGCTAAAAATGCTCTGAAACGACTAAGGGTGAAAGCCTCTGCTATGCCCCTTAGATCGAAATTATTGAATGGGTGAAAGCCTCTGCTATGACCCTAGGGCTAAAAATGCTCTGAAACGACTAAGGGTGAAAGCCTCTGCTATGCCCCTTAGATCGAAATTATTGAATGGGTGAAAGCCTCTGCTATGACCCTAGGGCTAAAAATGCTCTGAAACGACTAAGGGTGAAAGCCTCTGCTATGCCCCTTAGATCGAAATTATTGAATGGGTGAAAGCCTCTGCTATGACCCTCGAGCTAAAAACGCTCTAAAAACGACTAAGGGTGAAAGCCTCTGCTATGCCCCTTAGATCGAAAGTATTGAATGGGTGAAAGCCTCTGCTATGACCCTCGAGCTAAAAACGCTCTAAAAACGACTAAGGGTGAAAGCCTCTGCTATGCCCCTTAAATCGAAACAAACAAAAAAAAAAAAAAAGGAGAAGAGACGGAGAATATCATTCCAAGCAAATATTATATCATTACAACAAGGGTTATACTACAACAACAAAGGAAAACCGTTACAACAAGGATGGTGTTACAAAGAGAAGTCTTAACTCATTATACAAAGGTAAACCACAGTATTACTAAACGAAATTATTTTCGGAAAGGATCTTTCGAACTTCAGCACTACGATCAGTATACCCGCGAATGTAAGCTTCTTTCTCACGAAGCTCAGAGTGTCTCTTCTCACATTCGTAAATACCTTTGAGTTTCTCTAATTCTGAACTTAACTTGTCCTGAGATATTCTCTCCTTGAAAAATCTGTTAGCTTCCAATGCACGTTCCAGCTCGATCTTCTTCCCGATAAGCTCGAGCGAAATAGAGGTCCGCTGTTCGAACTCATGTTTGGCCAATGCATAAAGCTTAGAGAAGACCACCCTAGCCTGAACTCATAAGAAAATATATTATAACGGAAATAAAGAGATTAAACACTCATGACAAAGAGGTGAGAATGAATTACTTGGGCAAGAGATTCCAACCCAGAATAAAACAGGAACGAGGAGTATTCTCCAGTCGAAAAGTCACCCTCGGAGATAGAAACATTGGACCGAAGAAGGGTCAGGTCGGTTTTCTCGTGTGACACTTTGTCAAAAGGAGCTACATCCCTTTTAAGCAAAGATCCGCTAACCAACGAGGATACGGATCGAGAAGGGACGTGCCCAGTGACATCCTCCGCAAAAGAAACCTTTTTTATTCTCTTGTTGGAGCCCCTAGTTTTCAAACACGAAGAAAAGGGCAATGGTTGAGTATTTATTCCCCTCATGGAAATTTTGCTGATCAGATCTAGTGGATGTAATTGCTGATCGATTTCTTTTCCTTAATTTTCTACTAACACTTGGCCTGGGAAAAGGCGTGGAAGGAATCACAAGAGCGTTCGAATTTTTATTCATCCTTTAATTTCCGGGTTAAGACCCAACCAAAACAATTATTTTTTAAAGGGAAGCTCCGAACACTGTGAGCAATGCCAATGCGAAAGCAATTAAAAGTGCCTTCGCTACTTATAAGAAAAACGACATCATGCAAAATTGCAATGATTGGTAAATCACTGCTCCCAAGAAAGATTCAATGACGCAGCTGAGTACGCAAGACTGACGTTATAAAAATCAGCAGGAAGTTCAAACAGGCAATAGCCTAAAATAGCATAAAGGAAAAGAGATTCAAATTCAAACACCCACTAAATATGCAAGAGCAAAAGATTATAAGATAAGTACATTGATTCGCCAAGTCAGTCAAATTACATGGAGATCGTTATTAATTAAGACTTTTTCACGCCTGAACCATGGTCCGATCTATCTAGCTCCTCTGATTCACTAGAACTGCTTTCCGAGCCGTCGGAATCATCTTTACTTGAGCTGCTGCCTTCTCCATCATGACTTTGCGCATCAGACGCAGATTTACTCGAACCAGAAGAAGGGGTGCCTTGTACACTCTGACCGCGGGAATCTCCTTCAATATCCACATCTTCGCTTTCAGATTGGACTTCGAGCTCATCAGGATTCGGCATCGGTGCACCAAATTCCTCGAGAAAAGGAGCAAACTCATGAGTGGCGAATTCCTCGAGCTTAGGAGGAAGGGAAGACGCTTTATAGTCTTTACCGAAGATATTCTTGTAAGGATTCATCTTAGGAAGGAAGTCATCAAGGGCGCCTTCGATTTTAGCAGCCGTAAGGAGATGCTGAGCTCCTTTAAAGTAGAAAGATTGATTGATTTCTCCCGACCATAATCGAATCAAGGCGTCAAGGATCGGAGACTCTAGGAACTCCCTTATGGCGGGAAGCCTGGCTTCGACTCGACCCCGTTCATAAGATTGTTCGGCAGACACTTTGGTTTGCTCAAGCTCCTGCTTTAATTTCCCCACTTCATCCTATAAGGCCCTCTTTGTTTCCAACTCTTTCCTAGTTCTCTCGAGTTCAGTTTCGACCTCAGACAACTTAATCTTGGTATCCTCTAGCTGACTGGCCTTCGCAGCTTCACCCTTCAGAACGTCGCATAAGGCTTTCTGTACCGCCTGAGACTCTTCGCTCAATACGGACAGTCGAAGAGCAGTTTGAGTAAATAGGTCTCCGGCCTGTAAAGGAAAAGATACGTAAGAGCACGAGATGAGGATTATAGGGGAAAAGCTAGAAACTTTCGGAATTAGAAAGTACCATCTGCTGAGCATGGGCATAATCGCCAAATATCTCAAAATCCTTTTTAACAAAAGATTGGATAGTATCATCCCTGAATCTCCCGGCCAAGAACATCCGGAGAGACTTATCCACCGTATGCTCACCCTCGGAACCCAAATCAGATTCGATGGTCCCACAGTCCGGATATCCGGCCGCCCTCGGTCCTTGCAGATGATCCTCGATGAAATCTGCCAAATCTAGCTCGGAATGACCAGCCCGACATGGTATAGGGTTCGGCCCTCGAGCAAAAGGCTTGACTCTCCTAGAGGACTCAGGAACATTGCTACTTCTTTTGCGATTCATCCTGGCCTGCAAAATCTCTCTGGCACGATCTTCCAGAAGAGTATAGTTACTGAACCCCTCGTCGTTCGGGTTGGAAGAGATATTCGGAAAAACAGATCGAAGGATTCCAGGACCCTGGAAACCGGAGGCCCCCTCCGCCTCGGCCCTAGACCGAGAGGTTCCTGCTTGGGTAATCGGGGAAACAATCATTAAAGCATTTGAGGTCGACGCGATCCCGACGGGGGCCTTAGACTTCTTCGTTTTCCGAAGATTCATTGATGTTTGGGGACGAGGTCGACCCTTATTACCCTTTGAAAAGGAAGCAACGTGTGGGCCAGATACCGAGGTACGGAATTTGTCAACGATATCAGCTAACGTGGAAGGGGGGTTAGCATGATCGATCTGAGCTTTCCCGAAGTTGATCGGATCTGCAGGAAAAGTGCAACTACTGAGCTCGGCCAATCGCAAGACTGCTTCTTGAGTCATTAGAGCGGTCTGATGAGGATCAGCGCGAAGAGATTGCAGAAATTTATCCGTTATCTCATTTTTCATACTCCCCACGAGACGGCGTTTTCCGTATATCCACTCCTTTACTCCAGGCCAATCGAAGGGAGTAGGCTCGGGATGTTCTTCAGAAGGCGGAGACTCTGGCCCTCGGACAAAGAAGAACTCATGTTTCCATCCCTTCAGATTGCTACTCACGTTGGTCGATAAGATCGAAATTTTCGGCCTCTGAGAAAAGTATACGTAACCTGCGTTTGAAGAGGTGGAAGCACTCATCTGGAATATCCGCCAAAAATTCTGAAAGGCTGCCTTTTTCCCCTTAGCTTTCATCAACACGCAAAAAGCTATAATTAGGCCGATCGAATTCGGTAAGATCTGGCAGGGAGCCAACTTAAAAGCATCCAGAAGGTTTTCGAACAGAGGAGGGAAGGGAATACGTAAGCCGTAGTGGAAGTGTTTGGAATAAAAGGCTTGACAACCGGCAGGAGGGTCGGTAACTCGTTGATCGGGAGAGGGAAGCACTATCGAAAAACCGGCGCCTAGATACCGACCGAATTCTTTTTGCAATTTCGTCAGGTCTGTCTCTTTATAGGAACAGACGATCTCATCTGCTCTCTCCTCAGTCATGTTTAGAGCTGCGCTAGTCGAGGGCTCTTCCCAATCATAGATCGTAATCACTACATTACGGTTCAGTCTATATTTCAGCTGCTCATTGTTACCCAAAGGAAGCTCCCCATCTTCTATATCTTCCCTTTCAGAAACTATTGCTTCGCCGGAATTTTCATCTTCGCTATTTTCAGTGTCAGAACTCGACTCCCGCTCCTCTCCGCTGGAATCCGAGGCGGAACTCGAGTTTTGCGGATTCTCGTTTTCAGATGATCGATTTTCTACAGCTTTTTTCCCTTTGCGGTTATCGACCTCATTCTCCTCTAAGGGAGATTTCCCCTTCGAGTCTACTGAACTCGACATAATAAATATAAGGTGACTATTCAAAAATGGCTAACAAAATGCACTTATCGACCTGTCTGCTCCGATCTAAAGCTCTCTCCTCAGAATTTGAGAGGAACAGCGACCCTCCGTATAACTATATATACAGGGACAAAATGGGAAATTGCAAACCAGTCCCCGAGTAACCGCGACGATTGGACTCTCTTGAAGGTAAATTTGAAGTCATATTCTCAGAAATTGCACCTACAGCCCCTATACTTTCTAAAATTCCTGAATTAAAGATCCACATCACAAAGAACAAGGACGATGTTAAGGCTGCGCTATCAAGAAATTGTTTAAGTATGCACTCTTTTTCCCTGACCTGGTTTTTATCCCAGAAGGGTTTTTCCGAGCCAGGTTTTTAATGAGGCATACCCGAAACGATAAGCCGAAATTGAATTGTTCTACTGCTACTTCTTCGAGCTTAAGTTCCACTTTACGCTCGAGAAGTGGGGGAGTATTGATAAGGGATATTTCGGATTTCTGCTCTTCTTCTTTACAACTGCATAAGATCGAACGATTATTTATCTCGAAGAATCCAGTTCGACCCCGATATCGGAATACTGTAAATACAAGGCTACCCTGGATCCAAAATTACTGTTGGGCCAAGCTCTGACCCAAACTTATGGGCCGAAGAATTGCACATCTGCGGGTAGACCACCTGAACCCCATTTTCAGCTATAAATACGCCATGCATTTATGATGTTGGACACGACTTTCCAGGTGCTCCCTCCTCGAAGCTATTGCTCGGAACCTTTCAGAAGTATAGACTTAGGATCGTATGTATTTCACCCTCTAGCTTGTACGGCATCCTATAATGCTCGAATAGGACCTTTGAATACTTGTATTTGTACTCATTCAATTCGAATACAATTACTTTGATCTTTGCTTTACTTTATTATTGTGATTATTGTATTACATCCCACCCTTGATCGAACTAACGAAACCACGTAAGATCAAAAAGGAACCAATTAAAGAAGTTAATTGAAAGGAAGTAAATTAATTGAATTAATCCATTAGCTCAATTTATTGAATTAATGTGTGAAGTTCAAATTAATACAAAGATAATAATCCATAACTTTGGTACGCTAGACTTGGACACATCTCCAAGAGTAGGATTCAAAAGTTGATTTCACCTAAGCTTCTTGAAAAATAGAACTTGGATGAACTTCCAACCTGCGAATCATGTCTCAAAGGAGAGATGACTAGATCTCCCGTCACAGGGAATCCAGAGCGAACCAAACAAAATCTGGATTTAATACATGAATATGGACCTCTAAAAGTTAGTGTGAGAGGAGATTACTCATACTTTGTACCTTTTTGCTGATGACCTTGGTTGTTAGTGAAAAATGTATCTAGTGAGATACAAATCCGAATAACCTTTGAAAGTTTTCAAGGTATTTCAATACGAAGTAGAGAATCAACAAAGACATAGTATTAAGACCATTCGATCTAAACGAGATAGCAAATACTTGTCAAGGATTCCTCAACTATCTCAATGAGAATGGGATTCTCATACAACAAACTCCTCCTAAGACGTCTCAACTTATTGAAGTGTCTAAAGAGATGGAATCTAACATTGTTAGGCATTGTTCGATCCATATTGAGTTTTGTTAAGCTTCCTTATGCATTCTAGGGGTTGGTCCTCCTGACTGCATCGAAGATATTGAGCAAAGTACCTTCAAAGTTCGTGCCTACAGAGCTTTACCAAGAAAGGTATGGCAAAATACCTCTATGCTCTTACTTCTGAGTATGGAGATCTCCTGCCGATGGTAGAAACGAGAAAGGAGATAAATTGGCTAGTAGATCCAATTTGTATGTAATTGTAGGGTATCCAATGAAATCCATTGGATACCTGTTCCACGACAATGAGAAACAATCGTTTCTCCTAAATACCCGTTCCTCTGTTGATGAATTTCTCGTCAAAGGAAATGGAAACGTCATGGAACTTGATGAAGTCCAAGATTTGGACCCGTCCCCGCAAACAGTGGGAGTTAATCCAGAAACTACTGAACCATCAAGTACACCAATACTTCGTAGATCTGATCAAGTTCATGAAGAGCTTGAAAGATATGGTTTCACCATATACGAAGAAGCTACATTTGGATGTAGACGCACTTGCATAACTAGAATTCATGCAAACCGAAATGGATCCCATCCATTCCAACAAGGTATAACCTTGATTGATCCACTCGAGGGATTTATCCCTATAAGTTGGCTGTAAGTTATATGTGGATCTTCAAACTTGGAATGAATGGAGAGGTGTTGCCTCTAAGAATCTACTAGTGGTTAAAAAGGCTATTCACAAAGTTCTGGAACAGACTTTAATGAAACCTTTTTCTCCAGTAGCAATGTCTGAATCCATTCAGATTCACATTTGTTCTGATAAGACAGTCAAGACATTTGACTTCATCAAAACGAGTATGAACCATGAGTGTACAAGAGGATTAGTGGGAGCGCGATGAAGCTCATATTTTATATGTCGATAATATTCTGGTTATCTGGGATGATATCGGAATGTTAGCACATACGAAAGCATGGTTGTCCGTGCAATTCTCCATGAAAGATTTAGGAGAAGCATCTTGCGTATTGGGATACGTATCTATAGAAGTAGATCAGAAAAAGATGCCGACACTCTCTAAATCTAAGTACATAGAACCAATACTGGAAATATTCAGTATGAAAAATCCAAGAAATGATTGCTTCCAGTGAGACACTGTATCCCTTGTTCCAAAATCAATGTGCCCTACATCAAATGATAATAAAGGAGAATGTCTCAAATACCTTATGTTTCAAACAAAAGGTTGCATGTGGCATGCTTTACTATGTACTAGACCAGACGTGAACATGATCAAGTGTCGCGAGCAGTTGCTAGTCAAACTCCAGAGAAGAGTACTGGACCACCCTAAAAGATATCCTTAAGCTCTTGACAAAGACTAAGGATTTGTTCATGGTCTACGGTGGTAGTGGAGAATTAAAATTCGAAGGATTTACTGATTCGAATTTTCGGTCTGATGTGGATGAATTAAATATATCCATTTTTGGATACATATCCTGCCTCAATGGGGTAATGGTAAATTTGAAAGGGTTCTAAGCAAATCATCGTAACCATCTAAACCACTGAAGCAAGATATATTGCAGCATTAAATGTAGCATTAAATGTGACTTAAGAAAGTGTTTGGATATAAAACTTCATCCTATGGTTGGATGTAGTGCCTAGCATTGCGAAGCTCATGGTTATCTTCTATAATAACATTGGAGCTATTGCTAAAGCAAAGCATTCGAGATCTCACCAGAAATCTAAACACAATTGAATGAAAAGTACCATTTGATTAGAGAAATCATTGGTAGAGTTAACGCACATAATGGATCGCGTCGACTCAGAAGAAAGCTTAGCGGATCCACTAAAAGAAGGCTATATCATGAAATGAGTTCGAAGAACATCTTTAAAAAGATGGGTCCTAGAAACGTTTGTGATTGGCTTTAGGGCAAGTGGGAGATTGATGGGATAGTGCCCTGCAAGCCAATATATTTAGCTTGTACTGGAACTATCATTATCTTTCTTTAGTATAAATGATTTAACACGCACGTTTATTTATATGTGTATAAGGATAAACAATGGCCAACTTCATCTCTCACGAATACATTTAAGCGATTGGATGAAATTCTTAGATTACATTTGACTATGGGACGATTCATTTCAGTACTGAGTGCAATCATGAAACAGTCTCTAAGGTCGTAATCTTAAAACACGTTCCAAGTCATAGATTCCGAAACGAGATAGGGTATAGGAATCGCCAAGACTTGTACAAGTATACATGATTCACATGGAGTGAATTTGTAGCGTTTCATGAGCAAGGCATTTGAGGCCAGTGCATATGAGTAGGTGGTTCGATAGAGGATCGAACGCATCGAATGACCCGAACAGAGAAACCCATTGTGGAAGCGCATGACGCATATCGGTGATGGGATGTTTCTCAAGGCTTATAATAGTGTACGATTTAGTCCTTTGACTTGAGGTGCTAGGGCGAATTCGGTGCATGAATGTGCGTACTTAGATCTAGGTATAGATCACTTAGCCTGATCATAACATGCCTTGGTTGGGTGCGTATAGTTATGTACGCGAGTGGTTAGTACCAATATGGAATCTACCGACTCATCGTAATGGATGAGAGAATTTCCTATAAGATTCTTAGATAATATATCCGAGGAATCCACGGCCGTGGTCGGTGACGGATTTGGGAAGGGGTTTCCAAATTTAGCAGTCACACTGGAATATTATCCCGAATTAGAAAGTATAGTTATCGAGACATATTTAGAGGTGCCGATCAATTCACACACCCTAAGTCTTGATCGGGAAAATTAGTCGATAGAAGGACCGTATGTACATGCCAATTATAAGAGTTGAGGTTCACAAATATCAATTCACCTGAAGTTGGGCTTCCTGGGCTTGTGGCTAGACATCGACCACGAAGTGTGGGTACTCCTGAGTTAATAGACGAATTGATTCTAGGAGTGGTCAATTAAAGGTTGTTTAATTGACCGGAGCAATTTATTGTTCATAAATTAAATTACGAGGAATTCGTGGGCCTGCTGCCAATTGATGGTGAACTCAGAGGGTCACACACAATACAATTGGACGGTGACAGTTATAAAATGGTATAAAAGGAATTAATTGATTTAAAGGTAATTAAATCAATTAAATGAATTAAAGTGTTAATTCAAGTGGGAGATTAATTAGTTGATCTAATTAATTAAAGAAAATATTAATTTATTAATTAATATGGATTGGGTATTTAATTAAGGTGGTTAATTAAAAGAAGGCTTGCAAGACATGGGACTTTAATTAAAAGCCCATAAGGAGTCTTGCAAACCTAGGTCAAGAAGGAGGCTTATAAATAGAGTTCTACATGAACTTAAAGAATAACACAAGTAGAAAAACCCTAGCCTCCTCTGCACCTAGCCGCCGCCCCAACCCTGCGCCGCTACCAAGTAGCCGCCGCCTCCTTCTGGCCGTGAGCTGCTATAGTGCCGCCGTGAGTTCTCCCTCGTTCCCTCGTGCAGGATCTTGCTCTGCCAAGTAGATCTGCACAGTCCCTTAATAACAAATCTCCTAGATCCAGTTCTGAGCCTAAGACTAGGAGGTGTTGCCAGAATCCAGTTGGTGTGGACTAAACTCTGGAGGTGAGACATTTGGATCACTCATGTGAACCAGAATCAGAATCAGAGTTGAAGGTTGTCACCACCTTGCCTGTGGTGAGGTAAAAATCGAAGCCCCTTTGTTTAATACATTGTGTTTTTTGTTTCATGCTTTTGTATACATAATACGGAGATCTAATATATGGGACCTTGGGTGCTTTGAAAAATTTTAAAATTCCGCACTGTAAGTTGTTCTGACAATCGAGGCAACCCTAAACATACCCAACAGGCAAAAAGTCTGATATCGCAGTTTGAAAAGTTCGATATTCAGCCTGTTCCTAGAGAAGAAAATTTATGGGCTGACTTGCTGTCAAATTCACCGTTGTAGCGAATGGTAAGAAGGAAAGGATTATTACATGGCTGTTATCGAGCAGATCCGCTATCGATCTGGATGTCACCCCTGGCATCGACGTCATGGAAATTGACGAACAAAGGATCTCTTGGATCGACCCCATAATCGATTATCTAAAGAAAGGAAAGCTACCAGAAGATGCTAATGAAGCCAGAAGGATTAAGTATCGATCCCCATCATTTACCCTGATTGATGATAAGCTATACAAACGATCATCCTCTGGAATCCTATTAAAGTGTATCGCTGAAGATCAATATAATATGATTCTAAAAGAGGTTCACGAGGAAGAAGCAGGAAGTCATGGTGGAGCTCGAGCATTAGCCCTTAAATGCTCGAGGACTGGATATTATTGGCCAACTCTCTTTTCTGATTCGGTAGATTATGTGAAGAGGTGTCATCATTGTCAGATTCATTCAAACTTGATCCATCAGCCAGCCGAACAGATGCACTCTATTCTAATTTGTTGGCCATTCGATAAATGGGGTATCGACATTGTCGGTCCTTTCCCGACCGCCAGGTCAAGGAAAAACTATGTATTGGTCGCGGTAGAATATTTCAGTAAATGGGTCGAATTTGTGACTTTGACAAAATTCACTCAGTTTTAGGTTATAAATTTCCTATGGAAAAATATTGTCTGCCGATTCGGAATTCCCAGAGTTTTAATCTCCGACAATGGAACACAATTCGCTGGCAAGAAGGCTGCGGATTGGTGTGAGAAATTCGGGATACAACAAATCTTTGCATCAGTAGGACACCCGCAGGCCAATGGACAGACAGAGGTCGTGAATTGAGAGATTGTTCGATCTCTGGAAAAGCGATTATCCGACGCAAAAGGAAAGTGGCTTGATGAACTTCCTGGAGTTTTATGGGCTTATAGAACCACTACGAAAGCAGCTACAGGGGAGACTCCTTTTAGCTTGGTTTACGGATCTGAAGCAGTTATTCCAGTCGAGAATCTAATATCTTCTCCCAGAATTGAATTCTATGATCCCAAAGAGAATAAATCGTTGAGGGAAATGGAAGTCGATCATGCAGACAGCAAGAAGGAACGAGCTAAATTGAAAATTCAGGCCATGAAGTCCAACATAGAAAAGGCGTACAATCAAAAGGTTAGAATCCGTACCTTTAAGGTCGGAGATCTAGTGCTGAAAAAAGTGGAGGTCTCAAAACATGTCGGAAAGCTTCAGTCCAATTGGGATGGTCCTTATGTAGTGATCGAAGTAGGGAAGAAAGGTTCTTACAAGATAGCTCATCTAGATGGAGAAGTCTTGCCTCGATCTTGGAATGCTATAAATCTGAGAAGATATTATGGAAGATGAAGATTATTTAGCATTTTCTCGCCTATCTATTAATTTATTGTCTAGTTGTGTTCTCTATTTATCATGTTCTTGAAGACTATCTATTCAATGAAAGTTTTATTTGCAGAGGATATTATCTATCTGTTATACTCAGAAAAGTTATTATCGCCAATCTCTATGCATATTAATCACATATCAAATAAGGGTGAAAGCTGTTGTTATGCCCCTCGAATCAACAAAATCGGTGACGACCCTCGAAAAACGACTAAGGGTGAAAGCCGTTGCTATGCCCCTTAGATCGAAATAAATTAAAGGGTGAAAGTTGTTGCTAAGACCCTCAGGTGAAAGCTGTTGCTATGACCGATCAAAACGACTAAGGGTGAAAGTCGTTGCTATGCCCCTTAGATCAAAATAAATTAAAGGGTGAAAGTTGTTGCTAAGACCCTCAGGTGAAAGCTGTTGCTATGACCGATCAAAACGACTAAGGGCGAAAGCCGTTGCTATGCCCCTTAGATCGAAATAAATTAAAGGGTGAAAGTTGTTGCTAAGACCCTCAGGTGAAAGTTGTTGCTATGACCGATCAAAACGACTAAGGGTGAAAGCCGTTGCTCTGCCCCTTAGATCGAAATAAATTAAAGGATGAAAGCTGTTGCTAAGACCCTCAGGTGAAAGCTGTTGCTATGACCGATCAAAACGACTAAGGGTGAAAGCCATTGTTATGCCCCTTAAATCGAAATAAATTAAAGGGTGAAAGCTGTTGCTAAGACCCTCAGATGAAAGCTGTTGCTATGACCGATCGAAACGACTAAGGGTGAAAGCCGTTGCTATGCCCCTTAGATCGAAATAAATTAAAGGGTAAAAGCTGTTGCTAAGACCCCAAGTTCAAATTATCAATTATCCGAAATCCCGACAATATCATGTTTCGGACTACGATGATCAAGATCTGCTAAGGATGCCAATTTTCGTTTATTAATCTTCGATCACTCTATCAACGAGTGACTCTATCGATGAATGAGATAGGCTGAAAACCTCAATCATTATTTATATTTGGCTATTAAAAGTTGAGCTTCGAATATTTCATTCGAGGATAATTACATGGTTGATGTTTGATCATTATAGTTATTATCCTATCAGTTATCAAGATCTGCAAAGAATAACACTTGTCGCTCGTGCTTCCGGGGCAAAGGAATTAATGATCGATTGCTATTGATAGAAGCAAGTTTATAGATCAACAATAAAGGAATATAAAGGAAAACAAATATTTCATTCATACGTTTTTAAATAGTTACAAGAGAATTCTCGATTACAATAAGGAAAGATGAGCTAAACTAAAGTTCACATCCGGCAAAACCTAGTTACAAATGCTTAACCCTACGCTAAGATACTTGAGTAGTCAAAGGAGGAAATGGAAGCTAGTACACTTCTACCCTTCATCCAATGCATCCGCGCTGATCGGTCCACGCACGACCGGGTCGAAAAGTAGGGAAGCAACTACAGTAGGAATCATCTCTAGCGAATCCGAAGACAACATCCTTCAAGTTGCATCTTGAAGAGGTTGAAATCGAGTGCAAGAAAACTCCTCCAGCAGTTGACCCACTATCCCGACTGGATGGACGACAGGATACAGGAATTCGAGCTTGCCCCAAGGATTTGGAATCAGAGAGAGCAGGTCGTCTACCGGTATCCTAGTCGCAATCTTTTTCGTCTATCGATATCCTAGTCGAAGTAAAGTATTATTTGGAGACAAGAAAGTCAAAGAAAAGAGTTCGAATACGGATCTCGAACATAACTATTGGGGATCGAATTCGAATATGGGATGTCATTACTAGAGACATAAAATCGTCCACTAAAGAAGGAAACCACTTGAGCACAAGCTTCGAATGTATTTTCATAGAAAAGTAAAAATGCGATGGTAAGAACAAGAACCATTCTAGAGTATTTATAAGAGGAGGAAATATACATTGACGGCACAGATTTACCATAGGGAACGGCCGCGATACGAGCGATAAATGCGCCGACCGTTCCGCTTCCCGAGAAATAAGGGACTGATTGTTAAGAATAGATTATTTCAAACTCAAGATAGGGGAGCTATGCTATTAAGGGGTTATTGATCGGGGGATAAAACATCCATACGATGACATTAATTCAGTAGCATTCTAACTGCAAGGGTTGAATTTTGAAAACAGCAAATATTTAACGAAGAAGCCAAGTATCACAGAAGGGCATAACAATTATAAAAAGGCACAAGGCCCAATATATCATCCAAGTTCGAAAATAAAAAGCAGAAACAGAAAAGATTATTCAGAATACAGCACAACTGAGGAAAATAAAATAGAATTACAACAACACCGTTCCGAAAAAAAGTTACACAAATTTATGATCATGAAGAGCCTTTCGAAGCTCAGCACTACGGGCTGCATAACCACGAGCATAAGCCTCTTTTTCGCGAAGGTCGGAGTTCTTCTTCTCCTGCTCATAAAGCCCTTTGAGCATTTCAAGCTCCTTGCTCAATTGTTGAAAGAGCTCTTCTCCCTGTACCTTATCAGCCTTCTCTTTCTCTAAAGCCAATTTTTCCTCAAGAACACGACCCAACTCACCGTTCTTCTTCTCCAGCTCGAGGGTGATAACAGCACGCTGACTCAACTCCCGCTCAGCTAACACCTTCAATTCAAGAAAATCTTGCCTAGCCTATATATGAAAGAGTTAGTTCTCTTAACAAAAAAAAAGAGCAGAAAGGAAAACCCGAGATAAAAAATTCGATCCAGACTGAAACAGCTCCGAGGGACTCTTTCCCTTAGACGCCTTGGCTTCAGGAGTAGGGAGATCGGCCTGCGGCGGATTCTTTCCCTTAGACGCCTCGGCTTCAGGAGTAGGAAGATTGGCCCGCGACGGATTCTCAACAAAATTCTCGAGCTCCACTTCCCGAGCAGACTCATCTTTCGACTCTCGAGGTGGGGATCCAGAAGTGTAAGGGTCAAAAAAATTTTCAGTCATCAAGGGCTCAGTCTCAGTCTTCGAAGGTTCAGTTTCAAGCTTTGAGGGCTCGACAGATGCTTCAGAAACTAAAGAGCCATCTCCGGTGGGGGCCAGTTTAGGTTTCTTACCCAAACTTCCCGTCGGGGAATCTTCATTCCCAGCAACAAGATCCTGCAGGGTCTGGATTCGAGTGGTTATGTCAGAATAAGGCCTTTTATCGGAAACAAGGGATGATGCTTTTTGCCTGGCTATCGCCCGATGTGAAGTGTCAAGATTTTTCGGTGAAGAAGCCTCGAGCTCCTCATCAAGTTCCTCATCCAAAATTGATTTGTTAGGAACAACTTTGGGATGTTTTACTGAAGGCTGTTTTTCCTTTTTAGTCTCCCCGCCCTTGCAAGTTTTGGGGGAAGTTGCAGTTGTTTTTGGGAAAGCCTTGGAAGGTTTGTTCTCTTTGGTCGATCTTTGGTCTTTAGATGGACCTTTGCTCCTGGTACCACCCAATAGCAATTTGGGATTGATGGGCTTACCCAATATCTGATCCATAGCAAGCAAAAAGGTAAATTTGAAAGCTCGAAAATAAATACTAAGCGTAAAGCTCCGATCTTAGTGATTAAGAGTGTTAGATGAATGATTTGAAACAGCCCTGATATTTATAGAAGCGACATCTTATTTCTGCAATAATTGAACCATTGCGACTATTAAGAGGCTAAAAAAAAGGAACGATAAACATTCGATCGCAAACAACAAAATTCATTCAAACATTAGCTTCTACAAAATGAGAAGGATATACAGGTTATAAAAAGAAATCGCTGGAAGAAGACCCTATTACGAAAATATTACCCCTATTACATAACTATTGACCCCTAATCTTCGAACTATGAATTGGTCCTTTTCGAGGAAACGGATCCATTGCCTAAATCAACGCCGAAGGCCATACTCAACTACAAGAGTGATCATTCGGCTCACCATCTGACTCACCTCCTAAAGAAGTTTCGGGATTATCATCGGACAACTCAAGATCATCAGGGTTCGGCATCGGGAAGCCAAACTCCTCGACAAAAGGGGCAAAATGATGGTCCTGCCAATTTGTATTTGCCTTTGGCAAAGAAGAAGCTTTATAATCCTTCCCTTTTGCATTCTTATAAGGGTTCATGTATTGAAGATATTCATACATCTTGTTCGGAATTCTCTTGGCCGAAACTAGCTGTTGAACCCCTTTGTAGAAAATCGTTTGAAGAATCCCACCCATCCTTTTCTGAATTAAGAGATCTAGCACAGGGGACTTCAAGAATTCTCGGATAGCTGGAATTACGGCTTCTTCCCGGCCTTGGGCATATGCTCGCTCGGAATCTTGTTTCGCTTGCTCAAGTTCGATTTTCACTTTCTTGAGTTCTTCCTCGAGGGCACTTTTCTCTTTAACAGTGGATAAAAAAGTCCTCTTCCACGGATAAGGTATGTTTCTTATTGGTAATTTCCAACTCCTCCTTCACCTTCGACAGTTCTCGACGACTAGCAGATAATTTGCTTGTGACGTCATCTAATTGAACTCGAAGAGTTCTATTCTCGGACGAAACCTACGCGAGCGCGTTATGAGCTTCTTGCGACTCTTGTTCTAACAAAGACAAACGATATGTCTGAAGCGCGAAGTAATCCCCGGCCTGCGAAGAAAAAAATGGTATCAGCATAATAGCCAAGAAGTCATATGGAATATTTAGATCTAAAAACAATTATTACCTCCTGGTATGATCGAGAAAAATTACTCAGGACTTCAAAGTCGCTTTTAACGGTGTGATCAAGCAATTCCTGTTTGAAACGTCCAGCCATAAAAATCCGGGTGGCCTTGTCGAACTCGTTTTCACCATCTTGTCCAAGGTCGGATAGAACGGTTCCTTCTTCTGGATAACCAGCAGCTCTACACCCGCGAAAATGATCATTCATAAAGTCAGCTACATCCGGCTTCGTTCTGCCTGGTCGACATGGAACCAAGTCTGAGCTCTTACCGAATGGTTTTTCTCTTCTCGAAGGCCCTGGATGTTCGGCGTATCGTATCCGATCCATGCGTCTCTCATGTTCTTGTTTGCCAAAAATGCGGGTCCAGGAATATTGACTATAACTGGCGGAGGACGGATTAGAAGTGTCGATTGAGAATACACTGCGCAGAGGACCAGCTACTGCAGGATTCAAGGAACTCGAGCTCCCAACCCCTCTCAAAGCAGGGAATACGTCTGGGATATCGATCGGGTTAATGACCAGATTATCTGCTCCCGTTCCTCGTTCCGTTTTCCTCCTCTTCGATGGATGAAGGAACTGGCTATGTGTGTCCTTGGGGCGAGCAGTCCCAATCGACATAACAACGGACGCTCGAAACTCCTCAAAAAGTTGACATGTAAGGTAAAAGACGGTATGCTCAAAACAATTGAGCGAACATGTATAACCTACAACGGAGTTAAGCAAAAAATTTATTAATAGCATACTTAAAGGAAGCAAGGCACGGGACAAAGCGGTTGATTCGGACATGCGTCTGAAGGATCGAATAGACCCGCCAGGTGGTTGAATGGACAAAGGGAGAGAGAATTCGAGCGCTGGGGCTGGATAATTACATTTGCTTAAACCAGCCAATCTCAAAATCCTTTCTTGTACGAGGAGCATAGTCTGAAAAGGATTGGATCGGAGCTGGTTCAAAAACTCATCAGAAAATTGAGGATTAACCTTTTCCTTGATCTTCCGACGACCGTACAACCAAGGCCCTTCACCATCCCATCCAAATGGTCTAGTCTTAGAACTACCCGCGGAACGAACATCGGGACCTTTAATAAAGAAGAATCTTCTTTTCCAACCTTTGGTTTTGTCCACAGCCACGGTCGAAAGGACAGGCCGGTTCGACCCCTGTGAGAAAGAGACGAACCCCGCATTGGAACCCCTGGACATACTCATCTGAAATACCTGCCAAAAGTTTCGAAAAGAAGCCTCCTCTCCTTTGGCCTCCATGAGAACGCTGAACGCGACAATATAGGCTATAGAGTTCGGAAGGATTTGAGCGGGGGTGAGAGAGAAAAAGGATAGGATGTTTCTTAATAGAGGAATAAAGGGAATGCGCAACCCCTGCGAAAATTGTTTCTCATAAAAATCTTGGCACCCAAGCGGGGGAGCGGTTGCGCGATCACGATAAGAGGGAATGACAATCGAAAACCCCTCCGGAAGAAATTTTCCGAACTCTTTCTCACGGTCTTCCTGAACGAAACTGCAAAAAGTTAGTTCTGTGCCTACTTCAGCACGGTTGTGACCGACTGGTCCGGAAGGAGCTTCAGATCTATATATCCTGACAAAAACATTGTCACCGATATTACGTTTCTCTACCTCTTTCTCTTCGAGATCCTCAGCCTGGTTAGCATCTTCGCGCTCGGGATGGAATTCCCCCTCTTCGAAGTCATCAATAAGCCTAAAGTCAGGATCGGATTCGGGATCCTCTCCGACTATGCCCTTGCCCCTTGAATTTCTCGAACTGGACATTATGAACAAATATAGTTGAATGAAAAGGATAGCTTACGCAATCTTGATGCTCTGATCTCAAGTAAAAATGGTTCTGGAAGTAATTCTCAGCAATTTAACATGTATATAAAAGGTAAAAAAGGTGAATTGCAAACCGGTCCCCAAGTGGTCACGACGGTTGAGCTCCCTCAAAGAAAATTCAAAGCTACCTCCCAAAAATTTACATTTTAGACCCCTATACCCACTGTGATTGCAAGTATCACGATGAACAATGCGAAAAGACATCACGGCCGAAGAATCATTTCAAGGACAGTGCAAGAGACCTTTTTAACGTCAAAATTTATATCAAGGCAAGTTCATTATATGGTTTTCAAGATATGCACTCTTTTTCCCTAATTCGGTTTTTATCCCAATGGGTTTTTCCGAATAAGGTTTTTTAACGAGGCATATCCAAAAAAACATCAGAATGATCTGCTCATCACAACGTTCGAAATAAACTTCTTCGAGCTTAAGCTTCACTTTGCGCTCAAGAAGTGGGGGAGTATTGTTGAGGGGTATTTTGGGACTCTACATTATGAAACCCAGGCAAGATCGAAGAGTGTAGAATCCGACCTCGCGAATGTAAAGCCGAACCCAAGTCGTGGGCTTTACAATCCGACCACCCAGGGAATGCTCGTGGTCGGATTTTACTGTTGGGCCGACCACAGGCCCAAGCCCTTGGGCCAAGGAAATGTAACCCTGCGGATGGAGTAGCTAGCTCACCACTTTTCGCTATAAATACCACCTGCATTTATGACGCCAGACACGCTTTCCCAGGTGCACTCTACTCGAAGCTGCTGCTCGAATAGATTAGTTCGGCCATTTTATATGTATTTCGCCCTCTAGCTTTTACGGCATCCTATAATGCTCAAATAGGATCCTCAGTATTTGTAAATTGTATCTCAATATTCGGAATATACATACACATTGATCTTTCTCTTATTTTATAGCGTTTACAGTATTTATATTTTTAATATCGATCATACTACGAATTTGCGCAAGATCAACAATCGAGCAAAATCTTCTAAGTCTCAAAAACTCAAGAACAGAACACTAATCAGCCAAGTCATCTGTTGATGATGATAGAAATGGTGTCCAGCAAGTCAACTGTATGGCTGCTATTTATTGTAATAAATAAAGTAACTATTCAATTTAGATTAATAAATGCAATTTATATTAAATGGTCATCTTTATCTTATGTAATAATTATCTACGCATAAGGATAGAAGTCCTTGGATCACAGGGCTATTGGACAACCCGTGGATTGATCTCCAAGACCATGATCTAGAACATATTCAAGAGTCGTAGAATTCATTTGAGATGGGACATAACTTAAGAATTTTAATTTTCACTGCCTGAAGGGTTGTTTATCTTACTGAATCCAGACAGATGAAGTTCAGTTGAAGAAAAAGCAAACACTTACAAATCTTAGTGATTTCTGTAGCTTTGAGAGTTGTGAGAAGTAGTTTTTCATCTTAGTGAGTGAAAATACTTCTCAGTATAGGTTTTCTTAGTGATCTTCTATAACGAACTTGTGGCTTATTCATTTGTTGTAAAAGTGCAAGTAGAGTGTACTATTTACATTGTGTTCATAGTATAACCTAAATCTTCATGATTTAGAAGAGTGGACAAAAAGACATTCTTGTCTATATAACCACTATAAAAATTCTTGTATTGGTTTACTTGTTGTTTACTTGCATATTTTCATAAGTAACCAAACTTTGAAAAGACATAGAATTTTAAAAGGAGTTTTAAAAACTAGGGATAAAATCTTTAAGTGACATAAACTTGTTTGAAAAATACTTGACAAAATCCGTTGCATACAAGTTTTATACTCTGATTTGATTTGAAAACAGATAAGTAAAATCAGGCTAGTGGCCAACTTGCGCTGAACAAGCTTTGTGCACGAACATCTAAGTAGTCTCATAAGTTTCGATCAGCTTACTCTGTTGATAAGAAAAGTTGGATAAATTTTTTTAAAGGATAAATAAAGGTCTATTCACCCCTCCCCCTCTAGACCTCATCTGACCACTTAGAACCAAGTGGTATCAGAGCAGGTAGTTCATTTGAATCATTTGCCTGATCAACGAGCTTAATCCAGATTGTGTTTTTCAAAAATCTTTCAAAAGAGCATATTTTTGAAAGGCAAAATCTTTTGAAAATGGTTTATACTAGCCATGTTCCACACATTGGCGGTATGAGTTTTGAGGACTGGAAAATACGCATGAAAAATTTTCTTGCTTCTTACAATGACAACATGTACACGTGCATTACTAGAGGTCCTATCAAAATTACCAAAATTATCAAAGTCAAGGATCAAGAGATGGTGGTTGTCAAAATCACCAAAACAATCAAAGTCACGTGAACACCGCGCTGCCTGCGCGAGCATCAAGCGATAGCAACCTACAGACAGTCTGCTCGTGCTGGCATGAGCAGCAGCATGCTGCCAATGCTCTGTCACGCGTAGTAGCGGCTGCCGCGTACAGCCCACGCTCGGCCTTCGTGGCCGCGTTTGTGTTGGCCACGTGGTGGCCTCAGATTGGTCACTGCGTGGCGGATTTTGGTTGGTGTCTGTTTTTGCCTATTTTGGAAAGTGAATCATGGAGATTTGGCAGATTAGGAAACTTGGAGTTTTGGATAAGGTAGAAAATCTTGAAAATTTTGGGAACTACTAGTCTAATCTAATAAAAAATAGGATTGTCTTGAGAGTCTTGGAGATTTGGATAATTTGGGAAACTTAGAGTTTTTGTATAAGGCAGGAATCTTAATAGTTTGTAAGAATTAACCAACCTAATCAAGATAGGATTTGTAGATTACTTAGATCTCAAGTAAGAGATAATTAATCTTAGAGATTAATTGATAATTCAAAATAATTAATATGGATAAATTTTTGTGAATAAAAAATTAAAGGAGTCGATAAATTTATATTTTTGCCCTTATGTGAATTTATGCATTTTTTTGAGTGAATGTGTGGATTGATCGATTTTTGCCCTTAAGACCTATGTAGTATTTAGTTTATTTTATAATTTATTATGGGTTGTAATTTAATGGGTATGATTGGCGCCTCTTGCTTGCGCAATTAAAATGTAATAGGGCTTTAAGTTAGACTTAGAATATGATTGGAGCCGAGAAGACCACATAAAGACTTGGAGATCCATGCAGGCCCATTACCTTGGAGGACATTACAAGTGAAGGCCCATGTATGCATGGGTTTGATTAATGTAATAGATTAGGTCATTTATTTTTCACCATAGACTGACCAATTGGTCCATCACTTGGCTCGTGATGGATAACATAGGATGGGCAAACCATCAATCATATTATGCAATGTCAGGTGATGTATGTTTACTTTCTTGCACATTCTTTGATGTATGTTATTCATACTTAGAATAGAAAATGTAAACAAGATAAATAGTAAACTGATGAGATCGCACATGAATACTTCGTGGGTCGAGATATAGGAAGATGGTACTATACTGTACGAATATATCTCGATGTTTCATGAGTCGTTGGTCAAGATATAGGAAGATGGTATGTCTATTGCCTCGATGCACAGTTTAGTGCCAAGGGAGGGGATATCAATGTTCTAGGCATTGTCTCACGAGTCGTGGGGCATCTAGGATTGAACTATTTTTCTCCGTGAGTATTGAAGATGATTTAACATTAGTAAATATGGATGTCTCGCGAGTCATGGGTCCATAACGAAAAATGAAGCTAAATGAACTCAAAGGTTAGCTGTGATGGTTAACCGACGACGATGTCGACCACCAAGTGAATCAATTAGTATGGCCAATGATTCTTGGGTGCTGAGAGACTGCATTTGGGCCTTGATCCCGCTAGGATATTTTAGAATTCCGGAAACTTATGTGGAGACATAAGATTTTGATTAAAATAATGGGAGTAATTTACAAATGAAATCCATGTTTATAAATTGTGCATTTAAAATTAATCTTTCGCGTATTTACTTCTTTTATTGTCTTTTTATAGATATAATGTCTAAGAATCCAAGTTCCATTATACTTGAACAAAACAAATTGACTGGACCAAACTTTCATGACTGGGTCAGAAACCTAAGATCATTCTTGCTTTCGAGAAACGTTCTTTTGTCCTTGATAGGCCCCATTCCGAAATTGCTAAGGATGCTGATGAAGCTGAGAAAGAGGCCGCTGAATTGTGGAACGACGATGACTTGTAGTCACGTTTTCTCATGCTTGCATCCATGTCGAATGAACTTCAAAAGCAGCATGAGCATATGAAGTCTGCTTTTGAAATCTACACTGATGGGGGCCATTTTATACCCCAAGGGATTCTCGAAGAACTCAGGGATAATAGAGTCGGGCCGAACAGATATTCGGCTCATATGTACTGGTCGTCTCGATCTAACTATAGAATCTCAGCAACCAAGCTCCTAAATCCGAAAATGAGAAGGAGATCAATTTGAGTACTATTACAGTTATATTTCCTTGTATAGCTAGGGAAGTAGGCCTACAAATACTCATCACTTGTATTGTATTAGGGCACAATTCTAATATCACATTCTCGCATACATACTTTGTGGTCCCAGATTTAATCTAATACAAGAGCTCTTGCTACACTTATTTACATATAATTTACGTTCTTTATATTCTTCTTGTGTTACGTATTGTTCATCTTTGAGTTGATCCATCTGGAATAAAGTAACTAAGCCCACTAAATCATATACAATCCAAACCCGATCTTACAATTATTGAGTTAACTGAACTAAACGAAATTCGGTTAAATAAGTTGGCGTCCACCGAGGGGCTGAGTTAATTATTCGATAGACATATGGCTAGCCCAAGGAAGAACGCAAGCAAAGAAGCAAGAAATAACACTACGCACCCACCCGCGCCAACGGATGGGTTACACCAGAATACCGATGGTGAACGAATCAACGACCCAATGGACGAACAACGGGAAACCAACCATCCAGTGGATCAGGAGTAACGCCCCGATCCGACCCACAAATCCCACAGGGACAACTGAACCCTACGACGGATCCAGCCCTTGCTGAACCTATGGTCGGAACGGTTCCCGTTCCGCTACCGGATAGGAAGAAAAGCTGAGACAATTAGCACGATTGATGAATTCTCTATATCCAGAGCTCCAGACGATTCCCGAACAAGAGCCTAGGAACCCAAGAACGGTTCCAGCGCAACCCGTTAGGCAAACTCAAAGACCGATCGATCACATCTCAGATCAAGCCGATAGCCCTCGAACCGATCAACAATCTTTGGCTACCCCACACAGGAGTAATGGAAAACCGGTCGATAACCACGTGCGAAGAAAACCAAATCGGGCAAGAGCCCCTGCTCGCCTCGTACATCAATAGTCAAGAGAAAATACTATTATCCCTATTGAAGATGATATCATCGATCCAATACCTAATCAACCAAAGACTGTGCGGGTCTCAGAGAGAGACATTGAAAAAATGGTCCAAGAACGTATGGAAAAAGGTTGCTATTTGTTCAACAGCCATGGCGAGAAGTAGAAGAGTGCAAGAGAGCATAGCTGCATGTTCCCCCTTTTGTAAGAAAATTAAAGAAGCACAATCGTCCGGATAGGTACCCGGACGCCTACCTCGTTATGACGGTACAATTGATCCAGACGATTACATATTCAATTTTACGAATATAATGAATTTGTACGCACACGCGGATGAATACGCCGCCAAATTAATGGTTACAACGTTCGAGGGATTAGCATTAGATTGGTTTGGTAAACAACCAACCAATTCCATCTTCAGCTTTCGCGAATTATGTAACAAACTTACTCAACAATTTGCCAGTCAGAAAAGACAGAAACTCCTCATGAGCTACCTTGGAACCATCAATCAACAAGAATGGGAATCTTTGAGGAGCTGGTTGGGAAGATTCAATGTGGATCTACTAAAAATCAATTCTCCAACCATTGATTACATAATCTCCATATTATTCGACCTTACTAAGAACAGACAATTTAGTAATGCCCTAAGTCGAAAACAACCAAGGACGTTCGCGGATATTATGACCTTAGCTCGATATATATGACTCAAGAAGAGATGAACTCCTTTAAAGACAAAAATAGAAGTAAAGCTTCAACCTCGGGGATCAAACGACAGGATAAAGCTCCAATCCCAAAACTAAAAGATTATGACCGACCCTTTAGAAGAGGAAATGTGTTTCAAAGATTGGATTACAACCGCAATGATCAGGATAAAAGACCTAATGTCTATGCAAGGCCCAGATCAGCGGAACATCCTCAGAGAAATCAGGTAGATCACTTGGAGTACACTAAACTAAATGTCCCTAGGGAAGAGATCCTAGTGTTACTCGAAAGAAATAATTGGATTCCCCCGGCAAAAAGAATTACACAAGCTAAGCCAGGAGCCCAAAATTACAATTTATATTGCCGATACCATCGTGCTCATGGCCATCGCACTGAAGACTATTTCCATCTAAAACAGGAAATGGGAGGCTGATTCAAGAGGGAAAGTTGGACGAATACGTCGAACGAAATAGTAGAAAAAGAAATAGAATCAGAAGCCCTGGAAATCCTAATCAGAGAAGAACCCCACCGAGGAGAACCCCGAACAATGGTCCGCCTCAAGATATGGATAATGACCATGTGAATGGAACGATACACACTATTTCTGGTTGGCCAGCAGGAGGAGATAGTCGTAACGCCCGACGACGAACCACCAAATCAATAGAAGGTTCCAAGGAAAGTATGGACTCTCGAAAATAAGGTTCAACAAGAACAGTCCATCAGTTTTATTGAAATGAAGTACCACAGAATATCACTTGGGATTTGGAAGAAGATAATCCCGACTTCCCTACGGTAGTATCAATTGAAATCGCAAACTATAATGTCAAAAGGATACTAATTGATAACGGAAGTTCGACTAACATTATTTCAAGAGAAGTCCTAACACAAATGAATTTGGGCGAAATAACACTACAGAAGGTTGTAACGCCATTAGTAGGATTTGGAGGATCAGAAATAGTGTCATCTGGGATTGTCAACTTAAGTGTTTCGTTGGGAAAAAGACCTGAGGGAGTCGTAAAAATTATTAAGTTTCTAGTCTTAGAAACACCTTTTGCATATAATGCCATATTAGGTCGGCCAGCACTCAACCTATTTCGAGCAGTCGTGTCGACTTATCACCAGAAGATAAAATTTCCTACGATTTCAGGTATCGGGAAAATAGTCAATGATCATTGCATGGCCTGGGATTGTTATAATACCTCCCTGGCGTTGGGAAACAAATTTAAATCTTATACTCCAGCGAAAAGAAAACTCGAAGATGATAATGTCGAGAGAGCAGAAATCGATATCCCAAGTACAAATAGGATAGATCGGAAGGGGAAAGAGCCGATCGATCTTACCCTTAAGCCACCAGAACATAAAAACATTATGCTGGTACAAAACGACCCCAAGAAAACAACCAGGATCGGGACTGAACTAAGCCCGGATGGAAAGATTATGCTCGTAAATTTTCTCAGGAAAAATATCGACGTATTTGCCTGGAATGTAGAAGATATAGAGGGCATCACTAAAAATTGACCCAATGGTGAAACCAGCACGACAGAAGAAGCGAAACCATGGTCCTACGAAAGATAAGATAATTAAAGCAGAAGTCGAAAGATTGCTAAAGGCTAAACAAATTAAGGAGATACATTTTTCAGAGTGGTTATGTAACGTGGTACTAGTGGCGAAAGGAGATAAAAAGGACAATAAATAGAGGATGTGTAACGATTTTATCGACCTCAACAAGCTGTGTCCCGGCGATCCTTACCCACTCCCAAGAATCGACCTACTGGTCGATTCAACTGCAGGCTTCGCTATTTTTAGTATGATGGACGCCTTCCAAGGTTTTTATCAAATCTACATGAACGAGCGCGATCAGGAAAAGACCACCTTCATCACTGAGCAGGGAGTATACTGCTTCATAGTAATGCCCTTTGGATTAAGAAATGCCAGGGCAACGTATCAAAGACTGGTTAATTTAATGTTCAGGGAGTTAATCAGAAAAACAGTCGAGGTCTATGTGGATGACATGTTAGTGAAAAGCATGAACGAGGAAGACCACATCAAACATCTAGACCGATGCTTCACGATTTTAAGAAAATACCGCATGAAGTTAAACCCCGCAAAGTGTACCTTTGGAGTTAAATTTGAAAAATTCATGGGTTACATGGTTCATCAACGGGGAATAGAGGCAAATCCGGAAAAGATACGAGCCATAACAGAAATGAAACCACCAATAACAATCCCTCAAGTGCAAAGTTTGGTCGGAAAGATTGTTGCATTAAATAGGTTTATATCCAAATCGGCGGATAAAAGCCTATCGTTCTTTCCAGGACGTACTTAGGGAGATCCATGTAGACTTTTTATCAAATCTACATGGATGAGCGAGACCAAGAAAAAACTTCTTTCATCACAGAGCAGGGTGTATACTGCTTTATTGTAATGTCATTCGGCTTAAGGAATGCTAGTGCAACATACCAAAGATTAGTTAACTTAATGTTTAAAGAGCTGATCGGAGAAATAACGGAAGTATATGTGGACGATATGTTGGTCAAAAGCATGAATGAAGCCGACCACGTAAAACACCTTGATCGATGCTTCAAGATACTGAGAAAATACCGCATGAAGCTCAACCCCGCAAAGTGTACTGTTGGGGTCAAATCCGGAAAGTTCTTGAGATATATGGTTCATCAACGTGGAATTGAAGCTAATCCCGAGAAGATTCGAGCCCTAACCGAGATGAAAGCACCTAAGACGATCTCCCAGGTACAAAGCTTAGTAGGAAAAATTGTCGCACTAAACAGATTCATATCCAAATCAGCGGACATGAGTTTGCCTTTCTTTCAAACTTTGCGAAAGGCGAAGAATTTTATTTGGATTGAAGAATGTGACCAAGCATTCAAACAACTAAAAGCATATTTAACTTCTTCTCCATTATTAGCTAAACCAACTGATGGAGAACCGTTATATATTTACATATCTATCTCCACAGCCGCCATTAGTTCGGTATTGGTAAAAACAGAAGGCGCTGAACATAAGCCTGTCTATTACCTAAGTAAATTACTACAAGGAGCTGAGAAGAATTACTTGAAGATAGAAAATTTTGCTTTAGCCTTAGTGGTGGCAGCACGCAAACTCCGACCATACTTTCTGACCTATAAAATAGTGGTAGTTACAAACCAACCACTAAGACAAGTATTGGCGAAGCCAGAAGCCTCTGGCAGATTGATTAAATGGGCGATCGAATTAGGACAATTCGAAATTGAATATAAACCACGAACCGCGATTAAGGCTCAAGTTCTAGCCGACTTCCTATTCGAAACTCCGACCTCAACACGAGAACCTAACGACTCGACTAGCTGTGATAATGATATCTTGATTGTCGAAAATCACACCTGGTTAATGCATGTCGACGGAGCCTCGAGCAGAGAGGGAGGCGGAGCTGGAATCAATTTCACCGGACCAGACAAGGAAGATTTGAACTATGCAATCACGTTAGATTTCATGGTAACTAATAACGAGGCAGAGTATGAAGCGTTGATTGCAGGGATGGAAATGGCAATTAAAGTCAATATAAAAAGCCTTAAAGTATTAACTGACTCGGAGTTGGTACAACGGCAAATAGATGGTTTAAACAAAGCAAAAGAATTCAACATGATCAAGTACCTCGCCGAGGTAAAGGAGTTAGCAGGAAAATTCGAGAATTTTGAAATACAGAATGTTCTCCATTCAGAAAACAAATGGGCCGATCAACTCTCTAGATTCATGGGATCGAGAGATGGAAGAACGAAAAGAGTAATCACTTGGTTGATATCGAATACTCCAGCAATTGACATCAACAACACACCTGTCGCTGAAATGATGGAAATGAAGTGGCAGAAAGGAACTGGATGACTCCAATGATGGATTACCTTCTGGAAGGAAACCTGCCACCAAATCAGAATGAAGCTCGGAAAATAAAATATCGAGCACCAAGGTACACGGTTTTGGAGGGAAAGCTTTATAGGAGGTCAGTATCAGGAATTCTACTAAAATGCATTTCTGAACCACAAACCAATGACGTACTTCGAGAAATACATGAAGGGGAGGCAGAAAACCACAGTGGAGCCAGGACCTTGGCTTTGAATTGTCTCCGAACAGGATACTACTGGGCAAATTTAAATAGGGATGCTATTGAATATGTGCAAAAGTGTCATCACTGCCAGATTCACGCTAATGTGAGCCATCAACCCGCCGAGAAGATGCACACGATACCAGTGTGCTGGCCTTTTGATCAATGGGGAATAGACATTGTGGGTCCTTTCCCAGCAGCCAAGTCGAAGAAAACTTATGTCTTAGTCGTAGTAAATGGATAGAATGCATCGCACTGGCCCGAATAACACAGTTTCAAGTAATTAATTTCTTGTGGAAATTTATTGTATGTCGATTTGGCATCCCACGAATCCTAATATCTGACAATGGAACTCAATTCGCGGGAAAACAAGTATTGGAATGGTGCTCTAAGTTTGGAATTCAACAAAATTTCACCTCGGTAGGACACCCAAGGGCAAACGGGCAAACTGAGGTAGCAAACCGTGAGATAGTGAAATCCGTGGAGAAAAGATTAGGGGCAGCCAAATGAAGATGGTTAGATGAACTCCCTGGGGTACTTTGGGCCAACCGGACGACTGTCAAGACCTCAACTGGCGAGATCCCGTTCAGTTTAGTTTACGGATCTGAAGCTTTTATTCCATATATAAATATAAATTTTTCCTTTTATTTATTATATAAATATATCATATATATTTACATAGTAAATAATGAATTTCTACAATTAGAAATTTCACAAATGCCAATATTTCATTTTTCTTGAATCTAGTATTCAATTTTGATTAGATTCAATTATATAATTAAATCTAATATAATTAATCATGATATTTTTTAATTAACTAATTCTGAATTAGTTAATTAAATATCATCTAATTAAATCAGAGTTTCTATTTTGAGAAATTATTTTCAAAATGCAACGTGAATGAATTCATTCTAATTTCTTAAGTTCAAATGTAGATTAACAGGAGCCGTGGTTGAGGGCCTATGGATATGTAACTTCAAGCTCCTATAAATCGAATAATTTATCAAACTCTTTAATATAATTAATTCGATCTATTAATTCCAAGTGACTCCACTAATGACTCGAAATTGCACCCTTGTCATTACAATATATTTTACTCAAAAGATCAAGATAGTCAATTGATATAATCACTACATGTACTTTGATCCTCCAATAATTCATTCGTAATTAGAGTTAGGCATAATTACCGCTTTGCCCTCGCTAATTACTTCTTTATCCTTAAGTTCCATTAGTTTACTAGTAAACAGTTTGATTTACAAACTTATTCATAAATCAGAACGCTCTACTGCTCATTTCTAGAACTAACACCTAAGAGAATCAATATTTCAGCTTCTCGCAAGAAGGGTTGGATTCATATCTGTAAAACACATTCCCAGCAATTTATCTCGACGGATCTTCAAGACATAAGGTTTAGGCTCGACATGGTTACGGGCCATTAGTCAAAAGAACTCGTTATCGTAAACAGGAGTTTATGCCTACTCAGGATTTAGATCAATTCGCATATGATCATCATTTGACATGTTCTGGAACCATAATATCAACGGTATCTTATTTATGATTCTAGATCATGTCTGGTCCAGTGCTACGAAATCGAATTACACAAAGTATCTCCACCTTCGATGTCTCTACATTAGTAATTCGGATAAAATTTACTGCATTGTAAATATTTCGTGGACCGTATTAGTAGTGTTTAGTTAAAGATCCCAACTTTAACTCACTACAGACTTTTTAGTCTATTAGCTATAACTTAAATCCTCCAATATAATATATATACTTAAGTCATAGTCTCTTTAATAGACTTGAAATTTTCTAATGTTTATATTATGCATTAAATGAATAATCGAAATGATTATGTAAAAAATTAATTTCAAATTTATTTATTTACTTCAATTAAAGGATGTGAAATACATGCTTTTACAGCATGCCTAACATATTCGTACACCCTAGTTTCATAAATTAGTAGTGCTTTCAAAAGTGTGTCAGATTGGATACTTAAAAACATATTAACTAGTGCTGGCTTTCATCATTGTTCTTCAACTTGTTGGAACAATATCTCAAATTTAATTTGTGGGCATCTCTCAAGTCAAATTAGGATATATTAATGGTTGTCATCGGTTGTTACAATTCGAAAGCATTTTAAAGCTTTTCTTGATTTGTGGTTGCATTGATGGAATAGTCCCGGATGCTGTCGCAGATCTCTTTAGTATTTATCACAAGATTAACCAACACAATGCATCCATTCATAATTTTTCGGGTTCTTATCCTCTAATTTCACCAATTATGATTGACAAGATAAAACGAAACGAATTTTTTTTTTTTTTAATCTATAAGGTTGGAGATAGAGGTGTAAACAAGCTGAGCGGTATCGAGCTTGATTTGAATTTTATAGAGCTTTAAATTTTGTGTTTGAGTTTGGTTTTATTTCTTAACGAATCGAGCTCAAACGAACTTTTAACGAACGAGTTCGAGCCGAATATTGAGTAACTTGGTATTTTACATATAATTTTTTAATTTTTAGCTAATCGAGTCGAGCTCGAGCAAAGATTCAAAAGTTATTAAATGAAAAAATTTGTTTTATTCATCCTATTTTGCGCAATTAATATTGATGGACTCTAGAAAGCCTTTTTGTTTATACAATATATTTAGATACCAATGCATTAGAAAAATTGTGGGTTTTTTGCACTTTGTACCCTCAAAATATGGAAAATAGGCACTTTGCATCCTTGAAACTTGGATTTAGCACTTTGCATCCTCAAAATATGAAAAATGCAGCACTTTGCACCCTTTTTTATTTTCACGCAAAAACTCAAGGGCTAAATAGGTAATTCAATTGTAAATATTTGGCACTTTGCATCCTCAAAACTTGAGAAATTGGCATTTTGCACCCCCAAAATAAAATTAGCACTTAACAGTCTCTAATAAAGAGAAATTAGCAACTTGCTCCCTGAAACACAATAACTGGGCACTTTGCACCCTAAAACACAAAATTAACACTAAACACCCTCAAATAAAAGAAAAAAAAAAAAAACCTCAAACCCCTCGTTTTTTTCGTCAAAGTTGACCATCAGGATGAAAAAAATCTAAGGTAAAATATGTAATTCATTTTTTCCTTAAATTTTGTAAAATACAATTATAAATACTACAATACTAATTTCTCTCTCCATCTTTCTCTTCATCAGTACACATATCCATAAATAACTAAATAAAGTACAAGTAAACTTCTCAAAGACTCATTGTCTACTTCAAAATATCAAAGACCCATAAATAATTACATATTTTGCCTTAGATTTTTTTCACCCCAATGGTCAACTTTGCCAAAAAAAAAAACGAGGGTTTGAGTTTTTTTTAATTTGAGGGTGTTAAGTGTTTATTTTGTGTTTGAGGTGCAAAGTGCCCATTTATTGTGTTTCGGGGGTACAAGTTGCTGATTTGTTCTTAAGTAGAGAGTGTTAGTGCTAATTTTATTTTGGGGGTACAAAGTGTCAAAGATTTACAATTGAATTACCTATTTTGCTATTGAGTTTTTGTCTGAAAATAAAAGAAAGTGCAAAGTGCTGCATTTTCATATTTTGAGGGTGCAAAGTGCTAAATCTATGTTTTAGAGGTGTAATGTGCCTATTTACCATGTTTCGAGGGTGCAAAGTACAAAAAACCCAAAAATTGTCAAGGAACAAAGAATGCATCAACGATGTCTTTGTTCCATTATTTATGATGGGATATTCCATATTAAGCATATTTTCGTTCAAGTGTGGAACAATTATCGAATGAATAAAAATTATAAAAGTACCCACGAACGTCGACAAACAAATTCAAAAAAACGATAAAAATTTGAAAAATAAAAACACCACTAACTAGCTATATCAAAGAGTTGTGGGCTATACTTGATTGATCATCTAACAATCAGTTTGAAACAACAATAATTTATTTATTTTTAATATTTTTAATAAAATTTGAAGAGATTTTCGATAGTTAGAATTAACCCCTTTAGAGCATCTACAGCAGTCACTTTTTTAGCTCCTTCAATAGCTAAAAACACAAATATACATAAAACAAATTAATATTTTGTCCTCCAGCAATGTCTTGTATTTATAATACAAGTTTGGAGTTGCATATATGGATGTCCATGTATATTTATACAGGACATCCATGTCAGCAAATTTATGTCTCAACTATAGTTTATTAAATTGATTTGAGTTAAATTTATTGGTTTGAGTTAAATTTTATTTAAATTAAATAGTTTATTAAATCGTTATTTAAAGCCATTTTTTGCAATTTTTTAATTTATTATGTTTAAATAAAAAATATTAAAAAAATGTATTTATTACTTATATTTACATATAAATTAATACAACATTATTTATAACGTAATTTATAATTTAATATTGGAAAAAGAATAAAATATAATAATTCTGAAATTTTAGATGATGACTGCTAGATTGAATAGCTATAACTGAGTAGCTAAAACACTATTCACCTGTATTATTTAATATAGATGACCACTTATAGATGACAGTGATGGAGATGCTATTACGGTGAATTTACATAAGGTATCCTTTTAGTTGTTATTAGATCAAATCATTTTAATCTAAGCTTTTCATTTTTATTTGGAAGACCACATGCTATGCAAGTTGTTGTACTTTCAACATTATCATTTCTTTTTACTTTTTTCGTCCCATTTATTTTGCTCTCTTTTCTCTAGTATACAGTCAAACCTTTTAATTTTTTAATTGATTTATCATGTTAAATATTCACATTTTTTGTATATTAAACTTTTTAAATATCAATATATATGGTGTCATATGATGGAGGTTCATGGCCAAGAGGAAAGATGTGCGAGGAACGGTGATTTTGGAATGCACCAATTATATCCGAAACAGTGTTCAGAAGGGATCAACAGGCATTTCAAGATAATTACTCAAAAGAACCGACACAAATTGACTGATCATCTGCACCAAGAAAACAAAATAAATGAGACTAAGGAAATATATGTTAAGAATTTCAAATTAATCAAATTATCCTCCAAATTATAACACTTTTAATTAATCATCTTCCTCGCAACCAACCCATCACATTTTCCCCCACCCACTCGCGGAGGCACATATACTTGAGTTGGGTGCATGTACCCCCTCAAAATTTTGAAGTTTGTTTACATATATTCATGTAAAATACAAAAAATACATTTATCATTATTTTTTATTAAAAATAAGTGTAAATTTGTATAATTTATATTTATCTACAAATTTACCCCTCTAATTAAACTCAAAAGTGATATGTTAAGCTGTCCATGTATTCGTTAGAGTATGTTACCAAAAAGTTACTTATGCTCGTTTGTAAAATATTAACAAATTTGTTTATTACTCTATTTTTCCTAATATAAGAAATTAGGTACCCAAAAAAAATCGCTTTTATAATTTTATGTATGTTTCTGAAATCTAATTAAGTCAAAAAGCCACAAAATAAGCTTCGACTTGAGTTCCAACTTTTTTTTAAAAAAATTTTTTAATTTGAATCATTTTAAAAGAAAAAACATTATTGAGTTGACAATTTTTTATTTTTTTCTCATTAAAATTAAATTTAAAGTTTAATACTCCGTCTCAATTTTTTTTAACTTAATTGGTAAAACTGATCAGCCAACTTGATCAAATTTAAAGAAATTATAATAAATAATCTAATCGATTTATATGAATTATAATTTGATAATATTATATATCAATATATATCAATATTTAAAAGGTTTAAAATGCTATAAATGTTAAAAAAAAAAAAAAAAAAAAATCTACTTTGAAAACTAAGAAATTTAACTTTGCACTATAGCTAATTGAGTAAAAATGCTGAGACGAAAAATGTATAATCTTTAATTTGTTTATAATGACTCCTCAGAGATATTTATTGGCTATGCCAGTACTTTCGCCGTCTTCACTGTTGTGCTACTCTCTCTTTTTTTTTTTTTTGATAAATGTGCTACTCTCTCTTTGATGTATATGGGTTTTGCGTTCAATTATTTGAGCACTCTTTTGGACTAATTGGAAATTGATGCTTTTAATAGTATTCTCGAAAGTGATTAAGTTAAACTAGGAGATGGTAGGTAGAGCTGTAATCGATGCGAGTAGTATCGAACGACACACTGTTCAAGCTTGGTTTGATTTTTATCGAGCTTGAAATTTTGTGTTTGAGTTTGGTTAGATTTTCAATCGAGCCGAGCTCAAACGAGCTTTTATCGAACGAGATCGAGCCGAGTATCGAATAGCTTGATATTTTATATTTATTTTTTCAATTTTTAGCTTATCGAGTCGAGCTCGAGCCGAGCTTCAAAGTTATCGAACGAAAAAAGATGTACAAGCTTGTTTGATTAGTGTGACGAACCGAGCTCAAACGAGCTCGAATCGAGTATCGAGTAGCTTGATTTGATTTTCAGCCCTAATGCTAGAGAGAAAGAAAATTAATTTGTCCTTTTTTTTTATTTATTTCTGTTCTTCCATCCCTTTCATTTTAATTATCTGACATTTTCATATAAATTAAGAAATTCTTTAATTATTCATTTTTCTAATATAAAATGTCAAAAAAACCCTTTAAATGATTGTTTTAATTCATGCTATTAATCTTTGTGTACATTAATAAACGTGTAAACCTAAAAGTAAGAAAGATTAAATTGAAAGAAAAAGAAAAGTGCATTGGAAATCAAATTTGATAACTACTTTGGAAAAATAAAACTCTTGCAAATGTGATAATTATAATGAATGGGAGGGAGTATTGTTTATGGTTTGATTAATATATAATAACCTTTTTCTATTAAAATAAATAAAACATATATGTAACCTATTTTATTAAAATAAATTTTGAGAAAAGAAAAACTGGCAAGTAATGGATGTAACACACTGTATGGATTTGGTTTTGGTTCAGTTTCATTTGGTTTTGGTTTCAAAAATATGATTTGGATGGTTTCAGTAAAAGATTTGAAGCGTCATTTGAATTGAATATGAGTTTTCATGTTTGAGAGGTGTAAGCGAGCCGAATATATGGAATCTTCATGAAGATGAAGACTAAAGATTGAAGGGAGGTTTTGATGATTTCCAAAATATTATCAGCTAAGTAATGGAAGCTTAGCCAACCTCTAAAAGATTATTTGACCAAGGAAGAAGCCAAATCAGAAGGGTCAAATATAATGGTCCAGATGAGTTAGATTTGGGATTAGCCAAGTATTCATCAGACGAGGAGTTTCGATCAGTAGAGTGAAAGTGATCAGGAAGTCAACCAAAGGGTAATAAATGCACTGATGGAATTAAATGTTGAAGGAGAAGGGTATTTATGTCAAATGATTGAAGACATTATCGTATCAGCTAGGTGCATTAAATGCGACTGACAGAAAAGTACATCAGAATGTACAGTGCGAACAGTTGCAGGGAGTCGTTCCTCAAAATGGGGGGACCAATACTCGAGAAATCAGCTTATTTCTCTCTTCAACGAGTAGAATTCAAATCTCAAGTATAAATGGAGAGTGTTTCAAGAGCTAGAGACAAGCAACACAAATCTGAGAGCAAATTTTGAAGCAAAATTTATCTAAGTCTCAAAACTCAAGAACATAACACTAATCAGCCTAGTTATCTGTTGACGAAAGCGAAGTTGAAGATCAAAAGATATATATACATTTTCTGAGTGATTTTGTAAGAGAGAAGTGTTGTGAGGAGTGTAGATCCATCTTAGTGAGTCACCTAGCTTCTGAGAGTAGGATTTATTTGTGACCTCTTACTACGAACTTGTGACTTATCATTTGTTTTTAAAGCACAAACATAGTATATTATAAACTAAGTGTTTATAGTATAACTCAAGATCTAAGTGACTTGGAAGAGTGGACTAAAGGATTTATATCCATATTACCACTATAAAAATTGTATGTGCTTGAGTTTGCATTTTTACTTGTATATTTTTCAAAAGCATTCAAACACTTAAAGTTAACTATTAAAGGTTTTAAAAGGAGTTTGCGAAAACTGGGGATAAAATCTTTTAAGTTGAAGAAAACTACTTGTGAAAAATACTAAATAAATCTGCTACAATTAAGCTATTTAAAACTCTGATTTTATCAAAATCAGCTAAGTAATATCAGAAGAATGGTCAACTCTGTTGTTCAAAGCTTTGTGCACGATCAGCTTAGCATACTTACGAATCCTGATCAACTTAGTCTGCTCATAGAAAAAGTTAGAGAATTTTAAAGTTAGAATTTTCCAAGGTCTATTCACCCCCCACCTAGACTTCATCTGACCACTTGTGACCAATAATATTTTTATAGAGAAAAGATAGGTAATAAATGTAAAATCTATATCTTTTATAAATTTGATAGTTCGAAACTCGTACACAAATTTAATTTGAAATTTGGTTGACTGAGATTCACGAAATCACAAAATTTGGCGAAAATTTTACTTAAAGATGTTACAAGTGATCTCTAGCCATTATACAGTATATTGTTAATTTTAACAAATACGATTTCAAGGTACGATCTCTAGCCACAACCCACAACCTAGACTTGACTTTAGAAATGCTTAAATTGCAATCGTCCAAGTATGTACAAATCTATAATTTATTATCACTAACACATATTTAAAACAAAATTATCAGATCGTACACATAGAATCAAGGACCGATGTCTCATATAAATATACACGATACATTATTATTTTCATGTTAGGACATGTTAGGACTGAGACTGGTCCATGAACTCATTCTATTTTAGCTAGTGGATTTATCATTAATGACTCAATGTTGCGTGTATTTAAACTTTACATCAACTTTATTTGATATACTATCAAAATTCCTATATGCATGATAAGAATCACCATCATATGCCACTCAAAGTTTTATAGTTTCAATTTTCCGCACGAACCAGAAAATATACTGCACAATTAAAATCTCGACCAATCAAATTTTATTTGATTATATTTTATTTTTATTTAGAATTTAATTTAGTTCTCATTAACGATCTATTTTACATAGGAGAAAATGTAGGATATTGCCCTAAGTTATGCTAAACCTGTAATAAACTACCCTGTGAAATTTTTATCGTGTCAAACTTCCTTGTATTTTTGAACCCTGCAAAAAACAACCAATATGTGAAAAATAGGTCGTTTTGGATCGACATATTTCAAGAAATAATTTTTAAAACACTTCAAGTTGGTCCCTACAACTTACTTGATATATTTTTGAAATGATTTCTTGAAAAATATCGATCGAAAACGACTTGTTTTTTGCAAATTGGATTTTTTTTTGCAGGGACGTTTTTTAAAACACAAGAAAGTTTGGCGCAATAAAAATTTCACAGGGTAATTTCTTGCAGATTTAGCATAACATAGAAGAGTAATTTGCATTTACCCCATTTCACATGTTTTATCAGGCTTATGCAAAAAAAAAAAAAAATTGGATATTTTAAATGAGTTTTACAATATACGAACTCGATCCCCAACTCATGTATCCTGGATCCGTCCCTGCATATATATATATATAACATTAAAAAGTACGTGGTCAAGTTAAATAATTAACAATGCCAACATTTCTTTTTGATATGTTATTTGTGATTGAGACCCTTCGTACAATTATTTCTTTCCCAATTTGAATTAATTAATTGCTTCAACAAATCAAATTTTCGTAGATTATATACTCTATGTTTCTTGAAACGTTCTTTTGTTGTGGACCTCTTCTTTTTCTGACCCTTTACTCGAATAATTAAACTTCCGGTCAATTACATTCAATGATAAGAATAATAATTAATATCATTGTCATCTCCAACTAAGCAATTAAGCATGTTCTTAATTGGAATACACTTCCCACTGAATTAATTCTCAATAAATTATTGGACCTCCTTCTCCTATAAATTCCACAAAATTTTGACCATAAATCCATCCTTCCAAAAGTTTCCAAAGGAGAACTGAAAACATGGACCGTGAGATATCAGACATCATCGCTAATGTCAATAACGGCACAGTTAACGTCAACATAAAAGATGATGAAAATTTCATAACATACTATAAAAACTATGGGGAAAACTCCCCTTCTTGCTTCCAAACCTTGCGTTTCATGCAGAAGGTAGTTTTGTATTTATTTATTTATTTTTGTCGTATTCTTTTACTTCGAGGTTTAAAGTTGGTCATGTAGCAATATTCAAGAAAGGTAGCATTTGTCGATACAAATACTTTCTTATTCCGAGTACAATAGAATGTATCACCCCTAGTGCTAATAGGATATCCTGCGCCAATATATTTGTATGCGTACATACATATTGAATGTTCAACTCATTTAAAGAGTTAAGTTATTACAGTTAATACGCATTTAATATTTTTGACTTAATATGTCTTCTTGCATGGGAAATTCTTACCCACACCAGGTTTGGCCGAACCCAAAGTAACTACAAAGTAAGTGCAATACACTTGCTTGGTGGTTGGATGGTTTTGGTCAAGCCAGACTTAGACAAGAATTTTCTTTTTTGCACCTATACAGTGTACATGTGGAGTCTAGGAATAGGGGACGGTTTTGAAATTATACATACACCTTTCTAATTTAGAACGTTTTACCACAACACCCTTTATTGAGCTACAAAAACACCCTTTCTGGTTACCAAAACACCCCCTTATGGGGTGTTTTTTGTAATTTCCAAAACAACAAGGAGCTTTTGGTAATTAAAATTTTACCTGAGGCAGTTCGAGCTTAAATTACCATATTAATATTAAACATTTCATTCTCTCTATAACAACTTAAACTTTTAGATTAATTGAACATGCAATCTCGTATTAGAGTCAGACCAAATTAATTAAAAGATAATTAGGGTTTAACTCATGGTGTATGAGTCTAAAGAATCAAAGTTTTTTTTTTTTTCTTGTTTAAATGACAAAGATGGTTTCCTTTTCTATAATTTAAAAAACTTCATTTTCAATTTTCTAAAGTTTCTTTTGAAAAATAAACTTTAGTAATTGATTCCGATCTATAAGTCCTTTTCAAGTTAGAAGATTAATAAATTTACTATATAATTAATTATTTATAAAGTTGATAAAAATTGTTAATTTATATTGAATGCAGATAATTGCAGAGTTCATGGGGACATATTTGTTAATGTTTGTGGGATTTGCGGCGATAGTGGTGAACAAAGAGATGGACAATGTGCTAACGCCGCCGGGGGTGGCCGTACTATGGGGGCTTGATGTGATGGTCATGATTTACACTGTGGGACATGTTTCTGGGGCCCATTTTAACCCCGCCGTCACAATTGCTTTCGCCACTTGCAAGAGATTTGAATGGAAACAGGTATCTATTCATTCAATCACTTCTATATTATGCTTCCTCGTCCCTTTTTTTTTCAATCAAAAGTTTTGGTGCGGAATTTTGGGTATAAGTTAGAAATATGGAATTTTTAAGAATTTTTAGGTAGATGCCGTTAAAAGTAGTGGTTGAGAATTGGTGATGATATATCATTACTTTATGTGAGGGTATATTTTTCAGAAAATGATTTCATTTATTGAAATGAAATGTTATTTTTTAATCCCTCTATTTCATATTACATGTCGTTTAAGGTTTTTTCACAAGGATTAAGGAATCAATTAATGCTCTAAATTTTAGGATAATAAAAGTGTAGTTGGACAAAATTACCTTTGAAAAACAATTAAATATTTTGCAACTCCCCATAATCCATCTCTCTATTCCAATTTTTAATGAAGAAGAGTAAAAATGTCAAAATAGCATTTAAGGAGGGAAAAACACTTTTGGTCCCAAACTTTACCCCAAAAAACACTTTTGGTACCATAAAACGCAGAAAAACACATTTGGTACCATAATTTTCATGATTTTGACACATTTAGTCATTCCGTTAAATTTTGGACAGAAATTTCGCGCGTGACCGTCACGCGCCCGTTAAGTTCACGAGTTTTGCACGTGACAAATCGGTCAAAACACTTTTGGTCCCAAACTTTACCCCAGAAAACACATTTGGTACCATGCTTTGCAGAAAAACAGATTTGGTTCCACAATTTACATACGCTTGACATATTTAGTGTCGCCGTTAAATTGATAAAAATCACATATAATGAACAGACAACAATTTCTCTAAAAGATTTGATAAAAATCTCAAAGTGTACTTAAATCTTTGAAAATATTCTTAACAAAAGTACCTTGGATACCTGAATTGGTGCACTTTGACTTGCACTTGTATCCATGGATCAAAAACTCATTTCGAATGTATGTTTCGGAGAGCCAAATATTGAAAATTTTTCGAGACTATTCGGAAATATTTCAGAAACACTAAGGAAAATTTGTAAAAAAAGTTACTAAATTTAGAAAAATAATTGAGTTTAAGGGAAATAAATAGTTTCGGAATTACATCTTGTTTTCGTTTCGCCTGATTCAAAAATGAAAACTTTTCGATGTTTTCGATGGAAAAGATGGAACTTATGATTGGTGCTTGTATCAACATTGGAATACAAGTGCAAGTCAAAGGGCACCAATTCAGGTATCCAAGGTACTTTTATTAAGAATATTTTTAATGATTTAAGTATATTTTGTGATTTTTATCAAAAATTTTAGAGAAACTGTTGTCTGTTCATTATATGTGATTTTTATCAATTTAACAAGGACACTAAATGTGTCAAGAGTATGTAAATTGTGGTACCAAATTTGTTTTTCTGCAAATCATGGTACCAAATGTGTTTTCTGGGGTAAAATTTGGGACCAAAAGTGTTTTACCGAATTTCTCATGTGCAAAACTCGTGACCGATTTGAACTTGACGCGCTTGACCCGAGCGTGACTGTCATGCGCGAAATTTCCGTCCAAAATTTAACGGAATGACTAAATGTGTCAAAATCATGAAAATTATGGTACCAAATGTGTTTTTCTGCGTTTTATGGTACCAAAAGTATTTTTTGGGGTAAAGTTTGGGACCAAAAGTGTTTTTCCCTCAGCATTTAAGTTTATCTTGAATTCCTAAAATGACATGTATTTTGAAATTTTTTTTCTCCATAAAAATACATGTCTTGTGGAATGGAGGGAGTAATATCCCAAAAATAAAATAACTGTGAAAAATTTAGGGACATGAGGAATATCATATATTCGGGAAAATACACCATACTCTCTTGTTTTATGAGAAAATCTACGTAAAATTACATTGCACTAAATCTGCATGAACTTTCAGAAACTCTGCATTGAATACCTAATCTATCCATACACTTTCGTCAGTTTTTTTATAAGGGTGCGTACAAAATTCCCTAATACACAAATATTCCTTCAGTTTTTCATTTGTGCACATTATCCCCTGGTATATTTTGTTTTAGCTTAAAATTACCTTGTTACATATAATCATGGATCAAATTTTCGGTTCAAATGTATGTTTCGGTCAGTCAAATATTGGAAACTTTTCGAGACTATTCGAAAATGTTTCGGAAACATTAAGAAAAATTTGTAAAAAAAGTTACTAAATTTAGGAAAATAATAGAGTTTAAGACAGATAAATAGTTTCGAAATTACATCTTTTTATCGTTTCGCCTGATTCAAAAACAAAAACTTTTCGATGTTTTCGATGGAAAAGATGGAAATTTTGATCCATGCATATAATAGTTTTCTTTTTGAATGTAGGGTTAATTTAGACATTTCACCTAAACTTTTGACAATGTTAGACAAATAACAAAGTAAGGGGGAGTATGCAGAGTTTCTGAAAATACAAGATAATTTGTGCAATAAAAAATTTATAGAAGAGTTTTGTACATGTTTTCTGTAACAATGGGATCGAATTATCGCACGTATAATTATTTTCCAATCGAGTAAATAATCATGAGTAATCATTTATGTGCGTGTATGGGTCTAACAATTGTCCATGTGTTAGTACTCCCTCCATTTCTTTTTAAATGTCGTTTAAGGTTGTTTCACAAGAATTAAGAAAACATTTAATGCTCTAGATTTTAGGGAAATAAAAGGGTAGTTGAACAAAATTACCCTTGAGAAACATGAGTATATATTTTGTAACTCCACATAATCCTCTCTCTATCTTGAAAATGAAGAAGGGTAAAAATGTCAAACTAGCATTTAAGTCTATCTTGAAATTCTAAAATGACATATTGTGGAATTTTTTTCTCTCTCTAAAGTGGCATATAAAAAGGAATGGAAAGAGTATTGAACTGCAGTATAAAGTTAAAAAAAATTGAGTTATATTGATAATTTCAATAATGTACAGGCAAACATTCGATCCTCTAGCTGATATTGGATTTTTTTTTCCTTTTTTTTTTAAGCATAAGATCCTCTAGCTGATATTGGAGTTAATATCTTTGACTTGCATTTTTTTTCTTTGGCACAATTGACTTTCATTGATATGGGATTCCTAGGAAAAAATAATGTTTTCTTAGTTTGGCAACAATTGCTTTTGTGGTGGAGCCGTCAAAACATCATGGCTTTAAAATTATACTAATTTCATATTTATAATTTTGAAAACAATGTTGAATTTCAAGCTTATAAATATTCTTATACTCCCTCTGGTTCAAGTTATTTGTCGTTTTAAAAAAAAAAGTGTACTAAATTATTTGTAACTTTAAGATTTCAATACACTATTAATTACATAATTTAGGTATGAAAGAGAAAAAGTAAAAGAGAGAGTGTAAAATTTGAATAAGAATAACGTGTAAATAACTAATAATGAGATAATTAAATAATAAAGATATTTTAGGTATATAATTTATTTATTCACTAAAATCGAGGCTATTTAGTAGGTACCTTAATACATGTGAAAACATGTAAAAAAAACAAATAATATGAGACATAGGGAGTAATATTTTTATCTAAGCAAATTTTAATTTGACAAACTCAATCAACCACATCTGAGCTAGGATCGATCCTGATAGTTTCAACCTAAACCCAACCTAATCTTACCAAAATTACTCACATTATCCGACATAGAAAATGGACATCGTCAATCGCATAAACAATATTTACCCAATTAAATAACTACAATCTCAACCTTGTTTATATCCTCGGTAATCCCATTTTTATTAGAGTAAAAGATAAAAACTTCCCATATGCTTTGTATAACTCCCAAAAAATTTTCTAGTGTTATTTTAACTTTGGAAAACCCCCCTATGATTTCAAATAGGTGCCAAATACACCCCCAAAAAAGAGAGTGTGTTTCAAACACCAAAATTTCAAGTATTTGCTTACAATTTGCTTTTGATATGACAATTTTACCCCTGAAATCGAAATACAAAAACACCCCTATGCTTTGTTTAACTCCTAAGAAACGCCAAAATTGCAAGTATTTGTTCACAATTTGCTTATGATATGACAATTTTACCCCTGACATCGAAATACAAAAATACCTCTATGCTTTGTTTAACTCCTAAGAAATTCCCTATGTGTCATTTAAATCCCCCAAACCCCCCTGTGTTTGATTTTATATACTACACTCGAGTCAAGTAGTATATACTTGTTTTTTCAAAAAGAATAAATAAATTTAAAAATAAACAAACACATAGGGGTAATCTTGTCATTCCACCAAAAGTCAAAAATAAAATCATAAGTATATACTACGTGGGTCGAGCGTGGTATTTAAAATCAAACACAGGGGATTTTTTGGTATTTAACATAACACGGGGGAATTTTTGGGAGTTAGACAAAGTATAGGGGGTATTTTTGTCTTTTGCTCTTTTTATTATGTAACATTCTATGGATTGTAAGTTGTAACCAATTCATAATTAATTAACTGAACTAGTGATTGATTGAACGATTTTAGTTGATTGAATATCTCTAATTGGTTTATAAATTAATTATATTTGTAGGTAGTTCCATACATCTTAGTTCAAGTGGTAGCTTCAACGCTAGCAAGTGGAACAGTTCAAATGATGTTTGGGGCTAAGGGAGAAGAAGATATATTCGTAGGAACACTTCCATCAGGATCCAACATCCAGTCTTTAGTATTGGAATTCATCATCACATTTTACCTAATGTTTGCAGTTTCCGGTGTTTCAACTGACGATCTAGCTGTAATATTAATTAATTTCTAATCAAAAAAATATTAATATGTTATATATTTTTCAATTATTTATTCTTTGTGAATAATTTTGGTGCAGATTGGAGAACTTGGTGGACTTGCCTTAGGAGCTCTTGTAACTATGAATTCATTGTTTGCCGGGTAAGTAATTATATAAAGTATTAATTAATGGTAAAATTGCAGAAAACGTCTAAAACTAATTAGTGATTTTAGATTTTCGTCTCAAACTATATTACCTCACCGAATTTCGTCCAGCAATATAATATTTGTTTGAAATATCGTCCCAAACTATATCAACTCGCCGATTTCGCCCCATAATTTACCATTTTTTTTTATGAATTTAGTCTCAATATTAGATTTCTAATTTAATGAAAATGACGGTTCAATCTTGTAATTAGTTTGTGACGAACTCTGTAATTTTATATAATTATTCATGTTAAAATTTACCACGTTATGACACGTAAGCAACCATGTGATAATTTAACGGCAAATGCGCAATTTTCATCTTATATCTTATAGTTAACAGTGGAATCGGATGATATTCTAAAAAAATATTAAATTACAGGACGAAAATCCAAAATCGGTGATTAGTTTGGGACGAATTTTGCAATTTTGCCTTAATTAATTCATAATTTGATCTTTTCATCCTATTCTTCAATACTAATTTCTTTAGATCTATGGTATTAGCATGTCAACCATTTTTCATTCTTTGACCGTTGATGCATTCCAGTTTCAAATTTTAATGGAACTTCTTTTGTTGTAGTCAAATTGACTCAAACCATTTGCTCAACTACCAAATTAATCCTAATATTTTTTTCATTAACCATGAAAGATTGGCATCTAGTAGAAATTATTTTGTGAAGCAATTGGACATGACAAGTTCATCTAATTCAATTTTATTTTACAATATATATATAATAGTGATTGAAAATTGAAATAATGTTTTTTTTTCATTAACTTAATAAAAACCCTTATTTTATATGTTTCTCACATAAATATATGCAACGATTGCACACAATTTTTTTTTATAATACTAATTTTTTAATGGTATTAAACTCGAAGTTAAATCTCTATTAATAGAAATTCTCACTTAATATGTCTGACGTTCCTCGAGAGAGATTCAAGCCTTAGAAAAAGAAAATTATACTAAACTCAAAATCAAGAGTAGTTCGTGGAGTTGATGACCTATCTTATGTATGTACCTTCCATAAAAATCACTAAAGAGTTTCAGTTTTTTAGTCAAACTACAAAAAAAAAAAAAAAAAAGAAAGAAAAAGTAGTTTGTATTTCAACATTATTCTCTGATTTACAATTTTTTCTTCAAATTTGCGATACGTTTCCGAATTTTTCTTCAATATTTAACTAGCCTAATTATACCACGAAAATTAAATTTTAGTGCAAGATCAAAAGTACGTTAGAAAAACTAAAGAGTAATTAATTGCTCCACTAATGTGAGTATTTGCTCTGTCTTCCACTAATGTGGTTAATTATTCTAGTTTATAATTAATATTTGAATTTGTGTATTATTTATAATTCATTTTACTAGTGCAACTGTTGAAATAATTTCTGATGTAATAATTAATGATAAATATATTCTAGAAAAAAAATGTAATGGTCGATTCTTTTGTTGAATGACAGGCCCATTTCAGGAGCATCAATGAACCCAGCAAGGAGTTTGGGCCCAGCCATTGTGTGCAATTATTACAAAGGTATATGGATTTACATTGTGGGCCCAATAGGTGGGGCCGTAGCAGGAGCCTGGTTTTATAATATTATCAGGTTAACAGAGAGCCCTTTTGGTGAAATAATTGATCTGAAAAAATTCCTTCAACGTCGGCCTAAGTCGGCTCCAAATAAATAAGTAGATGGTAAATAAAATTTACGAATATTTATTGTTTCTGCATAATTATGTATTGATTAATTACAATAATTGTAAAGTTATGTTTTCTAATGTATGGTTTTAGTGTTTATTAATTAGATAGAGTTGTTACGTAGAGTGATCAGCTCTGGTTGCGACTTTTGTGCTTTCCTTCAACTTCAACAATTTAGTTGTTAGAATTAACATTTTATTAGGTGGGTATAATCAATGTTTTTAAAACTTGACCGGTCATTACATCGAAAGCATTACTGGTTAATGATTCGAACGGTATAACCGGTGTGACTTTATTATTATGTAATATTTATATATATTTTTTTAGATAATCTAAAATACAATTATAATTCAAAAAATTATCATTCTTTGTCAATATAAATTTTTATTGTTTCATGCAAATAATCAAAATATCTTAAAAATTAATATCAATGTCAAAAATATAAATTTCAAGTATCCCTAAAAGATACATACATTCAAAACAAGACAATAAAATTAAAAGTTCATCTCATTTTCAAAGTTTTGGCTTGTTCATTTGGGTTCTATTGTTGTAATTTTATGTTTATATGGTAAAATTTGTTAATTTCATACACAAAAAAAAAAATATTATTCACAATGACGAGAAAATGGTTATGTCCTTTTTTATAAAAAAAATGTAATATTGCATTGATTGTTAAAACACTAAAATAATAAATATTATTTCAATTAAAGTATATAAATGCAATTCTATTAAATGTTAAACAAGAGTTCAAATAAATAATTATAACAAAAAATCTCTAAATTTAAATAAAAATATAAGTGAACCACTTGTTCATTGATTTTACTGGTTCACTGATATTACCGGTTTTGAAGCCGATTTTATTGGTTCGAACTGGTTAATTAAGAGATTGATTTTTAGAGATAAATCAGACCCAATTGGGGATCGGTTAGAGGTTAAACCGGGCCAACCGGTCCAATTTTCAAAACACTAGGTATAATACGTATGATGTATTAAAAATTACTGGATTAAACAAAAGACATCCTTGGGAATAAAAAAGTTACTGTTATTTCTAAACGACCAATTAAACTCAAGAGATTATCGACTGTAGATCCTCTATACTATTTATATGTGTATCACACTTGTGTATCACCAATTTAAAAAGTGACATTGTTCATATTATTTCTAAACTTAACTCACATTAATTAAGCTTGACCTCGGTAAGTAAAATCACATTTTTTTATCCTCCAGTTATCAAATAAAATCTTTGAGTAACATATATTTTATATACTTTAGTTAACTGAGATTTAAAAGGTTAGTTGTAAAGTCTAAATTCAATTGCAATTTAGAGTCCAATATCAAATTGCAATTTGCAATTGAACACTATTACAAGCACCACTTGTATTGATTTTTTTTACATAAAAAGTGTTCTTAAAACCCCTTTAACATGACAAACACTAGGTAGCTAAACTAGCCTAGGGGCTCTCATGCACGCGCTCCGATTGCTAGTCAGACAATTTGTGGGGAAAATTTTTCAACGGCCATGGGTTATGGGATCAATTTTGTTTTTTACTTGGACCTATTTTATGCCCGAAAAAGATGAAGCAATTTATGTCGGTGTTTTCGTTTGTTATTTTATATGGACCAATTAGGTAGGACCTAATACGGAGTATTAGGTCATATTATATGAGTTAATATGAGCTAATACAACGTTTGGTGGCATTGCTCTAATACCGGGTCAAATGGATTAAATCCTTACGACCCGTTATTAAGACTAGATTATAATCCACCCAGGCGTAGGTGGATTAGTTAATCCGGGTAAATATGAATTAGGTAAATATCACTAATAACCTCAAATTTACATATTTCATTTTTTAAATATCATTAAATATTATAAATTCTTCTCAAATATCTGAAAATGGAAAAATATTATACATAAATAAATCACAAATTAAAATCTATATCAATTTATAATTAACATGGAAGTATTCAATCAAATCTACCAAACATGATTTTAATATGACCTTCAATCCGACTTCAATCTAATCTACCTTAATCCCAAACACCCTACCAAACGGCCCCCTAATATATTATTTTATATCTATTGGTTTACTCCCTCCCCCCACTCCCTCCCGGTATTATTATAAGTGTGACACAACGTGAACAAAGGTACTTTTGTTGTTTTACACAATATATTTCACTCTCAAATAAAATTTTGGACGAGTACACCCAACAAAAGAAGGTAAAATTAATCCTCTAAAACTATTACATGATAGTAAAATATTCTTTTCAAATAACAAGAGAATAAATTCATCATTATGCATATCACATTAGGTTTCACATGGATTAACTAAGTTCACTTAAATAACTTGAGTCTAACTCATCTAAGAAACTACGGGGGCTTCTAGGGTGCGGGCAAGGTAATTCACCCTCACATGAAGAATGGCCCTGAAATCATGACATGTGGCGCACGTAACTAGTATGTAACTCGGCAAGTTGACTCGGTCTGTAAGTAGACCATTTTACCCTTTTTTATTTTAAATAAAAGTTGAGAAAATCTTCAATTAATAAAAGACATTTATATCCTTTAAATCAAAAGAATTAAATAAATATACTAATTGACCGATTCAATTAACTCGATATCATGTAACTATGGTAAAATCAATATCTTCTCCAATTATTCATCACGCCTATCTTCTCCAATTATTCATCACGCCTCCTCTTCCAAAACATAATCGATATCCTAATTTTGCAAAATTAATCTTCATCACCCAACAAAATATAATCTTCTTCACGGTTAATCTTCATCAAGATTAATCTTCTCCACGATTAATCTTCATCACGCCAAAAAATTTAACAGTAGGATTTTTTTTCTCCACGAATTAATCTTCATCACCGCCACAAAATTCTTCATCACCCAAACTCTCTTACACAACTATTAAGGTATTGAAAATGGTGTGTAATTCTACAATCATAGAAGAGGACAAGGATGCAAGCCCAAATTTCTCTATTGAAGATGGTACGTAATTGATCATAATCTTAATTTCAAAAGTCGCTAATTTGATATTTTAAGGAGTTGTGTTTTTATTCGGCTAAGTAAGAGAAAAGTGTTTTTGGATTACAGTTGAGAAAAGTGGATTACTTGTTCAATTTGATAATAACGTGTGATTCCATGTACGTACAATCTAAATCCCTAAATACTAAAGGATTAATTTTGCTATATTCCTTAAAGGCATGAATGATTAGTATTTCATTATTTATTGTTATGAAAGCATGATTTTATCCTACTTTTATTATAATTTAACTAAGAATTAAGCCGATTAATTAATATCCATGTAGCAAAAGAAGGGAATAGCACACCAAATCACTCAACTTTATTAGATCTCCTTATTTAATTTATACTATTACATCTCTCAAGATGAAGTGATTATAGGACTAGTAGAGATCCAAATTAAACACTAGCCTTGTAACAAATCAAATCAAATCATGTTGCCGTGAGGCTATTTTCATTCCAGATCCGCAGTGCTCTGGAAAATTGCATATGAAGAAATTTTGTCCCTTGGCTAGTTTGATCTTATCTTTTCGATCTAATACATTAGATAACCTATTGCCTTATAATATACCATTTTATAACATTATCAAGTACATGTGTTCATTGCATAAGGTAGTTGCAAGTTTTTTAATTCAGCTATCTTCTCCAATTAATTCCTCTGTATTGAGTTGCCGTGATAGGCGTATGAACAAAGGCTTCCTTCTTTTCTCTATTTTCATGGGATTCATTTAATTTTTTATTTTCTTAATTAATTGAATACATATGCACATATAGTATAGTATATTAGTTCTTGTTTAAGATTATGCAGTAAATTGCAAATTCGGACAACTTTTTAAATTGGGATTACTTGGAAGACTATTTAATGTGTTCTAACTTCGATTTTGCATTGGGATTACTTGGAAGATTATTTAATGTGTTCTAACTTCGAATACTTCGAGTTTGAATGTCTGAACTATTATGATGTCTTATTGCTAGTCGATTTTTCATAAATTGTTATATTGAAGTTGGTAATAATTTGTATTTACTTGAATTGATCTTCTGTATTCAGAGTATAGTAACAGTAGTGGAGCATCATCATCTTTTAATGAAGAAAGTGGTTCGAATACCAAATCGCATCGGAACAGTGGCAATGAAGACGTGGACGAGGGGAGTGACAAATCTGATCCAAGTGATCATATCACTAACATTGATAGCGTTCGAGCATTAAAGTTCAACAGTGTTAAGGAAGTAGAAGAATTCTATATTTCTTACGGACGAAAAAATTTGGATTTTGATGTCCGAAAGAGCACCATAAAAAGGAAGAAAGGTACTAGCCTCATTTTGAAAAGGGAGTGACTATGTGCTCGACAAGGCTTTCGCACGCAAAACTAAATGATTACGATCGAAAGCGGGGAAAAAAATCGGAGACACGGTGTGATGCACAACTAGTTTTTCGTGTTGCTCTTGATCTTGATACAGGAGAATATAAAGTGACGAGGTTCCAACAACAACACATCATCCTCTTGAAACTTCTGATACATCTCATCGTCTCGTCAATGCAATGATTTATTTTCTGTAATTAGTTAATTTCATTACCATACTTATTTGTTATGATATTGCATACATATTTTTGACCCCATCAACATAGTCAATGTTGAACGTGATGAGAAATGTTGGATTTAAACCTTGTCATGTTCTGGATTTTATAGAAGAACTGGGGGGAGGCAGTGCAAGTGGTGTACTTAATAGAAAACATGGGTACAACTATTTGAACAATGAACGTTTGAAAAGGATTGAAGGTGGGGATGTGAATACTGTTTTGGGTCTACTTGAAGGTATGAAGTTGAAAGACGAATAAGTGAGATTCAAGTACACTGTTGATGAAAATGGGGCATTGACGAGACCTTTTTGGTGCGATGGAATGTCAAGAGCTGAATATGAACATTTTGGTGATGTTGTACTATTTGACAGTACCTACAAGACTAACACGTACCGGTTTCCTATTGTTATGTTCTCGGGAGTCAACTGTCATTTTTGCACTTGTACAGTCGAAATCGCTTTTTTATACAATGAGACAATTGAATCATACAGGCGGTTGCTACGAACTTTTCGCGATATCATGAATGGAAAAGCTCCTATTGCAGTTTTGACAGATCAGGATGCTGCAATGCGTGTTGCTGTGGATCGTGAATTTCCCGAAGCGAAACATCATCTTTGTTGCTAGCATATTTCCCGTAATGCCGATTCAAATACTCCCTCTGTCCCAATTTATGTGTCGTTTTAGAAAAATTTGTTTGTCCCAAATTATTTGTCACTTTAGAAGTTCAATGCACTATTAATTACATATTTTTCCATTTTGGCCTTATTTAATGTATCTAAAACTCTCTTTAAGAGAAAAAGTAAGAGAGAGAATGTAAGGGTATTTTAGGAATATCATTTATTTTTCCATAAGATTGAGGCAATTTAGTAGGTGTCTTAATATGTGTGAAAACACCTAAAACGACACATAAATTGGGACAGAGGGAGTATTAAACTGGAGATTTTTCAACAAAGTTCTCTCAATTGCTGAAAAGGTCGTGCTCTATCGATGAATTTGAAGAAAAATGATCTAAATTGATTGAGGATTACGGTGTTACAAATCATCCATGGATATTAGAAATTTACTCAAAACGGCATCAGTGGGCAAAAATATTCTTTCGGAGACATTTTTTTTCTATGATGAGGAGCACACAACATGCAGAATCCATGAATTCAGCATTAAACAGAAGGTGCGCCCCGACTTAGTTTAACGGATTTTTTTATACATTACAACAAGAGTTTTTTAAAAAGGATTAGGAAAAGGTTCTATAAAATACAAAAAGTTTTTGAGAAGCCACCAAAGGAACTCCAAGTTGGGTTACTACGAAATCTTGAGAACCATGCTGGACGCATCTGCACGAGAGCTATATTCCATCATATACGAGTTGAGATAAATGCTGAGCCGGATATTGTACTTGAGATTATGTCCCCACTTAAAGATCAACGATACCAATTCCAATTTGGCGATCATAGCAACGTAAAACATCGCAGTTTTTTTCTCATCATTGATCTGGATGAGGCCAAATTCGAGTGTGAATGTCTGATGCTTCAATCTGATGGAATTCCTTGTCGACACATAATATTTCCATTCAAGAACATGAGAATTTCAACATTTTCTGAAAATAGTATTAATCCTCGATGGTTTGTTGATGTTGGACGAAAATTCATCAATGAATTCCCATTCCGAAGAGATGACAACCCTGAAGAAATTCGGTTTTCTAAGATGAACATGGAGTGTATGCACTTCTCTAAGTTATTCTCCCAAAAGCGTACAAGATTTTTTGATAAATCGATTCAGCAAGTCAGAAATTTGGCAGCAGCGGCTGAGGATGAATCCGATGCAATTTCAGAGTCTGGCGGTAAGGAAATTCCAAAAGAATTTGTGAAACATTCCCATAATGTTGTAGATCCCGGTAAGATTATTCCTAAAGGTGGAACCAAAGCGAAGAAGCAACTTTGTGGCTTGTGCAAGTCAGTAAGGATTCTTATTATGTTAATGTTATTATTCTTGAAAGTATTCTTCATCTTATTATGTTTATTAATGTTTCAGGAAAATTGGACATAAAGTAACAACTTGTGAGTTGAACCCAAAATTTGCTAGTAGTACTCGTGCCAAAGAGGATACCATGCCGTCAACTAGTTTTCACAAGATTTATGAGAAACCACGAAATGATGATTATGTTGGGGATAATGGTGGAACCCAACATTCGATTCATCAACCTTCAGCAAGCACGTCATCATTTGCTCTGCCCGAGCATCAATTTCCACACACCAATCTTCTCTTTAGTATGCACCCTAATCAATTTCCAAATTCGAATCCTGGAATTTGTCCTCAAGTTCGATTCCCGATGCATCTACATGTTAAAATTTAACTGTAATTATTATTACGATTTTTACATTTCAGTTATTCAATCAAATAAGGTTGAACTTTTTGACTCACAATAATATGTTATGGTATTTACATTGCAGGGAGGCCCAAGTATTCACAATTCACTCTTGTTTGGAAATTATATTACAGGTTCTTCCCCGCAAGGATGGACAGTACTCGGTCAACACAGACCACGACCACCAACTTAATCAATTCCCAACCCAGACGTTTAAATGAACCATTTTTCTCAGAATTATTAAGTTTAGCAGACTTTTGTCCATAAATTATTGTCGTTTTTTTTTAATCAGTAATAGGTAATATTTCGTCACATATAATCGATGCGGTTGATGTCAACTTTCAAATGTGGAACCAAAATTGATGAACACATATCTTGTAACACGAAAATAATTGATAAATACAAGCTAAATATTTTGCTTCGAATGTATGTTTTGGTCAGCCAAATATTTGAAACTTTTCGAGACTATTCGAAAATTACATCTTGTTTTCGTTTCGCCTGATTCAAAAATGGAAATTTTTTGAAGTTTTCGATGCAAAAGATGGAAATTTTGATCCATGCGCGTACCCCACCTCTGTGAGAAAAAACTTGGCCGCGGCGAGACGGGGTACATCATATTGCATGTTACATCTCGTCGCGACAAGCTTGAAACTCGGCGCGGCGAGCTTTTCTCTCATCGTGGTGAGATATGGGCAGAGAGTTTGCAAAACTTAAACTCTCTGCCTCATCCTCGCTGCGGCGAGTATGAGGCTCATCGCGGTTGCCTCATTCTCACCGCGATAAATGGGCTCTCTGCCCCATTCCCGCCGAGGTGAGCATCTATCTCGCCGCGATGAGACTGAGCCTCACCGCGGTAAGAATGGGGCAGAGAGTTTGCAATCTCTCTGCCCCATCCTCGCCGAGGTGAGTTTGAAGCGCACCGCGGTGAGGCTCATACTCGCCGCAGCGAGGCAGAAGCTCACCGCGGCAGGAGTGGGGCAGAGAGTTAATTACATCTCGTTTCAAACTAGAGCCTGCAATTGAAGTTCACTCTCCCGTTTCGGCTGGAAAAATCCTAAATTAGGCCAAATCCTCCATAATTTAAAAAAATATGTCCCTAATTTAAAAAAAAAAATTATGATTAAAAAAACGAAAGTTAATAAATTGTGAAACCAAACCATCAACACACGCATTACATTACCCCTTAATCATGTAATTAAAAAATGATACGATATTTAAAAAATTCAAATACTAACCCTAAGTCCTGAAAAGCTCGTTCTACTCCATCAACGCACACATTACACGATTGATGAAATATAATAGAAAAATTAATTTAAGTGAATATGTAGTTGTTTAATTAGCTTAATAATATTATTGACGTAGTTCGAGTAAAAAATCACTTGGTTAACCATATATAATCTGAACACCCAACAACCATCGAATAAGTATAAACCATCAAATTTCATCGAGATGTGTTGTCTAAAAATCATAAATTAAATAGAATATTCCTAAAGTGATCAACATAATACCAAAAACAAAAAGAATTTCCTAAACACCCAATTAGCTAAAAAAAATATAATTATTGTGTTGGATTCCAAGCAACTTTGTTCCACTTGCACTTGTAAAGCTTCAAAGCCAAATATTTCCTCGCATTCATAGACTCTTCCTACAAATGATACGAATCAAGTTAATATATATATATATATATATATATATATTGTTGGTCCCAAGTGGTCAGATGAGGTCTAGAGGGGGGGGGGGTGAATAGACCTCTGAAAATTTTTAGACCTAAAAACTTTTCAGTCTTCTGTCAGCAGACTAAGCTGATGAAGAACAGTAAGATGACTAAGCTGATCGTGAACAAATCTTGAACAACAGAGTGACCACTCTTCTTACAGTTACTTAGCTATTTTTCAGCAAAACAGTTTTATCAAGAGTATACTTGCAGTGGATGTTTGAAAATATTTTTCACAAGTAGATTAAGTCCTTTAAAAGATTTTATCCCCAGTTTAAAACTCCTTTTAAAATCTTTTTGATAATTCAAAGTGTAAACTTATGCAATTTCGAAATATGCAAGAAAACTTAAATGCAAAATCAACACAAAGAATTTTTATAGTGGTTATATGGATAAAAGTCCTTTAGTCCACTCTTCCAGATCACTTAGATTCAGGGTTATACTATAAACACAAAGTTTACAATATATCTCCACTTATACCTAAACAACAAATGAAAAGGCTATAAGCTCGCAATAGCACTCAGAAAACCTATCCTCTGAAGTTAAATCACTCACAAAGACGGATTTAAACTTCGCACAACACTCAGCTAAATACAAATCACTCAGAATGTATTTTTCTATTTTCTTCAACTGGGTTTCTGTCAACAGATGACTTCCACCAGCCTAGAAGACTAGTAAAAGGAAGGATCAAGAATGTTCTATATTTCAGGAGCCATCTCGTTAGCTTTTAGAGTCATCCCGGGATCTTTGGCTTATGCCATGCTGTTTATCTTCTTAACAGTAGAGCCACTCCCATTCCTCTCGCTTTCAGTGGACAGACCTAGACGAGTGAGCTGTTCGAGCTTCTTGAGACTTAGAAATTTTCTGCTTCAAAAACGAAATCTCCGAATTGTTGTTGTGTGTCTCTCTCTTCGAAATCAGCTCTATTTATACTTGGATTTAAAATTATGACCGTTGAAACAAATCACACTTCAAATCCATAGCCCTAGCCCAATTCAGAACGGCTCCCTGCTACAGTACTTTTTCTGCTGTACTTTCTTGTAGCAGCATTAAATGCACCTTGCTGATCCGAGAATATTCTTCAATCATTTGCCATTACTACCCTTCTCTTGCAGCATTAATTACACCAAGTGCATTTATTACCGTTGAACTATCTCATGATCTCTTCTACTCTACTGATCGATGCAACTCTGCTGATAGATACTCTGCTGATCAAATACTGAACTAATCTGATTTGAGTCAGCTAATGGTCTACCCTTCTGATTGCTATTTCAGTGTGAGATCAGTAGTCTTCTGGGCTTCGAACTTTGAACTCTTCTGATGTCTTCTTCACTTGTTCAAAATTCTTCTAAGGGAACTAAGCTTTCCATACTTAGCTGATTTTGACGTTTTGGAAATCATCAAAACCTTCCCTTATCTTCTTGTCTTCTTTGCACTTCATCTACATCTTCATCCAACAATTTCCCCCTTTTTGATGATGACAAAACTTCAGCTAAGTACCTGTACCTAAACTAAAGTTTTGATCCTAAAAAATTTCTGAGATAGAAATAGTCTGTTGGAATCAAACTTGAACTTTTATAGATTTGCAAAAGATTACATGTTACAAGTTCAATCTGATAGGATGTGCAAAAAAAAAAAAATTACAAGGATTACAAGTGCATAAGTGACCTAGACTAAACTAGTCTTCTGTCTTGTCTTTTCCTTCCTTGTTTTCTTCAATTTCTTCAGCAGGTTTGGAAGTTTCAGCTTCCAACTCCTTGAAGAACTTCTGTTTCAGCAGCTCCAACTTCTTTTCTTTAACATCAGGGTCAAGCTGTTCTTCAACTGAGTCCTTAGCAGCAGCTATTTCTTTGTCAGACTTCGCTTTTGCTTCAACTTCAGTGTCATCAGCTTCACCTTCTTCTTCTGTGTCAATCTGATCTACTGGTCTGCTATTTCCTTCATTTTCACTTTCTTCCTTGGCAGATTCTTCCAGTAATTCAGTATCATTCAACTCAGCAGTCTTGGAGAAAGAGTTACCATCTTCAGCTTCATCTTCTTTTTGGCTAACTTTTTCTTCTTCACCAGGTACCTTATCTTCCCCCTTTTTGTCATCATCAGTAGGGTTGACTTGATACTTTGGTAAGACCGGTGGAATTTGGAGTGAATCACAAAGAAGCTTGATGTTTTCTTCCATGGCATCAAGTTGAGCTTGTTGTCTGAGTTGATTGGCCTCAAATGCATCCATTCTCTTGAGCACGACTTCTCCTTGGTCACCTAGCTGAATTTGAGTTCCCAATATCCAATCAGCAAATGCCTTGAAGTCCTTCATCAGATTTTGCAGAGTTTCATCCTCAGCTTGAATGGCCATCTCAACTGTTTCTTCAATCTGTCTCCAACCAGCAGCTATGCTCTGAGTCCTTGCTCTAATTATATCCATATCTTGGCAGATAGTTTTAACATTCTGGGAAGTATCTTCTATCAGAGAAGTGGGAACAACAGCAACTTTCTGGGTTGGTTGACTTACAGCAGCCAACATATTTGCAGTTACCTTTTCTTCTAACTCCTTCATTGATTTTGAAATCATCTGCTGAATTGAATTCAACAGAGAAGACTGTAAGTCTTGAGAAGTAGAGGCAACTTCAGATGGAATTTGAGGTAAGGCAAGAGGTTCTGTTTCAGTGATCTGATCTGCTGAATCAGGAGTGGTCTCCTTTACTTTGGTCTCATCAGCTTGACTGGGAGTGCTTTTCTTCTCCTCGGTCTGATCATCAGCCTTCTCTTCCTCATTTTCCTTTCTATCTTTGATCTGATCAGCAGGATTATAATTGTCTTCTGTTTGTTTGGTTTTATCAGCTTGGTCATAAGAGTCTTCCTTCTCTTTACTTTGATCAGCAGGAGGTGCTTTGATCTTCTTAACTTCTGTAACAGCGTATACTTTTCCAGCTTCATCCAAAGCAGTCCTGTGAGTGATCCATGTTAAGTCATCAATGGGAACAAATGGAGATATAGGATCCTCAGGTAATTCTTCATATGGCCTAATAGCAGGTCCATATACAATTAGCTTCAGACTAGGAAGGGGAAGCATTGAGCTTGGTTGTCCCTTCATCTTTCTAGTCTTCCTGGCCCATGTTTCCATAGTTTGGGAAACTGCCAACCTTATTGACCGTTCCTTTAGGTCTTCATCATCAGCATACTCTTCAGGAACTGAGTCATATATCTTCTTTGCCTCAGCTTTCACAATATGACTGATCCTCAGTCTCAATTTATCCAGAAAGAACTCTGAGTCTAGTGCTTGGATCAGTGAACCTGTCTCAAGCCACTTCAGCACCCAGGCTTCTTCATCAGCGAAAGCTTTCCACTTGGCAATCTGATCTTTACTCTTTGTCAGACGATAGTCCCTCCATATGTTGTAACGGACTTTCTCCTTATTAAACATCGTCAGACGAGTGATCTTTGAATTTTCAGCATCCAACCTAGCAATGAACTCATCAAATGCTTCAGGATTGTCTCTGACAATCTCCAATGCCAGTTTTACTTCTGATCTTCTCTTAGGTTGAATAGCAGGAGTTGGCATGACTCGTTTGGGCTTGGTGGGATCTCTTGGTTCTTCAATCCTTATCCCACCAGCTTGCCTTGGACCATGAGAGTCCTTAGCACTTGCTTCAATAGCAGCAGCTAACTCTGCTGCTTCAACATCATCCCTTTCTGCTTGAGTCATTTTGCTGGCTTCTTCTTCCAGCCTTTTGAGCTCAAGGGCCTTAAGGCGATCTTCCTCAGCCTTTTCTGCAGCCTTTCTTTGTTTTTCAGCCTCATCTTGTCTTCTCTTTTCAGCAGCAGAAACATAAGGGATCACAGTTTTACCAGTCCTTAGCTTCTTTGCTTCTGGACTTTCTACAACTTGAATAGGAGTGGCAGTAACAGGAGTGGGGTGCAAGAGAAGAGCTTCTCCCTCACTTGTTGTGCCAGTCTGCTGTTCTTCTTTATCCTCAGCAGACACTCCAATAGCAGGTTCTCCAGCAGGCTCAACAACAGTCTCATTAGTCAGCTCTTCAATGATGATTGGTCTTTCTGCTGATGCTGGTGTCTCCCTCACTGTTTCAGTTGTTTCTTCAGAGAATGTAACTTTTCTCTTTGCCTTAGACTTGGCAATTTTTCTTGAAGGATCAGTTCTGGGAAGTCCTTTAGCAGCACTCCTTGTTCTCATTCTCTTTTTGATTTGGGGAACAGTTTCTTCTGATTCTGTCCTTTCTGGAGATGAACCAGTCTCCATCTTTTCAATCTCCTTAATAAAGTCATCAATGACTTTCTCAGGGATCACAATTTCAGGTTGTGCTGATCCAGCTTCAATAGTGGTGGTCACTGTTTGATCAGCAGACCTACTGGTCTGACCATCCTTCTTGCTTTTCTTAGAAGGTGCCTTAACAACCTTTGCAGAACCCTTTCTCTTAGAAGTAGCCACACTTCTAACTGGCTCATACAATTTAAACTCCTTGCCTCCATGAATAGGCTTGCCATCTCCCATTGGACAACCCAAACTCATGAACAGATGACTTAGCAAAATCCCATAGTTTTTCTTCTTGTCACTTAGCAACTCATAAACATGTGCTGCCCAGTTAACCTTCAACCCATAGAATATGCAAATCATGGTGTAATATCTCTTTCTGGGTAACCCATCCAAAGAGCTTGTACTACAGTCCAGTACCTTCGCAATAATATCAACAAATCTCTGATACTCATCTTTTAATTGAGTTTTCATCAGAGACCCTGTTAACTCCTCTCCCTCCTTGGCGCAAACTAGCCAAAATTCTTCCTCTTTTTCAGACCCTAGGTCTGTTACATCTCCTCCATCTATCAGTTTGTATACTTCACTTAAAACGGCAGCCGAAATGCAAATCTTCTTTCCCCCAATAGTAGCAGTCATGGTTGTTCTTTCATCATTGAATTCTCTGGTTTTGTAGAAGTGTTCTACATCTTCCAGATATACTCGTTCCTCATGAGCTTCTAAAACGGGTACCAGTGATGATTTCTTAATTTTCTTCAAAATCTCCCTCATCAAATTAGTACCGGTTGCGAAGAATTTGTCATAGCTAAGAAATCTTCCCTCAGCAATAGTCATTTGTAAGATTAAGTGATTTGATTCTGTAGAAAACGAAGAACTAGAAACAGATAGCTTAGACAGTTAGAGAATTTTGAGAATTTTGTGTGCGTAAGACGACTGATCTGTTCAGATCGGATTTTATACGTTTCTTTTGGTGTGGATTATCGTGATAAATATGAACCGTAAGATTGATCTGACAGTTTTAGATCGTGCGGGTGAGAATTGCGGACTTCAAATTTATTATTTTAATGTCAGATGGGCGGGAAACTCAATCGGCACTTATCTGTTACTTATAAAAGCGTGTTTCAAAAGATGCGATTTATAACCATGCTTATATAATGTATCAGATGAGTAGAGTTTAACTTATCTGACAGACGAGTGATCTGTTATCTGATATTACTAGAGAAAGCCAATAGCTAGTAATCTTCCTCTGCTGTTTGTCAATCCAGCAAGATAAAATAGTCTTCAGTCTTCAAGAATTAAGAACATATCTTCTGATAACATAACTTCAACTAACTGTCATTAACGAATTTCATCTTTAGAACAGAAGTACCGCTAGTCTTACACGTTCCCCCTGTCTTTAAGAATTCATAAGTTAACTAGTCTGTTGAAAGTTAATCCTTGAATATGATAATGGATGACCGTGCTGATGAACTTTAGTCTTCTGATAAGTTCCCCCTCAGCTCATGCATCTAAATTTAGTAGTCCTAGTTCAGCTCTTAGAGTTGAAAACCTTACTTCACTTAAAGGTTTAGTGAAAATATCAGCAATCTGATTGTCTGTATGAACATACTCAATCATAACATTGCCTTTTTCCACATGATCTCTAATGAAGTGATGCTTGATCTCAATATGTTTAGTCCTTGAATGATTTGTAGTATTCTGAGTAAGTGAGATTGCACTTGTATTGTCACAGTAGATTGGAATTCCACTGATCTTGATATTGTAGTCTTCTAGTTGATGTTTCAACCAGAGTATCTGTGCACAGCAAGCTCCAGCAGCTATATATTCAGCTTCAGCAGTAGATATGGATACTGAAGTCTGTTTCTTACTCATCCATGAGATCAGACGACTGCCCAAAAATTGACAAGCGCCTGTTGTGCTTTTTCTATCAATCTTGCAGCCAGCAAGGTCTGAATCTGAATATCCAATAAGCTCAAATCCAGATTCTCTAGGGTACCACAATCCCAATTCTTGAGTGCCCTTAATATACTTCAGTATTCTCTTGGCAGCTAAGAGATGAGATTCCTTGGGATTTGATTGAAATCTTGCACAAACCCCAACAGGGTACATGATATCAGGTCTGCTAGCTGTTAGATATAACAATGACCCAATAATGCCTCTGTATTTGGTTATGTCCACTGATTTGCCATCTTCATCTTTATCCAAACGAAGACTAGTAGACATAGGAACAGTAGAAGTAGAGCTAGTTTCCATACCAAATTTCTTGAACAGATCTCTTGTGTATTTTGCTTGGTTGATGAATATTCCATCAGGCAACTGTCTAACTTGCAAACCAAGAAAATAATTGAGTTCACCCATCATGCTCATTTCACACTTATTCTGCATCAGCTTGGAGAACTTGTCACACATCTGTTGGTTAGTTGAACCAAAAATAATATCGTCCACATATATTTACACAAGTAATATATGATTTTCCCATTCAATTGTGAACAAAGTCTTGTCTACCTTACCTTTACGAAATCCTTTAATTAAAAGAAAATCAGATAAGGTATCATACCATGCTCTTGGAGCCTGTTTCAGTCCACAGAGGGCTTTCTTTAGACGATACACCTTGTCTTCTTGTAGATAAGCTTCAAATCCAGGTGGTTGTTCAACATATACTTCTTCTTGCAGTTCTCCATTGAGAAATGCAGACTTCACATTCATCTGATAGACGGTGAAGTTCTTGTAAGCAGCATAGGCAAGAAACAGTCTAATTGCTTCAAGTCTTGCTACTGGTGCAAATGTTTCATCAAAGTCAATTCCTTCTTCTTGACAATAACCATTGGCCACTAATCTTGCTTTGTTTCTGGTAACAATACCATCTTCATTCATCTTATTTCAGAAAACCCATTTAGTGCCAATTACTCTTTGATGACTTGGTCTTGGAACTAAGTACCATACTTCGTTCCTTTCAAATTGATTCAACTCTTCTTGCATAGCTTCAATCCAGAAGGAATCATTGAGAGCTTCTTCAATTTTTTAGGCTCTATTTGAGAAAGAAAACTAGCAAACATAGCATCTTGTGCAGCAGCTCTTCTTGTTTTCACTCTATCCAAAGGATCACCAATCACTAACTCTGGTGGGTGATTCCTGAGCCATCTGAGATCAGGTTGCAGGTCTGGATGTTGTCCTTGATTTTGATCTTGCAACACTACTGTTGGAGTTCCAGTAGTAGTCTGTTGAACATTTGTTATCTGTTGAACAGTCTCTGGTCTGTCAGCTGTTTGTTACTCGTCTGTTAGACAATCAGTGATCTGATTTTGAACAGCACTTGAGTTGGCAGCTGAGTTGAGATCAGGTAGTATGATGGGAACATATTCTTCATTCTTTCCAACATTCAACTTCTGTAAATCAGTAGACAGATCTTGATTAATATTTTGATTCTTTTCAGAAGATTGACTTGGCTAATCAAATACTACATGAATGGATTCTTCTATTAGTAATGTTCTTTTGTTAAAAACTCTATAAGCCTTACTAACAGTAGAATATCCTACAAAAACAGCTTCATCAGCCTTTTCTGCAAATGCAGTAAGGTGATTTTTCCCATTATTTAACACAAAACATTTACAACCAAAAATCTTAAAATAATGAATGTTTGGTTTCCTGTTGTTCCAAACTTCATATGGAGTCTTGTTCTGATTTTTGTTGATCATGCATCTGTTCTGGGTAAAGCAGGCTGTATTTGTTGCTTCTGCCCAAAATCTTTGTGGCAGCTTGGCTTCAGCTATCATTGTTTTGACAACTTTCTTCAGTGTTCTGTTTCTCCTTTCAGCAACACCATTCTGTTGAGGGGTTCTAGCAGCTGAATACTCATGATGTATTCCTTTGATATTACAATACTCTTCAACAGTAGAGTTTGTGAACTCTGTCCCTCTATCTGATCTGATCTTCAATATTTTTATGCTTTTCTCATTTTGGATCAGTTCCATCAGATTAGTAAGATGTTCCTTGGTTTCACTTTTCTTCTTCATGAATATCACCCAAGTATATCTTGAATAGTCATCCACAACAGCTAGGCAGTATTTCTTTCCACCATTGCTGACTGGATCAATGGGTCCAAATAAGTCCATGTGTAGCAGCTCCAAGATTCTTTCAGAAGATTGGTGCTTCTTGCTTTTGAAGGATGACTTGATTTGTTTCCCTTTCTGACATGCGTCACAGTGCTTGTCTTTGCTCATGACTGTTTTTGGAATCCCTTCTACCAGATCATTCTTTATCAATCTGTTTATGGTCTTGAAGTTTAAATGATTCATCCTTTTGTGCCATAGCCAGCTAACTTCACTTGGTGTAGATGCCACCAAACAGATGTTTGAATTCTTGTCAGCAGAATTCCAGTCGACTATGTAGACATTTCCTTGTCGTCCTCCAGATAAAATTACCTTCTTTGTACCAATTTGTTCAACGTAGCACTTATCTGTTGAGAAGATGACTGAATATCCTTTGTCACAAAATTGACTTATGCTCAGCAGATTATATTTGAGGCCTTTAACATATGAGACGTCAGATATCTCTATGTTTCCTCTGATCAGTCTCCCTTTAGCTTTAATCTTGCCTTCCTTGCTGTCTCCAAAAGTAACCTTTGGACCATCCACAGCGACAACATCAGTCAGCTCATGTATGCTTCCACACATGTGTCTTGAACAGCCACTGTCCAAGTACCAAATCTTCTCTACTCTACTCCTACTCCTAATCCTAGCCTACAAAACAAAAATAAAATTGTTTTAGGTACCCTTATTGAGAGGGTCCTGGAGGATTAGTTCCACCTTTGACAATCCAAGATGTTGATGTCTTAGGCTTCTTAGGCTTCTGAGTTTTAAAAGGAGCATGAACAGTTTTATCATTATCATATTCAGCAGATAAGTCATGTTGATGATCAGTATGATAAGGAAAATGTTCATAAGCAGGGTAAGGTGCATGATAAGCAGGATATGCATGCATTGGATGAGCAGGATATGGTGCATAGTAAGTTGGAAATTGAGGTGCATGATACATAGGAGGATATGCAGCAGGTTGCACATAATAAGACTCATTTCCATACCAAGCATTTTGATTTTTCTTATTTTTATGCTTCTTTGGTTTACTAGTAGCTTGCTCATTAATAGACGACTTAATTTTACCACTAGTCTGATTCAGTTTAGCTTTATCAGCAGACTTCTTAGGACTCTGCTGTTTGGTCTTACTAGTCTGTTTACCTATACTAGGCTCTTTGCTCTTTTTAGCCTTAGGAGATTTCTTCTCCTTTAACACTTTCTCAGGTGAAGCAGGTTTAGCAGTTTGAACATACATAATGACCTTACTATTGTCAGCATATATAAATTTTTCAGTATGATTCAATTCTAGCTTATCCTGTTCTAAAGGCATCTTCTGTGTACTAGATGTATGAGTGGATGCAACAGATGATTTCTCATGAGACTCAATAACCTTTTTAAGTTCCATGATTTTACCCTTATAAACTTCACATTCAGCTTTCAAAGATTCATGTTCTTGCTCAAGCTGTTTATACTCAGCTGATTCTCTTGGCTTTTCAGCTGTGAGTTTCAGTGAACTATTTTGCTCTTTTAGCAGAATCATCTCTTCCTTAAGATTTTTATATGCTTCAGCAATAATAGTATTGTTAAGCATCATTTGTTCAAATGAATTAAATAATTCATTATCAAGAGGATTTACCTCATCCTCAGAGTTATCAGATTCCTTGGCCATCAGGCAGAGGAGAGCAGGTTTCTCTTCATCAGACGACTCTTCATCAGAAGTGTCTGAATCTGAATAAGATGAGTAGACAGCAGTCAGCTTTTCTGCTTCAGCCATAATTGCCTTGCCTCTCTGATGCTTTCTTTCCTTTTTGATTCTCTTCTCTTCTTCAGTGTACTTCTCTGCTTTTGGATAAGGACAATCTCTGATGAAATGTCCCAATTTCCTGCAGTTATAACACATTAGTTTTGCTTTGTAATCATCTTTATCTTGAGAAGAAGAGTTAGGTTTAGAAGTAGAAGCATTGTTGTATTTGTTCTTCATTTTTCTCTTGTAGAACTTCTTGAAATTGTTCATCAGCAATGCTACATCTCCAGCTGTATACTCATTTTTGTTGAGTAGTGTGGCTTTATCAGATGAGTCCACCTCTTTACTTTTCTGTGCTGGTCTTCTAGGATTTTCAGCAGCAACTAAGGCAGCTGTGGGGCCTGAAGTTGAGGTTTCTTCAATTCCCATTCTAGGCAGTTTATACTCGAATGCCTTGAGTACAGAGAACAGCTCTGTAAGAGAAATCTTCCCCAGATCTCTTGATTCTTCCATCGCTGTTACTTTCATGTTGAATTTGGGAGGTAAAGCCTTTAGTACTCTGACAGTGATCTCTTTGTCAGTGAAGGTCTTTCCCAACTTTAGAACTTCATTGAGTGTTCTGGTGAACCTGGTATCCATCTGATCAATGGTCTCTCCAGACTTCATCTTGAAGTTGTCCAGTTTCTCCAAGGCAACAGTAAGCTGATGCTCTTTTATTGCATCATTGCCTTCGCTCATATCTCTGACTTTATCCCACATCTCCTTTGCAGTCTTGCAATGTTTGACTTTGTCAAACCGATCATTATCCAGGGCTTTAGTCATGATAAATCTTCCGACTTTATCCAGATTAAATAGCTTTATTTCCTCTGGAGTCATCTCATGAAGGTCTTTTTCCACCACGGTATCAACTTCATTTATCTTTATCGTCTTGGTGAATCTGAACGGACCTTTTATGGTACATGTATACATGTTGTCATTGTAGGAAGCTAAGAAGATCTCCATTCTGATCTTCCAGTCTTCAAAAGACATACCAGCAATGTGGAGAACATGGCTGATACAATCCATTTTTCAAAAAGTTTTAATTTTTCAAAAAGATGCTCCTTTGAAAAGTTTTGAAAACCTTTGAAAAACACTTGGATCAAGCTCGTTGATCAGGCAGCTGATTCTAATGGACCACCTGCTCTGATACCACTTGTTGGTCCCAAGTGGTCAGATGAGGTCTAGAGGGGGGGGGGGGTGAATAGACCTCTGAAAATTTTTAGACTTAAAAACTTTTCAGTCTTCTGTCAGCAGACTAAGCTGATGAAGAACAGTAAGATGACTAAGATGATCGTGAACAAATCTTGAACATCAGAGTGACCACTCTTCTTACAGTTACTTAGCTGTTTTTCAGCAAAACAGTTTTATCAAGAGTATACTTGCAGCGGATGTTTGAAAGTATTTTTCACAAGTAGACTTAGTCCTTTAAAAGATTTTATCCCCAGTTTAAAACTCCTTTTAAAATCTTTTTGATAATTCAAAGTGTAAACTTATGCAATTTCGAAATATGCAAGAAAACTTAAATGTAAAATCAACACAAAGAATTTTTATAGTGGTTATATGGATAAAAATCCTTTAGTCCACTCTTCCAAATCACTTAGATTCTGGGTTATACTATAAACACAAAGTCTACAATATATCTCCACTTATACCTAAACAACAAATGAAAATGCTATAAGCTCGCAATAGGAAATCACTCAGAAAACCTATCATCTGAAGTTAAATCACTCACAAAGACGGAGTTAAACTTCGCACAACACTCAGCTAAATACAAATCACTCAGAATGTATTTTTCTATTTTCTTCAACTGGGTTTCTGTCAACAGATGACTTCCACCAGACGAGTGAGCTGTTCGAGCTTCTTGAGACTTAGAAATTTTCTGCTTCAAAAACGAAATCTCAGAATTGTTGTTGTGTGTCTCTCTCTTCGAAATCAGCTCTATTTATACTTAGATTTGAAATTATGACCGTTGAAGCAAATCACACTTCAAATCCATAGCCTTAGCCCAATTCAGAACGGCTCCCTGCTACAGTACTTTTTCTGCTGTACTTTCCTGTAGCAGCATTAAATGCACCTTGCTGATCCGAGAATATTCTTCAGTCATTTGCCATTACTACCCTTCTCTTGCAGCATTAATTACACCAAGTGCATTTATTACCGTTGAACTATCTCATGATCTCTTCTACTCTGCTGATCGATGCAACTCTGCTGATAGATACTCTGCTGATCAAATACTGAACTAATCTGATTTGAGTCAGCTGATGGTCTACCCTTCTGATTGCTATTTCAGCGTGAGATCAGTAGTCTTCTGGGCTTCGAACTTTGAACTCTTCTGATGTCTTCTTCACTTGTTCAAAATTCTTCTAAGGGAACTAAGCTTTCCATACTTAGCTGATTTTGACATTTTGGAAATCATCAAAACCTTCCCTTATCTTCTTGTCTTCTTTGCACTTCATCTACATCTTCATCCAACATATATATATATATATGCAAACACATCAATGTAGTATGTCTAATGTTAAAAATTAAAATTTAGGCTCACATTCGTCATCTCGTCCTTGAAATCCTTTTCAAATAACATTATCATGCACACATATAATTCGCAGTCATACCTGTACATAGGAATAATTTGCAATTTAACTAGTTTGAATTTTTTGAAATTATCAATATAATGACACTATTATATTATACCAATTTGGTTGACGTGGTACCCAATCCGCTGCTTCAAAATTTAAGAGCTCCCGCTTACATCTGTATTTAGCCATGACGGGGTCCCAAAGTAGGAACAATTTCTCTAATCTTGTAACATGTATAATTGAGTTGACAATTGAAATTTTGTTTTCATATTATAACACTAAAGTATACTTAGATTAATATGGGTGTAAGTACAAAATGATTAACAAGTTCGAAATGATAGGGGCTCCTTTCACTTGATGCCAGAGAATCACAAATAGTTACAGTGTGAGTTTCGAGGTCTATTATCGCACAAAACCAGTGATCTATCATGTCGTGAATTGGGATGAATATTTTTTCACAATTTCCCAATGAGTCAACATACTTTGTATTACTCGTCAAAAACATGATTGATTGGAGAGCAAATTCATCACTCAAGAGTTGTTGCTGCATAGATATTTGAATTGACAATAATTTTGATTATTAACTATCGAAATTTACATATTGACAATGTATTTCACAGGAATGTTTATACTTACCGAAAATACAATTGGAAGTACCATCGACGCTGACAAGTACCCTCGTGAAACATGTTCAGAGAAAGCATATATGCAATGCAGTCTATCAACTGCATTAATATAATTAGCGTTCCTTATCAAATGAGATGATAACTAGATTAATAAACTTGAGAAATATTTTGTACTTACATTTCCAACTATCTCAATTGCAGGCAAGAAGCATCGAATATCTATCTAGAAACCAAATACCAAGGTCCACAACAATCTCATTACAAGAAACAAATAAAGATTATCTTAAATGTTGATTCTAAATCAATAATTGTCATTCGATTAATTGAAAATGCATTTTTACCTTTGATCGAGATTTTGGTTGAACAAGAATTTCTCTATTTCATCATTCGTAGCTAATGGATTGCAAGGTTTAGAATCCAATTGATCACCATCTTCAACCAACTTCAACCATCAAATCATCTTCTCTAGTGAAATCAAATTGTTCCGAATTATCACCAGTTTTCTTTGAATTACCATTAAAATTCAAAGTCTTAGGCGTGAGTGTTTCTTCTTTGCCTCGAGACCTAGTTCTTGGGTAGGAAGTTTTCGCTTTTTGGCTACCATGTCGCTGGGTTGAATTCGAACAAGATCCCTGATTATTCACGGATGGAGTACCATCCACTTTTCCCGTTTGCGACCTCAACAAGTTAGGCAATGTAGCACAAAGCGTGGATTCAATAGTTTGTGGTATCTTTTCTAGGCATGACTGAATATTATTGTCAACCACATGAAATGGTGAAATCTGTTTTGCCCCTGACGACATGTTATTGCTTTGTTGTTGCATTAAAATCACGTTCAATGTGTTTGTCAATTGGACGACTTGATGCTCAATAACATTAATCCTGCCTGTCAACAATGCAAACACCCCCGCCTTATCCATGTCTCCAGTGAGATTGCTAGAGTGTGACTGCAACTGATTCTCTGATTGCCCATAAGTTTCCACATATTCAGCATGGTTCATGTCCATAGTTGGGTCAATGTAACCAGTTGCATGAATATCGCTCTTGGATTCTAATTCTTCCCAAGCATCCAACTGGTCAAAATCAGATTTCTTAGCCTCAAAAGACATAGTCTGAAAATGAAAAATTTTGAGGTATCAGTAAATGCCAATATACATATTTTTCTATAATGAAATGTGCATTTGACCATAGTTCATATAAAATAAATATTTTCATAGGATAGTGCCCTGCAAGCCAATATAGTTACCTTGTATTAGGACTATCGTAATCTTTCTATAGAATAAATGAATTAATACGCTTGTTTGTTTATAGTATGTAAATCAAACAATGGCGAACTTCATCTCTCGCAAATCACTTAAGCGATTGGAGGAAATCCTTAGATCACAATAGACTATGGGACGATTCACTTCAGTATGAGTGCAATCATGAAACAGTCTCTAAGGTCGTGATCTTAAAACTGTTTCAAGTCATAGATTCTAACGAGACAGGGTATCGAAGGAATCGCAAAGACTTGTACAAATATGCATGATTCATATGGAGTGAATTTGTAGCGTTTCATGAGCAAGGCATTTGAAGTTGGTGCATATGAGTAGGTGGTTCGATAGGGGATCGAATGCATCGAACGACCCGATCAGAGAAATCCATTGTGGAAGCGAATGACGCACATCGGCGATGGGATGCTTCTCAAACTTATAATAGTGTAAGATTTAGTCCTTAGACTTGAGGTGCTAGGGCGAATTTGGTACATGGGTGTGCGTACTTAGATTTAGGTGCCGATCACGTAGCTTGACCATTGTGTGTCTAAGTGGGGTGCGTATAGTCGTGTACGTGAATGGTTAGCATCAATATGGGATCTACCGACTTAACGTAGTGTGTTGAGAGAATTTCCTATACGTTCTTAGATAATAGATTCTGAGAAACCTGTGGCCATAGTTGGTGCCAGATTTGGAAAGGGATTTCCAAATTTAGCAATCACACTGGAATCATTATCCGAAATTAGAAAGTATAGTTATCAAGATAATTAGAGGTGCCGATCAATTCACACACCCTAGGTATCGATCGGGAAACTAAGTCGATAGAAGGACCGTATGTACATGGTACTTATAAGAGGTGAGATTCACTGAGATCAATTCACCTGAAGTTGGGCCTCATGGGCTTGTGGCTAGACATCGACCATGAGGTGTGGGTACTTATGAAATAATAAGGAGATTAATTCTTGAGTGGTTAATTGAAGGTGTCCAATTAATCGGAGCAATTAATAAGCTTGCAAGCCCGCGGCCAATTGATGGTGAACCTAGAGGGTCACACACAATACAATTGTACTGCAACAAATCATATAAGAAAAGTTTGATTTAAAGAGTTAAATCAAAATTGAAGAATTAAAGTGTTAATTCTTAAAGAAGAAAACTAATTAATTAAAGGGTTAATTAATATGAGAGGAATTAATTTAATTAATTAATTGGATTAATTAATTAAATGGGCTGAATTAATTAAAGGAGTTTAATTAATTAAAAGGTGGTCTAGGTCCATTAGAAAACAAATAAAGGCCATAAGTAAATGGGCTTTAAGTTTCTTAGTTGGATTAGGTCAAAGCTTGGTCAAGAGTAATCTATTAGTTGGATTAGTTCAAAGCTAGGTCAAGAGTAATCTATAAATAAGGAGTAGGAGACTCCAAAAACCCTAGCCTCCATAAAGCCACGAAATTCCACCTAGTAATGAATGCCGCCCCTCTTTCTTCCAGATCAGATCTGGATCTAGATCTAGGTCTGGCCTTCTCTTTTTTCTTCCTTGCTTGATAACCTTTGGATCTTAGTTCTGAGCTTGTGGATTCAAAGGAGTTGCTACAATCCAGTTGGTGTGGACACCGCTAGAGGCACAATGCTTGGAGTGTTTCTCTCGAACCAAATCCATAAGATCTGAAAGAAGACCGGAGAAAAATCACCACCGTTCCAGTGGTGAGGTAAAATCGCTAAACACCCTATGGATGTTTTATTTGTGTAAAAATCCTTTTCTTATGACTAGATGAATAAATATCCTGATTGGGTTATTTTAAAATTTTAAAATTCCGCTGCTTTTAACGTCCTAACGTTACCAATAACCCAACAGTGGTATCAGAGCCTAACTCATGAAACAGTCATAAGGTCGTGATCTTAAAACTGTTCCAAGTCATAATCGCAAAGACTTGTACAAATATGCATGATTCACATGGAGTGAATTGGTAGCGTTTCATGAGCAAGGCATTTGATGCTAGTGCATATGAGTAGGTGGTTCGATAGGGGATCGAACGCATTGAACGACCCGAACAGAGAAACCCATTGTGGAAGCGAATCACGCACATCGGCGATGGGATGCTTCTCAAACTTATAATAGTGTACGATTTAGTCCTTAGACTTGAGGTGCTAAGGCGAATTCGGTGCATGGGTGTGCGTACTTAGATTTAGGTGCCGGTCACGTAGCTTCACCATTGTGTGCCTATGTTGGGTGCGTATAGTCATGTACGCGAATGGTTAGCATCAATATGGGATCTACCGACTCAACGTAGTGTGTTGAGAGAATTTCCTATACGTTCTTAGATAATATATTCTGAGAAACCTGTGACCATAGTTGGTGACGGATTTGGAAAGGGATTTCCAAATTTAGCAGTCACACTGGAATCATTATCCGGAATTAGAAAGTATAGTTATCGAGATAATTAGAGGTGCCGATCAAATCACACACCCTAGATCTCGATCGGGAAATTAAGTCGATAGAAGGACCGTATGTACATGGTACTTATAAGAGGAGAGGTTCACTGAGATCAATTCACCTGAAGTTGGGCCTCATGGGTTTTTGGCTAGACATCGACCATGAGGTGTGGGTACTCATGAATTAATAAGGAGATTAATTCTTGAGTGGTTAATTGAAGGTGTTCAATTAATCAGAGCAATTAATAAGCTCGCAAATTAAATCACGAAAGTCGTGAGCCCGCAGCCAATTGATGGTGAACCTAGAGGGTCACACACAATACAATTGGACATCAACAGATCTTATAAGGAAAGTTTAATTTAAAGAGTTAAATCAAAACTGAAGAATTAAAGTGTTAATTCTTGAAGAAGAAAACTAATTAATTACAGGGTTAATTAATATGAGAGGAATTAATTTAATTAATTAATTAAATGGGCTGAATTAATTAAAGGAGTTTAATTAATTAACCTTGGTTGTTTTCAAACAAATCCGATCTTGAGCCAAGCGTTGCCAGCCGTGGTCTAGGTCCATTAGGAAACAAATAGGGCTGGGTAAATGGGATCGGGTTTCGGGTACCCGTCCCGTCCCGCTCGGGTTTTTCCCATTTGGGACGGGACAAAACCCGATCAAGAAAAATTGGGACGGGTTTCGGGTATTGATCCCCTCCCGATCGGGAAACCTGGTCTCGATTACTTAGTTTAATTAATAATATATATATATATATATATATATATATATATATATATATATATATATCAAAATACCCTAATTTAAATCAAAATTCAACCATTCACATCTCCCTCTATGTATTCTTGTTCTATAAAATTTAATCTTAACTCCATCACAACTCAACTCCCGTCGTCCGCCTCTGCTCAGTTACTCGCCAACGTCCGGGTTGTTCAACATATATCATCGCACATGATTTCAATTTTCAAGTTTATTCGATAATTTTCGAATCAGATCTTGAGGTATTGAGATCCTTTCTAAGTCTACATGTAGTGCATAACTCCAAGTGGCACCCGACACAAAATGGTGAAATGGCACACCAATATTGTCACAGAAGATTCGAGGCGGTTTAAAGTTGCATTAAACTAACAAATTAATTGTTTATCGGGACACCCGGTCCCGTCCCGAAATCCCGAAATTAAATTGGGTACCTGAAACTCTTGGGACCTTGGTTGATCTACCGGGTTTCGGGATTTGATTTTGGAAACCCGAAACCCGATATCCCGTCCCGAAACACCCGAATTCCCGAAAATCCATCCCGATCCCAACCCTAGAAACAAATAAAGGCCATAAGTAAATGGACTTTAAGTTTCTTAGTTGGATCAGGTCAAAACTAGGTCAAGAGTAATCTATAAATAAGGAGTAGGATACTCCAAAAACCCTAGCCTCCATAAAGCCACGAAATTCCACCTAGGAATGAGTGCCGCCCCCTTCTCCAAGCTAGAGAGGCCGCCCCTCTCTCTTCCAGATCTAGATCTAGATCTGGATCTAGAGATCTAGATCTGGTCTTCTCTTTTTTCTTCCTTGCTTGATAACCTTTGGATCTTAGTTATGAGCCTGTGGATTCAAAGGAGTTGCTAGAATCCAGTTGGCGTGGACACCGCAAGAGGCACAACGCTTGGGGTGCTTCTCTCAAACCAAATCCATCAGATCTGAAATAAGACCGAAAAAAGTCCACCACCATTCCAGTGGTGAGGTAAAATGGCTAAACACCCTATGGATGTTTTATTTGTGTAAAAATTCTTTTCGTATGACTAGATGAATAAAGATCCTGATTTGGTTATTTTAAAATTTGAAAATTTCACTGCTTTTTACGTCCTGACGTTACCAATAACCCAACAAATTTGACCTTCACGTTCCAGTAACCTCCACTGGACTGCAGTTCAACCAGTAACAATTTAGATCGTTCCTTTGACAAAAAAGTCATAAAAGGAATCTCATTCTTCAAATCGAGTGTGTGTTTTGCACCTTTCGTACGAACTCTTCCCATGAATATTATCTACATTACATAAGTTAAATTGGTAAGATGTTCACAATAAATAATAATATATATAAAATAGTATCATAAATAAATTAAATAATTTGTTTATAGTACCTCATGTAAAAATAAACATCCACATGCATATCCTTGGCTGTTTGATTTTACAAATCTTACACCTTCATTTAAGTTATCAATAACTAGGGATGCCCAATCTATCTTAGGAATTTTGTCCAAGTTAACAAGTAGGTTCAAGTTTTCAAAATGAATGTGGTATTGGGTTCCTGGAAAGAGAAAAACGCCAAACAGAAATGTCATATACATGACCTTGAATTCATTTCCATTACTCGAGCAATTCTTCAGTGTTTTCATCAGCTCTGTCTGTTGGGATTCGGTAAGAAAAACAGCCCTAGGCACAGCGGAATATAAAAATTTTTCTAGGGCCTCTTAAAGAATCTTGCCAGGATACTCTCTAGTTGTATATATATGAATATAAATAAACGACAGTATAAGTTTTCTCCTTTATACCTGTCTCCTTGCAAATCCTCGGCTAGCAAGACGAGCTCTGAATTCTGCCCCGGTAAGATCGACCCACACCATGGTTAGCGCCCCACGCGTTGCGCCTCTACGAGTTGATACACCACAATATCACGAAAATTAATATATCCTAATCAACTGGAACATAGGGTATATTAATATCTAGGTTTTAGAACAACTTTGGAACGAAGAATCGAAGACGAAAATTCTTCCAAAAGTGGAAGTGAGTTCGGCCGATCCAGAGAGGGAGAGGGAGAGAATTTTTGCTCTTCTTAATTTTCTTGTAGAGTTGTTGTGTGAGATATGAGACCTAGTCTCTTATTTATAGATATCTCATAAAACCTAATCCTACTAGGATTAGGATACTAATTCTCCTACATGGGCCATGGCCCTCTTTAATTAGAAGACTAAGTCTTCTAATTAATTCATGGCCCATATTAATTAATCTTTCAGGGCTTTATTTAATCTCCCAATTAAATAGCCCAATTAATTAAATCATCTCCCAATTAATTAATTAAACTCCAAGTCTAATTAATTAATTATTCCATTAATTAATTAAATCATAATTAATTAATTTACTCATAAATTAAATTCCAATTTAATTTATAATCTTGATCCAATTTCAATTGGATCCAATTTCGTTCCACATGGGTCGACCCAGTCGACCCACCCATTTAATCGACCCAGTCGATTTTAACTCAGTCGACCCAGTCGACTCGTTCGTTCCTACTTCCTCGCTTTCGCTTCATGTGTATTGTGTATGCCCCCGTAGGTTCACCACATAATTGGCCGCGGGTTGTAATTAAATATTATTTAATTACTCGAGCAATTAATACTCTAAATTAATCGAACACTCTGTCGATTAATCATTCCAAAATTGGCACCCCTGCTAATTTGGGAATTCTCCCACACTCCACGGTCGATGTCCAGTCACAAGCCCATGGAGCCCAATCACTGGTGAATTAATTCAGTGAACCTTTTATCATTTACAATTTCCATATACGACATAATCTCTCCATTGATCAATCTCCCAGTCGAGACTTAAGGGTATGGTCTTTCATCGGATTCCCTTTTCTTTTGTCTTGACCTTATGTACTCTGGTCTCGAAATAAATTCTCTTTGACTTAATCTTTATGAGCTACTTACATAAAGTCGTCAGATACCTTGGCCAAGGATTTTACCAGAATTAATTTCTCACAGAAATCCATAGGAGAATTTCCCAGCCTATCAAGTCGGGTCAACGGATCCTTTGTTGATGATATGAATCTGCATACGAGTTCCTCTAAACCCAATGTGAGTCCACAGAGACTTTTTGGTGATCCCCAGTCAGTCGGAACTCACATCAAAGCATAGACGTTCTCGCACCAGATAAACCCTATCATCTCAAGTTGTTAGGGATCGTTCCTCGTATACTATTGCAAATTGGAATAACTTCAACCCCGATATGCGACTACCGCTTCCATGGTGAGTTATTTCCTAATTGGGGTATTCAGTGTGCTTGCCATCCCAGCAAGCCACCCACTTATGTGTATCGACTATCCCAGTCACGCTCGTGGACCCCAGCGTCCTCCAGTTCATCGGAGTATACACAATAGTGAGAGTCTAACCGAATCCAACGATGTCCTATCTCGATTGGATTCTACGACTCTTGAATATGTTCTAGATCACGGCCTTAGAGATCAGTCCACGGGTTGTCCCATAGCCCTGTGATCTAAGGACTTCTATCCTTATGCATAGATAATTATTACATAAGATAAAGTTGACCATTTAATAAAGTGCATTTATTAATCTAAATTGAATAGTTCCGCATTTATTACAACGAATACTAGCCATACAGCTGGTTTGCAGGACACTATTTCTATCAATCTCCCACTTGTCCTAAAGCCAGTCTTTTATGTTCTTGAGTCCCATCTTATGCAGATGTTTCTCAAATGCCTTTTGAGGCAGAGGCTTCGTTAGCGGGTCCGCCGTATTATCTTCTGAGTCGACACGTTCCATCTTAATGTCTCCTCTACCAATGATATCTCTTATCACATGGTATCGTCTCTGTACGTGCTTGGATTTCTGATGAGATCTCGGCTCCTTCGCTTGCGCTATTGCCCCATTATTATCGCAGAAGATAGTAATGGGCTCAGCAATGCTAGGTATCACATCCAATTCCTGGATGAAGTTCCTCATCCAAACACTTTCCTTTGCTGCGTCACTCGCGGCAATGTATTCTGCTTCGGTGGTTGAATCCGCGGTTGTTTCCTGCTTGGAGCTCTTCCAGCTAACCGCACCACCATTGAGGCAGAAAACGTATCCTGATGTCGACTTGAAGTCGTCTACATCACATTGGAAGCTCGAGTCTGTATAGCCTTCCAATTTCAATTCTCCTCCACCGTATACCAAGAACAATTCCTTAGTCCTTCTCAGGTACTTCAGAATTGCCTTTACGGCTATCCAGTGCTGCTCACCTGGATCAGACTGGTAGCGACTTGTAACGCTTAAAGCGTACGCTACGTCTGGTCTTGTACATAGCATACCATACATTATGCTTCCTATCGCGGATGCATATGGTACTCGAGACATATTGCTTCTCTCCTCTGGCGTCTTTAGGGCCATAGACTTGGAGAGTGCAATTCCATGTCTCATTGGAAGCAATCCTCTCTTGGATTCTTCCATACTAAATCTTTTCAAGATTTTATCTATGTACTGGGATTGGGAGAGGCCCAGCAGTCCTTTTGATCTATCTCGGTAGAACCTTATACCTAGTACAAAGGATGCTTCTCCCATATCCTTCATTGAGAATTGTGTAGATAACCATGCTTTAGTTTCAGACAATGCTTTCACATTGTTTCCAATGAGAAGAATGTCGTAAACGTAAAGCACCAAAAATTCAACTGCACTCCCACTGATCTTCTTGTACACGCAAGGTTCGAACATGTTCTTGATGAATCCAAAAGTTTGGATTGTCTCATCGAAACGAATGTTCCAACTTCGGGAAGCTTGCTTCAGTCCATAAATGGACCTCTGGAGTTTGCACACCTTGTGTTCATCTCCTTTGGATGCATATCCTTTTGGTTGCTCCATGCATATGAAGGTACAATACCAAAACTCATATCACGTGATATGTTTTGGATCTGGCTTCAGAGATACTTAGCTCAGTATCTTCGATTTTCTCGATCAAGTTTCATTTGTTTGAATAAGGAATTTCATGTAAGATTTCTTAATGGACGTTTACATGTCCAGAATGCTCAACAACTGACAATGTTTTGAGCGAGTCTTACATTTCGAGAATCTAATTCTCTATCAAATAATCAATGGCGTACTGCCTATGCATGTTTGATTTTGAATCGATCCAAATCTTTTACATGCTTTCATTGATTAGGCTCTCTTCTTTTATTCCAAAAGTAATTTGGATTTGTACATCACAACGTACTTTTACCCATGAGGGTACTAGAGACGCCTTATCTCCCACTAATGCTTTAGTGTTTCTACACACTTTTAAATGGATAAAATCCATTGCAATTGTTTATGCCTCTTGGTTGCCTAGCAACCAACTACTAAATCTAATTTCCATTAAGCAAGATTCGAAAGTCGGTTACTATGTATAGCATCCCAGTCAAGCTCGACCCAGTCGAGCTCAGTCTTTGAATCTTTTAATTCGGAAATATGTTTTAGTATTCGTGTATCGCATTTCGGTTTTTACAACGACTCAAGTGTGTGAAATCTTGATTATTTATATTTTATTGACTATGCATATTTTATTTAGTCGATTTATGAGTATCCATACTCATTTGCTTATGTACACTTTTTGCGTATAGCGCAATCAATTCCAACCATTATGGAACTATCACATCCCTTAAGACAAGGGATGGTATAAGCAAATTCCAATGATCTAAATAATTCATGGCTTTAGATGCATTGAATGCATCAATGAGTGCTTCATCGGGCATCCAACACCCTTATGCATTACTTTAACCATAAGGTTAAGTTCAATAAAATTTAATCATCCCTTATGGGATGAATAGGTTCAATTCCCTCTTCCCTTGATCTTAATCAATGGAAGAATCATTTTGATTGACTTTTCAACTTATCATCCTTACAGAAAAACCTCCAAGGTTATTTCCCTTTAGAGAGGATACATTCCTCTTCTTCCATCTCTCGAGCCTTTTGAGGCCTTTTCACAAGATGTTATTTCCCATTCATGGGAGACTTCATGTTTGCCTTCAAGAAAATTTGGGCTTGAGAACCATCCTCAACCCTCTGGTGAAACTTATCACCTTTCTTATTTGAAGAGTAACTTCGAAAAAGGCAGCTTGGTGAAACCTATCACCATTCCAGTCGAAGTGTAACTTCGAAAGGAAAAACAATGAAATCTTTGTAAGGAGATTAGTCCTTGCTTGGACTCGAGAATAATTTCTCAAGTTTCGAAGTCATTCAAAATTCATTTGGATTCAGTCAATTTATTTGATTCAAGTATGATGGTAAATATTCATGGATACATAACTTATGATAAACTATCATAAACATGACGATAAATACGCGGCAGATTAATATCAATGCATAATTTACAAACATGGTTTTCATTTGTAAATTACTCCCACTATTTTTGTCGAATACTTATGCCCCCACATAAGGTTCGGGAAATAAAAATTTCCTAATGGGCTCAAGGCCCAAATGCAATCGCTCAGTACCCACGACTCGTGGGCCATACCAATCGATCCACTTGGTGGGCGATCACGTCGCCGGTTAACCATCCCAGCTAACCCTTGAGTTCATTCAGCCTCGGTTTTTGTTATGGACCCACGACTCGTGAGACATCCATACTTACTCGCGTTAAATCATGTCCAATACTCGTGAAGAGAAATAGTTCAATCCTAGACGCCCCACGACTCGTGAGACAGCGCCTAGAACCTTGCTATCCCCTCCCTTGGCACTAAACTGTGCATCGAGGCAATAGACATATCATCTTCCTATAGCTCGACCCACGACTCGTGAGACATCGAGATATATTTGTACAATATGCCTAAGACCTAGTAATTGGATAGGCTCGGACCATAGACACCATTCATATGCGCCCGTTGATCGATTTAATATTCTAATTGAGTTTTTAAGATCAATTGGAGGTTTTAAGTTTTCTTCGTGCGAGGTCTCATCAGATTATGCTTTATCTTGTTTACGTGATCTATTCTAAGCATGCAAGACATACATCAAAGAATAATAGTAAACATATATCACCTAGCATTGCACATATGATTGGTCGATTGCCCATCCTATGCGATCCATCACGAGCCACATGATGGACCAATTGGTCAGTCTAGGGTGGAAATTGTCCTAACTATTACAATTTTCAAACCCATACATCATGGGCCTTCTTGTAATATCCACCTTGATTGGGCCTCCATGTAATGAATTGGGCCTCCATGTCCTCCAAGGTAATGGGCCTCCATGTGGATCTCCAAGTCTTCGTGAGGTCTTCTTGGCTCCAAGCCTAATCTAAGCCTATCTTACTAAATTAAATGGCCCTATTCTATTACATTTGTTTGCGCAAGCAAGGGCACCAATCAGGCCCATTTAATTACAACCCATAAAATAAATAAACCAAAACTACACAGGGCTTAAGGGCAAAATCGACCAATCCACATATTCACTCAAGAACATGATAAATTCACATAAGGGCATAAATGTAAATTTACCGGCTCCTTTAATTTTAATTCACAAAAATTATCCAAGTTAATTTAATTTTGAATTAACAATTAATCTCTAAGATTAATTAACTCTTACTTGAGTTCTAAGTAATCTACAACTCTTATCTTGATAAAGTTGGTTAATTAAGATAGTTACAAATCTTCCAAGATTACTATCTTATCCAAAACTCTAAGTTTCCCAATTTTACAAATCTCTAAGATTCTCAAGATAATTCTATTTTGACTAGATTAGTTAACTAAGGTAGTGTCCAAATCCACCAAGATTTCTACCTTATCCAAAACTCCAAGTTTCCTAATTTAATAAGATCTCTAAGATCTTTAATCTTGGTAACTTACTAGAAGAGATTAATTTTAATTAAATCTCTTCTTACAATTGAAACTCTAAGTTTCCTTGTTTAATAAGACCTCTAAGATCTTTTAATCTTGGTAACTTACTAGACATTAATTCTAATTAAATGTCTTATCACAAATGAAACTCTAAGTTTCCTTGTTAATTAGATCTCTAAGATCAATCCAAGATTCACCAAGATTCCATAACAACCAAATCTCCAAGATTTTCAGATTTATCAAAATAGGCAGAATTAGAGTCCAACCAAAAATCAGCCAATAGGTGACCAATCGAGGACTGCCACGTGGCCAACACACGTGGCCACAAAGTCCGCGCGTGGGCTGTCCATGGCAGCCGCGGCTGCGCGTGGCAGCGCACGGCAGCGTGTGGCTGTGCGTGACAGCACGCGGCAGACAGCCCGTAGGCTGCTGCTGTGTGCCGCACGCGCAGCCTGCTTGCCGCTAGTGCGCTGCCGTGGGCAGCAGCCCACCGCCGCGGTTGGATCCATAAGAAAAAATTTTTTTTTTTGATGTTCGATTACTCTGATTTAATTAAACATACCCAATTAATTAAATCCCAATCCAAAATAAAAATTAACACGATAAAATTTTCGAATCAAAATTTTACATTAACTCTAAGTTAATTGTTCTACGTCCTAAAACATATACAGTTAAAGAACTAGCCACACATAAATCAAACATATGATTTAAATCACAGAATTTGCAAATTCATATATATACAAAGCCTAGAGTTGGCTCTGATACCACTGTTGGGATTCGGTAAGAAAAACAGCCCTAGGCACAGCGGAATATAAAAATTTTTCTAGGGCCTCTTAAAGAATCTTGCCAGGATACTCTCTAGTTGTATATATATGAATATAAATAAACGACAGTATAAGTTTTCTCGTTTATACCTGTCTCCTTGCAAATCCTCGGCTAGCAAGACGAGCTCTGAATTCTGCCCCGGTAAGATCGACCCACACCTTGGTTAGCGCCCCACGCGTTGCGCCTCTACGAGTTGATACACCACAATATCACGAAAATTAATATATCCTAATCAACTGGAACATAGGGTATATTAATATCTAGGTTTTAGAACAACTTTGGAACGAAGAATCGAAGACGAAAATTCTTCCAAAAGTGGAAGTGAGTTCGGCCGATCCAGAGAGGGAGAGGGAGAGAATTTTTGCTCTTCTTAATTTTCTTGTAGAGTTGTTGTGTGAGATATGAGACCTAGTCTCTTATTTATAGATATCTCATAAAACCTAATCCTACTAGGATTAGGATACTAATTCTCCTACATGGGCCATGACCCTCTTTAATTAGAAGACTAAGTCTTCTAATTAATTCATGGCCCATATTAATTAATCTTTCAGGGCTTTATTTAATCTCCCAATTAAATAGCCCAATTAATTAAATCATCTCCCAATTAATTAATTAAACTCCAAGTCTATTTAATTAATTATTCCATTAATTAATTAAATCATAATTAATTAATTTACTCATAAATTAAATTCCAATTTAATTTATAATCTTGATCCAATTTCATTTGGATCCAATTTTGTTCCACATGGGTCGACCCAGTCGACCGACCCATTTAATCGACCAAGTCGATTTTAACTCAGTCGACCCAGTCGACTCGTTCGTTCCTACTTCCTCGCTTTCGCTTCATGTGTATTGTGTATGCCCCCGTAGGTTCACCACATAATTGGCCGCGGGTTGTAATTAAATATTATTTAATTACTCGAGCAATTAATACTCTAAATTAATCGAACACTCTGTCGATTAATCATTCCAAAATTGGCACCCCTGATAATTTGGGAATTCTCCCACACTCCACGGTCGATGTCCAGTCACAAGCCCATGGAGCCCAATCACTGGTGAATTAATTCAGTGAACCTTTTATCATTTACAATTTCCATATACGACATAATCTCTCCATTGATCAATCTCCCAGTCGAGACTTAAGGGTATGGTCTTTCATCGGATTCCCTTTTCTTTTGTCTTGACCTTATGTACTCTGGTCTCGAAATAAATTCTCTTTGACTTAATCTTTATGAGCTACTTACATAAAGTCGTCAGATACCTTGTCCAAGGATTTTACCAGAATTAATTTCTCACAGAAATCCATAGGAGAATTTCCCAACCTATCAAGTCGGGTCAACGGATCCTTTGTTGATGATATGAATCTGCATACGAGTTCCTCTAAACCCAATGTGAGTCCACAGAGACTTTCTGGTGATCCCCAGTCAGTCGGAACTCACATCAAAGCATAGACGTTCTCGCACCAGATAAACCCTATCATCTCAAGTTGTTAGGGATCGTTCCTCGTATACTATTGCAAATTGGAATAACTTCAACCCCGATATGCGACTACCGCTTCCATGGTGAGTTATTTCCTAATTGGGGTATTCAGTGTGCTTGCCATCCCAGCAAGCCACCCACTTATGTGTATCGACTATCCCAGTCACGCTCGTGGACCCCAGCGTCCTCCAGTTCATCGGAGTATACACAATAGTGAGAGTCTAACCGAATCCAACGATGTCCTATCTCGATTGGATTCTACGACTCTTGAATATGTTCTAGATCACGGCCTTAGAGATCAGTCCACGGGTTGTCCCATAGCCCTGTGATCTAAGGACTTCTATCCTTATGCATAGATAATTATTACATAAGATAAAGTTGACCATTTAATAAAGTGCATTTATTAATCTAAATTGAATAGTTCCGCATTTATTACAACGAATACTAGCCATACAGCTGGCTTGCAGGACACTATTTCTATCACTGTCACGTCAACTCGATCCCACTTTATTGGGAGCAGTGATTTGTATTTATCGAGGCCAAACTTGTTTGTCCAATTGAAATAGATTTGATCACCAGTGTGCGGAATTCCAAACGCCTCATGAACTGTGAACTTAGTCAACTTAAACTCCTTACCATGTATATTCAGCATATTTGTTGTGGATTTATACTGTTCTATGATCCAACGTAGCATTACACGATTAAGATCAACACAATGAAGTCTAGCCAATGATCCAAACCCCATTTCGTCTACCACTGCCAGTTGAGAGTTATTTAGTTTTTTATTCACCGCCATCAATCTAGGGAGTGACATCCTCATATTCAGAGTTTGTTGCTGCATGTGTTGATTGACAAATGTTATTGATTCCTAAGAGTTGAGAGGTATTTTTGCAAAATACCAGAATTTCAAAATAACTTCAAACAAAATATAAACTTCAAAATGGGTGTTTTTGCATAATAAACTTCGAATGACTACAAATAATCATATGAACTAATTAACACAACAACTATGCATATACTTCAAATTTAGAAATGGACTATATAAAAAAAAAATATATTGTAACCTTTTTTGGTTGTATAAAATCCCGTATTTCGCTATGCTGAATTTTAAGTTTGTCTTGTTTGAAACCTTCACTTCTTGTTTGTTGGGATCCAACCTGCACGAAAATTGATATATACTCCGTAATTATCTATGTAAAAACATGATAATATATAAAAATAAGTCTATATACATCATAATATATTTTTCTCACATTAGCGTAATCCCTTGAAAGCTTTCTGAGAATGTTAGGTGTATCATTTACATATCCGGCCTTCCTCTTTCCATTTGATGATTTATACCTACATAAATTGAAAATATATTATGTAACGTTTTTACAAGAAGAATAATCATTTTATATTAATAAAGTAATTAACAAACATATACTTGTTTGCCCAATATTTGAAATATAAAATGTAACCACTTGCAAAATATCTGGAAAGCAATAATTATGCACATGGGTGCCCTCAAAAGCAATAATTATAAACGTCAATAATAACTAGATCTGACAATTTGTTTCATCAAATGGGAAATTCATGCCTTAACACATAATTTCATGATTTTAAAGCTAAAACTTCATAAAGGTTCATCAATGGCATATTATCCAACAAACCATAATAAAAAAAAATTCATCAAAAGCCCTATGAAATTGAATCTAAAATCATATTGAAATCGAGCAAAATACTTCTATGATAACATTAATAACACATATACGTAATTAAAATCATATAAAGTGGTAGTAATAACTCACATATTCAAATGAATCTTCAACCTAAGAACCTCGAAGCTCGATGTGATTGTGATTCCAGACTAAATTTATCGAATAACAAGTTATTGAGAGAGAATAAGGTTATGAGCAGTAAAAATTGATGTTATGAGCAGTTGTATAAAAAAAATTCAAATCAGTTGTTAATGTAGTGAGGCAGGCGATTTTTTTCAAATTATTATTTAGGTGATTGAGTTTAATTAGGATACTTGTTAATCCAAGATAGGGATTCAAGATTATGGGAAATATTTAAAAAAAATCAAATCGTAGAATGAAGAGGCAGGCGACAATTTAGGTTGATTGAGTTTAATCAGGAAACTTGTTCCTCCAATATAGGGATTCAAGATCATGGAAAATATTTTTAAAAAAAATTAAATAAATTTTTAATGAATTAATACCTTATGCAATTCTTGGTATAATTTAAGTTCAGTTATTACTATAATTATAATAAATTAATTTTAGTCTATAATCAATCTATCTAAGGAATTCTACTAAAAATTGAAAATGACAGTAAAATCTTACACTAAATAGATTTTTAAATTTGTCGGGACTCTTAAATTAGTCTGATTCTTTATTATAAAATCAACTCTAAAAGAAATATTCCAAATTATTCGAATAATTTATTGTGAATAAGGCGATTTGGTTGGAGTTCTGGAAGGAAAAAAAAACAACGAGAATAAGGTATAGTCGAAAATCTTCTCGTTATTCCTAATTGTTAAGTTATAGATCAATTTTTCGTTATTTGTGAATTAAAATTGGGGTTTAGAATTGTTCTGTTTATGTATTCCTAAAATATTGAAAATTTTAATTGGTCTATTTATGTATTCCTAAAACCACGGTGAGGGAAAACCTGGCCGCGGGCGAGACGGGGTGCATGATAATTGCACCCCGTCACGCTACAGTGAGTTTCAAATTCACCGCGGCGAGGATGAGGCAGAGAGTTTTGTGAACTCCCTGCCATTATCTCACCGTCGAAGCTCACCGCAGCGAGATGTCACGTGCCATTCGTTATTTGTGAATGGAAATTGGGGTTTAGAATTGTTTTGTTTATATATTCCTAAAATATTGATTTTTTTAATTGATCAATTTTGTTAAATGTTTGGAATTTGATTGTTTATATCATCTCGATGCTTCAATTTATTCTTACTTATTCGATATAGATCAATGTTATTGTTTTGATTAAATTTAGAATTTTGGAATTTTTTAAAATTTTCACTTTATGTTCTGATTATTCTCATGTTCGGTTGTTTTAAATGTTAATACAATAAATTGTTATTTTGTACTTAGTTTCATGGTTGCAGTATTTTGGGTTCAAGCTTACCTCGAACTTTTCTTGGCAATGTTGATTGATGAAACGAGAGCTGGCACGATACATTATACCTGGCCAAACACGACGGTTTTTCATCAACTTGCTTTAAGACTACAACAGCAAACGGGGAAGAGTTACACATACGACATTGTTAATAAAGAATTTCATAGGCTGCATACTCGCTATTACTCGTGGCAGGAGGTACTTCGATGCCGTTTCGTGAGGTGGTACCCGAAAGAGAACAGATTGCTGGCCAGTTCCAAATATAGGAAATGCTTCTTAAGGTAACTCATTCACCAAAGTATTTATTAATGTGTCAGATAAAAATTAAAATTATCTACATTGAAATGATGTATTTATTTTATTTTCGTGCAACAGGAAATGCAATTCAAATGGTGGGCGAAGAAGTACCGTAATCAAGGTGAAATATATTGGCGGGAACTAGACATCATTTTTTCGGCAGTCCACCCACCTCAACCAAGAAATGCTGTTGTGGAGCAGATTCAAGCCGACGGAGTCGTGGGTGAAGATGAACTAAAGGAAGGTGAGGAAGAAAATGAGGAACCGGATGTGACATCTGAGGGAGGAGAAGAGTATTCGAGTAGTGGACCAAGTGATGAAGAACTTTAAATTATATTAATTCTGAAACTGTTGAAATGCACTTGCATTCGTATTAGTAGTAATACCTTTAGATTAATAAATACTGTTATTGGCAAAATTTTATTTCATTTTTATATAAATTTTCATATATGCATTATTTCTTAAAATTTATGAGGATTGAAGCCTATTTTATTTAGCTTGCAAATTCAAGGTACAATTAGAGTGAAGGGAGGGAATTGTAATTTTTACAACAAGATAACCATCTCCAAAAAATTTATAAAGATAGAAGCCAAACTCAAATTTGACATATCACATGAATTTGATATAAATAGATTGTGTAACATATCACATTTGGAAACCCGAATTAGGTGTATTAATATAAATAGATTGTGTAACAAAAAAATAAATTAAATTGTAAGTGAGCAATTAAATATACAGTAAGATTTATCTACACAAACATGTATGAATTAATTTTTATACGACCTTGTACATAATCCCCACATTAATATGTATTAAGCTAAATCCATAACCATACTATAGATTAAAAAAATCTAGTATATCTTCACAGGTATTTGTCGAAAATTGACAATAAAGATTCGTTAGTGCAGTGGATGGAGGACTTGGTGTTACATAACCATCTAATAGATAATTTCTTCGAAATAATGAACGACTTATATTTTTTCTTTGAAATTATGGACAAAATATCAAATTACGGAGGACTTGGTGTCACATAACAATCTAATAGACAATTTCTTCGAAATAACGACCGACTCATTTTTTTTTTGAAATTATGGACAAAATATTAAATTACGGAGGAATTGGTGTTACATAACCATCTAATAGATAATTTATTCGAAATAACGACCGACTCATATTTTTTTTGAAATTATGGACAAAATATTAAATTACGGAGGATTTGGTGTTACATAACCATCTAATAGACAATTTCTTCGAAATAACGACCGACTCATATTTTTTTTTTTGAAATTATGGACAAAATATCAAATTATGGAGGACTTGGTGTTACATAACCATCTAATAGACAATTTCTTCGAAATAACGACGGACTCATATTTTTTTTGCAATTATGGACAAAATATCAAATTGCGGAGGGCTTGGTCTCACACAACCATCTAATAGACAATAACGATCTACTCATATTTTCAGTCCAATTGGGAGAGTGAACTTCAATTGCGGGCTGACTAATTTTTAATGAGATGCTATTAGCTTGAGGCGATGATGAGTCTCGCCGCGGCGAGCTTGAAGCTCACCGCGGTGAGATATGGGCAGAGAGTTTGTTAACTCTCTACCTCATTCTCGCTGCGGCGAGCTTCATGCTCACCGCGGTGAGCTTCATGCACGCCGCGGCGAGTATCAGGTTCACCGCGACGAGGACTTGGCAGAAAGTTAACTTTCTGCCCATGTCTAACTTTCCGCGGCGAGTTTAATAGGTGCACTTAGAATGCACCCGTCTCGCCGCGGCGAGGCACAAAGCATAAGTTAAGAACTTACGCTCTTTGAACTCACTATCTACATTCCACACCCCATCTCCGCAAATCCCCCTCAATCAAAAATAAATCCTTACAAATTTCTCCTTCAAATTGCAAAAATTCGTCCCACAATCACACCTCTCACCACTTAAACAACATCCACACAACAAATTCAATCCCTAACCTCCAAATTCACCCTAAAACAAACACACCTAAATTCCCACCAAGTTCTCGATTTATATTGCATTGTCGGATTTTGGTGATTATTGAGGTAAAAATATCTTAACTCTACTTGTTTCTGATAATTGTTGTTGTTTGGATTGGATTGATAGGGTTCATTGTTTGATAGAGATAGTTTTCGGTTTGGTATGCCAAGTGTTCGATAAATTGCCTGTGAGAATTTGTTTTTTCTTTGTTAGCTTTTAGTTTTGCATATATATTGATATTTGTTTGAGGAAGTTATAGTGTGGTTATGAGTTAAGCTTGGGCGGAAATTCTTGCACAGTTGAAATTAAAAAAGGGGATCAAAGTGCGAATATGAAAAAAAATCGAAAGGAGCAAGTTCTAGTGAAACTCCTAAGAGGAAGAGGGAAGCAATAGGGAAGAAAAGGTAGTCAAGGAGGAGTACGACACCTACATATTCTTATCTAAGCCGGCCTCGGATGAATATACGGAGGATAAAGATTGGTCGTTTGTCTCCGAGAGATTTGCTACATATGAAAGGGAGGCCTTTCCATATAATGAGCAGATTGAAGCAAGAGGTTGGACCGAATTCTTGAAACGTCCACCTCGTGAGACTTTCGACGGTGAAATTGTTAGGGAATTTTATGCTAATGCCGGTTGGAATAGGGATGACGAAGCCACAACACTGAGGGGCAGGGAGGTCAAATTCGATCCAGAAACTATCAATGTCTACTACAAGATCGAATGGCCTGCGAACCAGGATGATGAGCTCGACGAATTATTCAACTACGATGAAATAACTATGGATGAAATGATAGAGTCCATCACTTTACCTGGAACCGTTGTTCAAGATATTCGGAAGGTTGCACATAACCGCTTGACTCAAGAAGCGAAAGCTTGGTCCTTGGTCTTGCTAGTTCACTTCTGTCCGGCCAAATACAACACATTTTACGGTGAGAATCACATCCCCTTGCTATATGCACTCACCGGGAGGCTTACACTCAATGTTGGTCGGATTATAAATGAACTGCTTGAGGAAACCATTTCAAGAAAGAAAGCTAACATTAGAAGCTTCGTGTTTCCGCACCTCAATGACGGCTTGTGTAGAAATGTCGGGGTCGACTTTGGGGAGATTAGCGAAGAAACTAAGTTGACTGGCTCGATCAAAACCCTAACTCTCTGTAAGACATTGAAGCTAGAATACACGAGTGGTTACACCGGTAAAGTCTACTCATTCAGTGAGCCAGATCAAGAATGTTAAGAAGGTCAACTGGTTCAAGGCGATCAACAAGGTGAGCAATTGGAAATGCAGCCAAGAATGCCAAGAACACAGGAACAGACGAATATCCGGGATGAGATTCGTGATTTGACTCAGCTCGTCATACACATGAGTGACAAGCAAGATATCTTGGCGCGATTCGTCTATGCCATGAGTGACAGTCATGATACAATGTTCCGTGCAGTACTTGGAGATGACCGATTCAAAGCCCTTCAGCAACCTGCTCTTCTTAGGCGAATAAATCTACCACCGCAACCGCAAGGAGATCAAGAGGAAGAGCTGCCTTTTGATGAAGAGGAGGACCGTGCCCGCAATGCACAAAACCAATAAAGACGGGGGCAACCACATGATGCTTATATTATATGATTCATATAAAAGGGACGTTACCTTCAAATTTATGCAGTCCCGTCGGTTTAAATTGAGCTCAAATGTTTTATTTCTATTTCCGTCTTGTATTGGTAATTTTTTAACTTTTTGGAAATGTTGGCATGTTAACTTGTTTAGATTTCTATTGTATGCTTCTTCGATTTTATAGAGCCGTCTCGCACATTTCACTACGAAAAAAAGCATTTCTTGTGACAACTTCTTATGACAATATAAAATTTCGTCACATAATAAAAGAGCTCTTGAGACGAATTTATAACTCGTCATATGAAAGAAATTTAATACGACAAAATCAAAATTTGTCACATAAAACTGAATCTTATATGACCAAATTAGAATCGTCATATAAAATATAATCTTATGTGACAATATTCGCATATTGTCACATAAAATTAAATCTTATCTGACAAAATTTAAATTGTCACATAAAATTTATTCTTATGAGACAATTTTTATAAAACGTCACATAAAATTTGATCTATGTAACAAAGTTCATGTCGTCACATACAAAATGATTCCCTCTATTATTTCCCGGTTCTTTTTGAGTTTCCCTCTTCTATTTTACTTTTTATATAATTAAATAAAATGACTACTTTCTCCATTAAAACATAAAACTACATAGTATTAGGAAAGCCCTAGAGTTTTAATTCATTTCAAACTATTACTCTTCCACTCACTTTTCTCTTAGAAGGACCACGCCTACTCAAAATTAGCAGCATCGCTCTGTAATTCTCAAAGAAGAAAGAAATTCCCATTAACTTATACTTACTTCTTGGTCAAATTTCTGAAACTAAGCAACCCATGAAATCAATTTTTCATTCTATTTTGTAGTATCTCACGATCTGACATTTTTATTTGTAGGTGGGTTATCATTTACTTGAAGGAAGGAGTTTGTTTCTTTTGTAAATCAGAAAAGCCCCAGCCGTACTATTTCTTCAGGTTTGTAAGTCAATTTTGCGAAAATAAAAAGGTTTTTTCCCCTGTTTTGCTTGGTTAATTCAACAATTTTCTTGATACTTTGTGTTGAAGATGTTTTTTGCTTTTCAAGTGTTAATAAATTATTTGCTTGTGTGAGTGGTGAATATTGAGGCAGCTGGAAGATTTTTTTTCTTTGTAACTTACTTGCTTATTGGAATGATTGCTTCTAGATTTACTTAGTGAACGAATATTTGTATAAGATTGTGTAAGTTCTTGTGTCTTTCAAGGTTGAAGCTTAAAAGCAAGAATTATCTTTGAAAATTGAATTGGATGAAAGAAAAAAATATTCAGGTAAAGAATCTTATAGAGAAAATTAATTTTTGTGAATTTGCAAATGTGTAAAACGATTATGTTGTTGGCTTTCTTGAGAATTTTTTTTCTGAATTTGAAAAGTAAACATTTATATGTTTGTTGAGTGTTCTGAGTATTTAAGAAACATTTGAATTAATATATGTAGTTTATTCTTATATAACAAATAATTTATACTGTGAAGGCTATACGAAAGGAATTATGCAGCTTAGACTTTGTCCATGAGGTTTAGTTGTTGGTTCTATTAGCTGGATTGTTTATTTATCACATTAAATCAAGATTCTATGTTGTTACTACTTTTTCTAAATTGTGAAGATATTTTGGTATGGTCTCCCTTCTAAGTCGTCTTCACTGTGACCTTTTCACTGAATCAACGCCCTTATGATTATGATATTCAGTTTGCAGACCTCTAGGTGTTCGTTGTGCATAAAATTATATCGTATTTATTGTGGAATTTCATGTCTTAGTTGTTGGACTGAAACAGGTTATTGTGAATGCATAGTATAAATAAAAATCTAACAGTGATATAGATATGGTTACATAACACCAGCCAAGTATTGGTCTTTCTCTTGCTTGACTCAATGTCCAATTTAATAAGTTTTTATTTATTTATGACATCAAGTAACCACTGTGACTTCAATGAGTTTTAAAGTATTTCAATGCATTTTTATTGCTACATCATCTAATCTAACATTCACTTTATAGGTAAACACAATGGACAAAAGTTGGATTAAAGATAAAAATACATTCTCTAGTGCATATGTCAATGGCGTGAAGGCATTTATTAACTTTGCAAAGCAAAATGTAATGGAGCCTGATAACCTTATTCGGTGTCCATGTGTTATTTGTAATAATGCATACTACAAAACAACAGATGAAGTAGAACATGACTTGCATATCAATAGGTTCTCCCCTGCTTATGTAGACTGGATATTTCATGGGGAAACATTAAATATATCCGAGGACAATGAGAGTGATAGAGGTAATACTATTGATAACAATGAGATGGACTCTAGCAACATAGCATTAGGGGATGAGTTGAATGAATTGTTAGCTGAAATGAGAGAAGCACAACAATCAAATAGTGTTTATGATGAAGAAACATAATCTTTTCGTAAGTTATTGAAAGATGCACAATGTGAATTATATCCTGGTTGTAAGATGTCATTATTATCAGTGATTGTTAAATTGCTACACCTTAAGGTTCTAGGAAAATGGAGTAATAAATCTTTTAATATGTTGCTTGAGTTTTTGAAAGACATTTTGCCCGAAGGTGAGACACTTCCAGCCTCACTTTATGGAGCTAGAAAATTGCTTGTAGATATTGGGTTGGGATATGAAGAAATTGATGCTTGTAAGAATGATTGTGTCTTGTTTTGGAAAGAAAATGAGAAAAATGATAAGTTTCCGATATGTAAAGAATCAAGGTGGAAGACTAGTGATAGTAAAAGCAAGTTGGTTCCTCACAAGATATTAAGGTACTTTCCATTGAAGCCTAGGTTGCAGAGACTTTTCATGTCTAGTAAAACAGCTTCAAAGATGCGTTGGCATAAAGAGAGACGTGTAGATGAAGAAGGTAGCTCAAGACATCCAGCTGATTCATTAGCTTGGAAACATCTTGATATTCAGTTTCCTGATTTCGCTGAAGATCCACGCAATGTTAGATTGGGGTTAGCAAGTGATGGCTTTACTCCATGGTCAAACTTGGGCAATTCTTATAGCATGTGGCATGTCGTACTCGCGGTATATAATTTGCCACCTTACGATTGTATGCGTTCTTTGTTTCTGATGATGTCATTACTTATTCCAGGCCCTACATATCCTGGAAAGGATATTGATGTTTATTTGCAGCCTTTGATAGATGACTTGAAAGATTTGTGGACCATAGGTATTGAAACTTTTGATATATGCAGCAAAGAAAAATTTCAATTGCGTGCGGCTATATTATGGACTATTAGTGATTTACCTGGGTATAGTATTCTATCTGGTTGGGTGACAATGGGTTATTATGCGTGTCCAATATGTTTTGATCAAACAGACTCTAAACAATTAAGAACAAAGACATGTTATTGGGGCCACCGTCGTTTTCTGCACCGAAAACATTCATTTCGTAAAAATAAAGTCGACTTTAATGGTGAGGAGGAACATCGAGAAAAACCTAAACAATTATCAGGTGATGATATATTGCGTTGGCTCGATAGCTTACATGATGTGTTTTGTAAACCCGGGAAGCATAAAAGCATAAATAGAAAAAGAAAACGTGGTTCTAATCAAGCAAATTGGGTAAAAAAAGAGTATTTTCTTTGAATTACCCTATTGGCATAAGTTGCTAATTAGACATAATCTTGATGTAATGCACATTGAGAAGAATATATGTGACAATGTGCTCGGAACTTTGCTTGATATTAAGGGTAAAACAAAGGATCCCGTGACTGCAAGAGAAGATTTACGTGACTGGGGAATCAGGGAGGAGTTACATATGCAAATACGAGCCAGGGATAACAAGCCTATAAAGCCTGCTGCATGTTTTACATTATCCACGAGTGAGTGGACTGCATTTTGTCAGTTTTTGAAATCCGTTAAGTTTCTTGATGGGTATGCAGCAAACATCTCCAAATGTGTGAGAGAAAATAAGATAACAGGCTTAAAATCACATGATTGTCATGTTTTGCTCCAAAGATTGATTCCTGCTGGAATTCGAGGTTATTTGACGAAGGAAGTGAATGAGGTTTTATTTGAATTGGGAGATTTTTCTAAGGAATTATGTTCCCAAACATTGAAAGAGGCAGATGTAGAAAGATTGGATAAAAATATACCTATAATCTTATGCAAGTTGGAAAAAATATTTCCACCATATTTTTTCACTGTGATGGTGCATCTGACTGTTCATTTGGCCCAAGAAGCTAAGACTGCTGGACCGGTGCAATTTCGTTGGATGTATCCTATAGAAAGGTATTATAATTATAGTTATTTCAAATTTTGTTATATTATAATATATTTTGTACATATAATTAATTAATTTATTTCATCCAAATTATAACTTTCAGGTTTTTAGGTACTCTCAAGGGGTTTGTGCGTAATAAGGCTCGCCCTGAAGGTTAAATTGCGGAAGGGTACATAGTAAATGAGAGTTGACATTTTTGTCTATGTATCTTCCTGGTATGGAAACAAGGTTTAACCGTCCAGAACGAAACTATGATGGTGGGAATGAACAAGACAACGCGCTTTCAGTATTTTCAATGAAGACTCGTCCATTTGGGCAAGTTAAACCTAAACATCTATTATCAGATGAAGAACTAGATAAGGCGCATTGGTTTATCTTGAGCAATTGTGAAGAAGTTGAGCCATACTTAAAGTAAGTAATTTGTTACTATTACTTTTTTTTTCAACTTATTTTGTAATAATGTGCTTAATGGAAGCTTATATGCGTTTATTTAGAATTCACAAAGCGGAACTGCAAGGGGTTACCATAGATGAAATTGTAGATTCGGAAGAAGATGATCAGAGGCAGAAAAGCTTATTCCCACAATGGTTCAAAGAACACGTAAGTTATGATTATCAAATTTTGTGCGAAATTCATATAAAATACTTTGTATTTACATTTGTTGTTCTAATTTAATGTTTTTTATTGCATAGATGAATTCCTTGCATCTTCAAAAGTCCGAAAAAGCTACAAATGAATTGTGGGCTTTGGCAAATGGTCCTATAAGTTTGAACACATGTTGTTATAACGGGTGCATGGTGAATGAGGTCCGATTTCACACAAGAGACCGTGACTTATTACGAAAAACTCAAAACAGTGGATTAGTTGTTGAAGGGATACATAAAAATCAATCCATTGAGTTTTTTGGTTTCTTAAAAAGAGTTGTTGTATTAACCTACATTGGTGGTTACAAAGTGATTTTGTTTCAATGTGAATGGTTTGACATGGGAAGCAAGAAAACTGTGCAATCTGATAAACATTTCATTAGTATTGATGTAAGATCTAGATGGTATAAGGATGATCCATTTGTCTTACCTGTTCAGGTGCAACAAATTTTTTACATAGATGATACAAAGTTGGGTAAAAACTGGAAAATTGTGCAAAGATTGCAACATAGACATTTATGGGATTTGCCTGAGTTGGAAGTAGAAAATGTAGTGAGTTCTGTAGATAGCGAGGGTCAAGTGCATATGACGGAAATATTGCAACAATATGAATCTAATGGAGTTAGTCTAATTATTGAGGACAATGGTGATGTCAATCTTCTGAATCAGTTGTCAAGGGAGGATGTGGAACCTCAAGAGGTTGATGGGATTGTTTTTCAGAAAATTAGAGATACTACAAAGTCTAAAACTAAACAATTGAACTTAGGAGAAAGGAGAATGAGAGAAGAAGAAGAAGAAGAAGAAGAAGAAGAAGAAGAAGATGGAGAAGAAGACGAAGATGAAGTCGAAGACATATATGAAGACGAAGATGAAAACGGAGACGAAGAAGAAGTCGATAGCGATTCTGATCCTAAAATGTAGCATTATATTTGCTACTATATGTTTTCTCGGCACTTGATCATGTGTCTTTTGCCTTTGAGTATCTATGTATCAAGTTCTCTGTTTCGATAAGCTTTAACAAATTCAAGTGTTGTGTTTTTTTGTTTCGAAAAAAATATGAACTTGAAAGTATTATATTTGTATGTTACTAAAATTGTATGAATGCATTTGGTTATGTTGTGGTTTTCAGATGTCAGGCCTAAAACTCAAGAAGTATCGAAAGCCACCAGGACTCGGGAGGCTTGACCAGTCAAGAAGACCTACACCAACTGGCAGTACATCAACAAATTCAATGCCAGCCACCATGAATAGAAGTTCACCAAATGGGAATACCCCTGCAAATGTATTTACAGCTGCACATTCATCACTTCCATCAGGTTCAAATTCTGGAAATGCTTCTAAATCAGCAACAAATCTTAATTCAGAAGGACTTGGGAGCCCAAATAATCCGGCCACGCCGTGTTCTGAGACATCAGCACCTAATTCTAATTCATCGACCCCCACTGATGGTAACATTTATCTTACTTATTTTCCAATTGTTTCTTATTGGGATCAAGATTAATTTATTTCACTTTCGATCATTAGTTTTTTATTATTTGATAGTACTATTATGATATTTTCCTTATGTTTCCTTTATTAGGATCTATTGCTAAACGAAATGTTCGTGGTGTAAGTAGAGGCATAAATCTGGACAAGATAGTGCAGCGGGTATGTAATATAGCTTTGTTAAGTAGCATGATTTAATATGCTAATCTAATACAAATTGGTATCTTGTAGAATGGGAAGATAAAAATCACGTTCAATCCTCGTGAGAAAGTACCAGCACAAAATGAGGGATTATTTGCTGAGGGCATTGGAGTTGCTATCAGAACATGTGCAAATCTTGTTGGTGTGTCGATGTGGAGAGAAATTGATGAAACAAACAAAGCAGTGTGTCGTAAAAGATTATTGGTTAGCCATTTACTTTCTTTCTTTACACTTTGACTAATTATTAATTTATAATAATAACTACCTATTTCGATGCAAGTAATACAATTTTTTCATATCAAAGCAATGGTTCGAAACGAGTCCAAAGTATTGTTGATAAAAAGTTTCAAGTTAGCTATAGACATTGGAGGAACACATTAAGTGGATACTACAAAGATTTTGTGCAAAAAAGGAAGAATCAAGGGAAAATAGTCCACGTCGGGAGGTACATATTGGTACATGGAAACTAGTTTGTGATTGGTTGGAGAGTGAAGATTTCAAGGTTATGCAACTTCTAGTAATTTTTACTATGTATTTTCATATCTTATTTTGTATACCCTTAGATTGCAAATATTTAGATTTATCTCCTACGCTTGGATTTGGTATGAATTAAAAAAATATTTTGGGTAGTATTAGAAAAAAATCTGACTGTACATTTACATGTTAATGTGTAGGAACGTTCACTTATAAATTCGACAAACAGACAGAGTTTGCCCTACAACCACACTTCAGGGAAGATAGGATACCTTTCGCGCTATAGGAATATGGTCTGCAATGTTTACTTTTTTTTAGCTAATAATCCTATCTAACATACTTTGAACATTTCATTATTAAAGATTGTGTTATTCAGTACTTTATTCTATACAGGCTATTCCAAGCAAAGTTCAACTCTGGAAAGATACTCATGTTGACAAAACTGGTGAATTTGTGAATGCTGAAGCTGCAGCCACATATGTGAGATACTAAAAACTGGTTAACTAAAACTAGAATGTGTTACTTTTATATTTAATTGTTACTCAAAAACTACATTTGTAGGGAAAAATGATTGAATTAGAGGAAAAATCAATGGAGGAAGGAGAAACTCCAATGTCAGAGGATGAAATCCTTGTAACAACACTTGGTTATAGATCAGGGTACCAAAAAGGTATGGGATATGGAGTAGAGGTGATGCGTGGCTATAATTATTCGTCAAATGCACAACAAAATACTCAAATGGAGCTTGAGACTGCAAATAACAAAATCAATACCCTTACCACTGAACTTGAAGAGCAAAAGGAGAAGAACAAGAGCAATGAAGAAAAAATAGAGGCTTTGCAATTACAAATGCAACAGATGCAACAAATGTGGCAAAGGATGCAAGGGAATAACGTTGGACCGAATTTTTCATGGTAAGAACACTTATCTTTAAGGTATTTTAGTACATTTGTTACATTTTTACCTTTTTACAGTTTAAAAAGAAGCCAATGAATGTGACTAAACTAGGCAGATTCATCTACTTTTATTTTGTTATTGGACATGGTCTAAATATGTTTTAATTTTTTATTTGTTGAGATGTGTAATTGTTGCTAATAAATTCTTGAATTCTATGTTGATATATGTTGTGTGAATTTTGGTGCTTGAGGCTGTCCAGATTTTCTATAAATTTTGTTGATAATATAGGATAAGAAGTAGCATGTCATAGTGTCACACATGGGAATTTGTGAATTAAAAACTTGGGAATGACTTAGTATGGTTTCATATTTTGTTCTCTCATGATATGGGAGAAAAACATGTTCAACTAGATATATGAAGTATTTGTTTTTTCTGGTATTCCTTTTTACTTCTTCAAATTTGCATTCACCTTATTATATATCTTTAAGATTGTATTTACCATTTCATTTTATGGTATTCATGCAGAATACATATATTATTTGCAATGAAAGAAGATGATGGACAATGTTGGACGTATTTGGAGAATGAAGTTTTGGTTAGATGTTTTCTACAGACTAATATTGAAAGGACAGCTAGCTTAGATGTGTTTTTGAAGTTTGGTGATAATTTTAATATGACAATATTTTTGATGCTTAGCTAGGCAAAAACAATAGTTTAGTTGTTAGCTAGCTAATTTGGAGATGTAAACTTGGATCTGATTTTCCAATTTACGTATTTTGTATGGATGGTATTTCTATTATCGTCATATAAATTAAATTTAAGTATTTTGAAAAGTAATTTATAGCTTAAAGAAATTAATTATATTATTTATTTGGTTTATTTGTTACATTCATATAGTAGGATTGTTATTAAATGAATTTTCGATCATATGTGGGGACAAAATATCTCGTCATATGAAATTTTACACTTTTTTTTTTAAAGAATTTTTGTGACAAAAAAAAACGTCACAGTAAAAACAAGCATTTAATGACGAAATAAGGCATCACAAAAAGTCAAAATAATTAAATATGTATTGTGACGAAAAGATTTGTTATGACGAAATTAATTTCTTTATGTGAAACTGGTTTCGTCACGTAAGGTAAACTTTCTTGCGACAATTTGAAAATCGTCGCATTCTATTGTGACGAAATGCAACATTGTCGCGAAAACCCTTTAGCGACAAGCCTTATGTGACGATTTGTGCGACGAAAATAATCGTCCTGTGAAGATATTGTGACGAAATTTAGACTTTATGCCACGAACAAATTCGTCACTTGAAATGTTTTTTTTTTGTAGTGTTTATTGCTTTCTATTGTGTTATTTTGCTTTCGTTTTGTTGTGCTCTTGTTTTTTGTCGTGTTGACCCTTTTTTCCATCATTCTCAATTCACACAACGAGGACATTGTGCGTTTTAAGTTTGAAAAATAAGAAGCTGCGTTTTAAGCAAAATATTCGATACGTAAAATTGAAAAATATAGGGGTCAATTTGCAAAATTGTCAAAGTCAATTATTATCAAAATTGGGGGTAAAGCGGTCTTTTTTAAATGAGAGGCGTTTTTTTAGAAGCAAAATAATTCGTTTCGTAAAATCGGAAGACATAGGGGTCAATTTGCAAAATTGTCAAAGTCAATTATTATTAAATTGAGGGTAAAGCGGTCTTTTTTATAGAGGCATTTTTTTAGAAGAAAAATAATTTAATTCGTAAAATCGAAAAACATAGGGGTCCATTTGCAAAATTGTCAAAGTCAATTATTATCAAAATTGGGGGTAAAGCGGTCTTTTTATATGACAGGCGGTTTTTTTTTTATTTCTTTAGAAGCAAAATAATTCAATTCGTAAAATCGCAAAATATAGGGGTTAATTGGCAAAATTGTCAAAGTCAATTATTATCAACATTGGGGGTAAAGTGGTCTTTTTATATGATAGGCCTTTTATTTTTATTTTTTTAGAATCAAAATAATTCAATTCGTAAAATCGCAAAATATAGGGGTCAATTGGCAAAATTGTCAAAGTCGATTATTATCTAAATTGGGGGTAAAGCGGTCTTTTTATATGACAAACGGTTCTTTTATATTTTTTAGAAGCAAAATAATTCAATTCGTAAAATTGCAAAATATAGGGGTCAATTTGCAAAATTGTCAAAGTCAGTTATTATCAAAATTGGGGGTAAAGTGGTCTTTTTATATCATAGTCGATTTTTTTATTTTATTTTTCGAAGCAAAATAATTCAATTCGTAAAATCGCAAAACATAGGGGTCAATTTGCAAAATTGTCAAAGTCAATTATCAAAATTGGGGGTAAAGTGGTCTTTTATATCATAGGCAATTTTTTTAGAAGAAAAATAAGTGAAAGGGTAAATTAGGTAAATGTAATTTAATTAAAGTCAATAGTTACAAATTCATTTTGATCAAGTTACCTAATCAACGACCCAGTTCAATCTAAGCCAAATGAACGGCATGATGAGGGCGTAACTCACGCGCCCACACCTTAGAAAAATCCAAGAAACTAGCTCAAGAGGTGAGAATTGTCAAAGGTCTTAAGGTGAACTTGATCTTGTTATCCAATCTATATGCTACATTTTAATCTCATCAATACACCTTTTTCACAGTTAAGGTTGAACGAATGGACGAACAAGTCCAACACGTGACATATAAAGCTCAAAATTGTGAATTACAACATTTGGTTAAACGTCTAACATATGAATAATAATAGTCCAAGCCTTAGTTATTTGCGCAAGTTTGTAAGTGAAAAATAAATCTCATTATCCTAACAAAGAGGAACCTATGACTAAAGGCAATGACCTAGATTAACTTAAGGCTTTGATATCAAAGATCGACAATAAACCGTCAACTAAACTTGGTATTTCATACGGGTTATTGAACTAAAATGGGTTAATGTCAATTTCTCCTGTAATTAGGGATGAGCATTCGGTCCGAACCGAATTTCGGTTCTAGGTCGGTTCGGTCCTGAAAAATCGAGGACCGTTTATCGGACCGAAATATTCGGTTCGGTTCGGTACAAAAACCGATCGGTCCAATTCGATCCGGTTTGATCCTATTTGTACTGATTTTTTTTAAAAAAACCTATCCAATCTTAAATTTATTCCACTTCCGTCTCTTTCATTCACTTCTCTTGCACATAGACATATGCTCCCCTCAACGGCCGGAAACCCGAAACCTTGCATCTCTCTTTCGCTCTGCCGCTAAGCTCACTTTAAACGGCTCTTTCTCCACCGCTGCCGCCGCTAGTAAGGAGAAGAAGCCTCCATCGCCTTCCTCTTCCGCCATAACCAAAGAGAAGAATAAGAATAAGATTTCCCCTTCCTCATCAAAGGGAAACTTGAGTCTGGTGGTGGGAAGTCAGCAAAAACCTAATGATTATTATTGTTTCTTTTTCATTTTAGGAGATGAGAATTGGAATTGGGATTTGGGATTTGGGAGATGAGAATTGGAATTGGAATTGGGATTTGGGATTTGGGATTTGGGAATTTTAATTAGAATGAGAAAGTAATCGGGTACTTTGTTCAGGAAATTGAAAAAAAAAAGAAAAAAAAAATGTTATCTGTTCAATCGGTCCGGTTCGGGAAACCGACTGGTTTTACCGAAAACCGATACCTATACAGGATCGGTTCTAAGGCTAGAACCGAGCACGGAACCGGTTGGTCGGTTCGGTAATCTGTTCGGACCGATTCAGTCGGTCCGGTCCGGTTCGGTCGGTTTACCGGACCGGTTCGGACTCAGCCCTACCTGTAATAGACATAATGCTCAGTTTAATTCCATGTAATTTGAAAAAGAGCATTTTACCCCCTATAAAAATTTCAAGGATCAATTTACTTCCTTCCAACGAAGAATGTAACACACACGTCGAAATTGAGAGTAGGCATATAGAGTGTTGCGTAAAAAGACATCGGTACTCTTACGGGATAAAGTATTACATTTATCATAACGCATGAGATATATAAAGTGTCAGATAAATCATAACATAGGGGCGTAAAATGTCACATTTATCATAACCGTCGGGGCAAAATGCCACATTTATAATTACAAAAGGGTTAAAGTGTCACAATAAGTGAACTCAGTCAAATTATAGTATATAAGAGGGGGTAATTTTGTTAATTCGTATTTCTTTTCTAAGTTTGAAAATATCTTGAAGACAATACGAAATTTTCATAAGATTATAAAGAGGTAAAATGCTATTTTTAAATAATAGAAAAGATTAACCAAAATGACATAGATCTTGATTATCAGTGCTCAGACAAAATAAACAAATCGTTCAACAAAATGTATAGACCATGCGCGCATATCTAATTGTTTGGAATTTCTAATATAATATATTTATTTTTATTGTCTAGGTTTCTAATAAAAATTTGAGCATATAAGAACCGCTGCTTGATATAATCTTGGATGTACGTTATTGTGCCTTCTTCAAGTTGGCTCAAGTATACGTACTTAATTAACTACCACCTGACCGAATTTGTAATAATTATTGAGACCACTTGTTAAATTATTTATTAATTTTAATACCTACGTCCACCTAACATTAATCTCGCCACGGGCGTAGCTACGTTGAACTCAGTGAGATGCAATGACCCCAATGAAAATTTTATGTATTTTGTAATTTTATATGCATAGTTTACTAAGCTTGTCTAATGAATAGTATTAATTCTAGAATTTTTTTGTTTTATTCTAAATGGATCCCATAAAATAAAATTAAAGATTACACTGTAATCGATCCATATTTTATTAGATGATATATAAATAACATTTTCTTTGACACCAAGAATTAAATAATTGTGAATTTTAATGTTATGAAGCAAGTTTAAGTGTAAAAGATAACAATGTAAAAAATGAGAAAATTAAACTCCTTGAGAAGTTTCTAAATTTTGTAATATTAGTAACATTCTTATCTCTAAAATGGATTATAACTTTAAAACATGATAAAAGTCTCCAAAATGCTACTCTAAACTACATTTTTTTACATGAATTGGATGATGAATTCTTGAAATGCAAAGCAATTGGTAATCTTTGTTAAATAAAATAAAAAAAGCATATTATGTATCTCTTTATATATTTGCTTCTAAAAAATGACTTTGAATTTGTTATTGCTACAATAATAGTGAAAAAAAAATTGACTATGAGATTTATTAAAAGATGATTGATGAGTCGGATGGTTTCATAGTTATATGTACGTATAAAAGTAAATGATGTATTTGATACTTTTTATATATATAGTCCCCGTTTGAGATATATCAAAACACATTATATAAGGATCTCTTCGATCAGGAGTTTTAAACATGAGTTCGTCACATTGTCCACTAGTCCATTTCCACTAGGCCGTCATGATCTATTGGCGACAACTTATTGAATTGTTCATTAGTTTTTTTTACCTATCTGAACCTAAATCATCTTTTATATGTTCCATTGTTTAGACATTCTATTAAATTTATTGATTAATTTATTTACCTATGTGAACCTATTTTTTTCCTTTTTTTGTTTGTTTGCATATGTTCCATTTTGTTTAGACGCCCTATTGAATTATTCATTAGATTATTTACCTATGTCAACCTAACATTTTCATATCCCATATCCCAAACCTTCAAACTGGCTCAGGTCTAAAAAAAAAGATTGTGAGAAAGGTCTATATTTATTGGACAATCAAACAAAGCAATTAATTGATAGACTGTTTAGACAATTTATTGAATTATTTACTGATTTTCTATAAATTTTAACCTAACATTTGTGAATATATTCCACTCATTAATTAAATCTTGACTAGACTTTTTATTGGACGGTTCAGGTCCACATTAACTTAACAATTAATCATTGATTACTTGCAATATCTTTAAACATTTCTTTAACTAGTTCAATGATTCAACAATAAAAGAAAGCTACACAAATATAAAATATTATACAATCTCAATTTTCCATTAATAGAAGCAATCTACCCTCCTATACTCTTTTTAGTGTGTTTCCTTGAAGCAGTCTTCCCTCTTTAGATATAGTATATTTTCATTGATATTATAGACCGAATATAAATCTTTTCATTGAGATTATATGAATCAATTATCTTTTCTTGGGATTTATAGACCAACCATATACTTTTTAATTAAAGTTGCCCCAATTTGTCTAACATCCACCCAATTAAATAAGTTGGTTCCTTTCTCCTTCAGTTGTTGTTTAAATAAGGAAAATGATTATATTACAGCTCAAAGTTTTACAGCCTTTTGTACGGCCCATGTTTTATGTATTTAAGGTTAATTGTGTTACCTGCTATCTGTTTAAGAGGTTTCTTCTTGAAATAATTTTTTTAATTTATTAACAACCCAATCAACTTTCAAAAATTACAAAAGTGATCAAAAATTTTCGATATTACTCATATAAAAAATAATTCAATACTTTCCAAATGGTAATTGAACATTCACCAATATTTGAATATAAATATCTCAACTTTCAAAAATCACAAAAGAACACCTACATTATACGATATTACTCATATAAAAAATAATTCATTACTTTTCAAATGTTAATTTATCATTTATCAATATTTGAATATAAATCTCGAAAATTACAATAAAAATATAAACTCATAATTTAAAAGTATTTGCAATGGCTAAAATTTAGAGTTGATGACATAATATCTAATTTAGGGTTTGATTTAGGGTTTAGGGTCTAGGATTTAGGGGTCTAGGGTTTTAGGGTTTAGATTTAGGGTTTAGGTTTTTAGGGTTTAGGGGTCTAGGGTTTTAGGTTTAGTGTTTATTTTATAAATAGGATTTTTTTTTATGATTAGTTATGGATTTTTTTTGTAATTTTATATTATGGGCGGTGATGCCACCATAGTCCTTTAAATAACCAGTTCAGGTAATTTATAGATATTTTTATAGGTTTCCTTAAACGAATGTAGGTCGTTTATGATAAATTGGTCGAATTACAAAACCCAAATTTATTTGACCCAAACTTCATTTTTAGGTCAAATTTATTTATAATCCTTGTGGGATGAAAATTTACTGACTGAAGAAGCAACAACCAAGTGTGATCTGCTTACTGAATTTAATTTGATTTTGATGATAACAATCATGTTAAATCTTATGTCATCAGCTAGCTATGTCTTTTAAAGAACTAAGTAATGGAAGCTTTCTAATTTTGTTCAAACAGAGGGGTATTAAGAAGTCAAATATCATACTTGATGTGTCCAAATTTTGTACCCGAGGACAATTAAGAGATTACACTAAGTTGCATAAATATGAGATTTGTAACGTCTTTATCATAAACTCTCGTAACGTCTGTAACGTCTTTGTATTTATTACTTGTAACGTCTTTCCTGAAAAGACTATTATACCCCTGTACGTACCTATAAATAGGTAGCCCTATTTCCGACAAAGGGAACAGGACTCGAATTCACTATTACAATTACAATACAATTTTTCTCTCGATATAAGTGTGCAGACCTTATTTCATTATTGTGATGTTGTTATAGATCGAAGGGCTTATTCCATTTTGCCCTGAACATTTTTATACAACATCATAATTGGCGCCGTCTGTGGGAACGACTGGTCTGCATCGTCGTTTCCAAGAGAAGTGGAGCGAAAAAGAGACAAGTGGCCTTTACGTTACTCAAGAAGGAAAAGGGCACGATCTTTATTATGTTTCCGGCCCAAAAATCCGAAACAACCGCCTACCAACAACCACCTACCACTTTTCCGATTTGATCGAACCTCTACTCTTTCATCCCGTGTCTTGGTCTTGCTTCACATCTATGCTTCACGGGTTTTTAAATCCAAGCATCCATGAAATTCAAGAATCTCGGAGAACTTACGCCCAATCTGTTTCACTGAATTTTTGGGCTATTGCAAAATGGCCCCAAAGGTCAGCCAATATTGCAAGTCTCCCAAAAATTGGACAAGATTGCACAAATGAAGTATCTCAAGATTACAAAGGAGGTAAAATTTTAATTTTGTCTTCCAATTAAAATTAATATTATTTACTTACTGAATCATGAAGCCAATAATAAATGAATCTCTAAAACTACAAACGGTAAACCGATGGTCTCTTAGCGATCAAAAAGGGTAAATTGATCATCCCTAAAAAATTAAAGGGTAAATCGATCATTGCTCAACGATCAAAAAAGGGTAAATCGGTCATCCCTAAACGACCGAGGGTAAATCGGTCATCTCTAGAGATCAAAGGGTGAATCGATCATCCCTCCGCAAAATGCTAGGGGGTAAATTGGTCATCCTTCAATGATCAAAAGGGGTAGTCCGGTCGTCTCTCGGCACCAAACAAAAAAAATAAATAAAGAAAAAAAAGAAGACAGCAACGACTACGACGATAGAATACTGTTAAAGTCACCACTACGACGATAGAATACTATCAAAATAAAAAAAATAGCGTGAATCAAGTTATACTTGTGGCTGAAAATTATATTTATTTTTACTACATTTACCTTCAAGTGATAATATTTGACCACACAAATTTGTGTTTTACATGCAATTATGGCTTTGGGAGGCAACTTTTGACAAACGATATCTCAAAGAAGAATATTTACTCCATATAAGAAAGAGCAGCTAAAGAAACGAATCATCCCTACTCTTCACCAAATTTACAGGGGGAGCGTGTCTAAACACTGTACTCTTTTTCCTTCGTCCAAGTTTTTATCCCAATGGGTTTTTCTTGGCAAGGTTTTAACGAGGCAGTGTTACATGCTTATTTATCACATATGGAGGTATGGAGTAGGTGGCTACAATGCTCAGATACTTGAATCAAGTTTCGACAATAAACGCTCGCGCAATTATTCCCGAAACTGGGGGGCAATATGATGTGTCCAAATTTTGTACCCGAGGACAATTAAGAGATTACACTAAGTTGCATAAATATGAGATTTGTAACGTCTTTATCATAAACTCTAGTAACGTCTGTAACGTCTTTGTATTTATTACTTGTAACGTCTTTCCTGAAAAGACTATTATACCCCTGTACGTACCTATAAATAGGTAGCCCTATTTCCGACAAAGGGAACAGGACTCGAATTCACTATTACAATTACAATACAATTTTTCTCTCGATATAAGTGTGCAGACCTTATTTCATTATTGTGATGTTGTTATAGATCGAAGGGCTTATTCCATTTTGCCCTGAACATTTTTATACAACATCAATACTCAAGGTTTGTAGAGTTAATCAACATGGTTTACTTATTAATTTATTGAAGATATCCAACAGCTAAGTTCAAGTGAAGACTTTACTGGAAGAACTAAATACAAAAGCTGAGTCAAGACTATAGAGTAGTTTTGATCTGTAAAGTACACCAATCAGCCGACTGGTCCAAGTTCTAAGTCAGTATATTATTCGAACGACATACATATTTATTGAAGTGTCTTTAGTACGAGGATCAGAGAAGTTAATTCCAATCATAAGGAATAAATTCAAAATACCCAGGACAGTAGATTGCATTTAATGCATCTGACACAAACAGTACCATCCATACAATAGAGCAGTACTGAAACAATGACAGAGCCACATGTCTGCATTTATAGCCGTTTGAAGTTGGTGAGAGAGATAAAGGGCGTTCCTGAAATTGAGGGATCTTTCAACGGACTCAATTTCATTCTCCCTTATAAATAGCTATCAGTTTGATGGTGCAAACAACTTTACACAATCTGAAATCAAGCATTTACAAGAGCATAACCACTAACTTGTTCTAAGAGAAAGCTTTACCCAATTGAAGAACAACTTAGTGTTTTAGTTTACAACAAGGTAGTAAATTGTGAGTTTTTTTATGAGAGAATCAAACTGTAGAGCTGAGTGCTTTGTGAGGAAATACTTTTAAGAGGTTTATTTATTTCCTTGTAACTTTACTATTGGACGTAGAATTTGTAAATGCCAAATGTTGTATTAATCTAAGATATTAGTGCATTTTCCTTCCAATGTGTTAGGGAAGAAAAGTGGATTATAAGGATTACACTACCCTTGAACCACTATAAATTATGTGTTATTTAATATATGCATTCATACTAACATGCTAGTCATCTGTTAAGGCTGATTATTAAAGGACTTAAAAGAATTTTTCAACGGGCAAAATATTTTGTTTACAAAATATTACTTGAAAGAAAAGCGTTTGATTTAAAACTCCGTTTTATTTCGTTTCGTAACTCAAATAAATGATTTGATCGTATAATTGTAAGATCAAACCCAATATCCTGCAGCATCAGTGTTTACTTGCGACATGTAAAAGTAGAGAACAAAAACAATAGCCACTTCCCAAAGTATATACATGTGGCTTTATAAATTTACCTCATGACAAAATATAGTTACAACATGGAATTTACGATAATAGCGATTTACCGATTACACACACGCATAAGTTAGCCTCCTTAGTTAGTAATGGCCTCTCTCGGAATTTCAAATTTAACCCGAGGGTCATTCTGTGAAGCACCCCCATTTGTAGCTTCCCTCAGTCTTATTTTCGGGATAATGAAGGGTTTACAGAAGAGAAGAGCAAAAACCAACTCCATTGTAAATATAGTCATGCTAATCCATACAAACAACGTTTTCCTCCAAAACCATATGACTTTTTTCGGAAAAGGAAGTTCCGACTCCAGCGTTAGAGATGCAGCATAAATTTCAGGAATACCAGCACGTTTGAGGAACTCAGCTCGTTGTTCAATAATAACCCTTAAGCAGGCAGTTGGCACAGCACCTTCAGTAAAACCTTTAAAGCTTATTTTCAAATTCTGTGTTTCTGATGTATAGCCAGATAAAATCGGAACAATCTTGAGGAAAGTCAGCAAAAGGCGGATAGGTTGACTTTTAAAATGCAACATGCATGGACGTCTTGAACTTGCAAGGGTTTTACCATCATTGGCGAGGAAATCTACTTTAACCTTTAAGAAGGAACAAAAGTAAATAAGCCTTGCAACATTAGTCAATGAAAAACGAGCTAATGCCAATTTTACACATAAACGAGCAGGTAAATAACTGAGACAACAAGGAGCCCAGAATTATACATACACAAAATAAATAATGCAAATGTAAGAGTAGTGACAGTGGGGTAGCAAGAATCTGTAATTGGAAAAGTTGCCCCTTTTTTTAACTGTTCTCTAGCCTCAAATGGGCTTTAAGTAAAAATGCTACAAATATTCTATTTCGTTGTGTTTTCCATTTATAAATAAAGCATAGTAGCCGACAGAAAGAAGTAGGGTAAGGCTGAAAACGATAGCCCCTCTAGAAATAAGTACAAGAGTTTATCTGAAGAAGACAGAACCATAGGAATTCTAAAACACAGGCAAAATACACATACTACTATATATCCCTAACTAAAAATTGCTCTGTTATAAGATTAAGCTTAAATAGGTATGAGTCTCAAATTAAGTTATCTACTGCCATAGTGATAAGAAGTTCATCAAAAAATATTTCCCTCTGAATCAAGCTAAACTACATAATTAAAAAGTTCAACATTGTTAAAATTACGTAATAACAAAGTCGTCATCCTCATATAAGTGGCATATCACCTACATACACCTACTTTAATGAACATGTACCTGGAAGATTCCAAGATTCTGGTTGTAGTCAGACTCAGGCAACGTCAATGAAACAGTAACCTGCAACTTATGATTAGGTGGAATAACTCTCAATCCACTAGCCTTCCCAATTTCAACCTTCTCAAAAATATTGGTGTCATGGCTCAGTTCACGATATGCATTTATCGATACAAATGCCACTGGACTCTTCTCCGTGTAGTCAAAATTCAAACTTCTCTGCATCCTCAGTGGCTCCTCCACCACCCCTCTTATCAGTATTCCACCAATCACAAATGCTGACACCAACAGTCCAACCAATACAGCACAAACATAACATGACCACAATAATCCCCAACTACACTTCAACCCAAGTTTCCAAATCGCGTTGTGTTCTTTCAACCATCCATACACAGCTGGCGACACGTTTCCAAATACAAGACTCCAGATTTTTTTTGTTGTCTGAATTAAATACCTTCTGCCAAACTTCATAAGCCCAAATGGATCAAACACAAGCATGTATAGGTAATAAATTGATCGTATGGGAAACATACAAGATTTGAATAGCAAGTCAATTTGGAAGATGATGATCTTTATCATTATACCAGCTAAACTCAAAAGAAAACTCGAATTTGCTCCATGGTTTTCTCTCAAATCCAATTCATTCCTAACATTATTGTTATTATCATTTGCATCCGTGAGAGTAGAACTTTCACCATTCTTCTCATTATTCTCCCGGATAACATCTTTTGCACTTTCCGAGCTATGTTTCAGCTTGACAATATCTGATTTTTCATTTTCTAATTTCTTCTCATATTCCTTAATTTTAAGAGAACGCCTATTTTTTCTCTCTCTAGAATTCAAATAATTCTCCAAACTTACCGAAGAGCTAAGCTTTGTCGACTCCATGGAGTTTCCCCCCGAAGACTTTGGATGAGAGAGTGACCGCCGCCGGCGTATATTCGCCGGAGGCATGGTATTATCTTCCTCTTCCGGTGAAGGATTTGTGTTTGAAAATGAGATCGAAACGCCGATATTTGATTCGAATGGTTCAGATAAGGATTCTTCGCAATCATAAAACGGGAAATCGTCAAGCGCGTCTTCGAATTCCTCATCGTCGTCACCGTAGATTCCGGTGTTCCGTTTCGCGGTCTCCATTCGGAGATTTATTAGAGTAAATCTGTATATAGAAGATTAATTTAGGAATTAGGGCATGCCTGGGAATTCCAATTTGGGACTTGGAGCAAGTCTTTCTTTTCAATTGTACGTCATTCTTTAACAGTTGTACATTAACGGTTCACAAATGTAGTGTGACAGGTTATCCGCTGATGGTACTGAAACACGCGCATTTCGTTCATATGATAAGTTGCACAAATACTTCAAAATGTTACCTAATTCACCATTAATCAATACGATATGTAAGTCGAATATAACATTATGTAAATCAAATACTTCGTATTAAGTATTTAAAATATAAAAAAAATACGACCGGGTTTGGAACGCTGGATGAAATATCAGACACACCTAGAATATTAAAAGAAAAAATTTTAAGAAACAATTTGTATCTTATTTGGGGGTTTTTAATGGAAGAATCTTGATTTAAGCCTTTCTTGAGATAGCTTGTCACAAAGTAACACGTGGCATAATTTAGTTTTATTTTTAATAGTTTAATTTGTGAATTATAATTTTATCCTTATTAGTAAAAAATCAATTTAGTTTTAATTAATTCAGATGATTAATGATTTAATGTTCTCTTCACGATCTCAACTCTCTCCCTCAACTGATAATGGAGTGAAAAACTTGACTATCGAGAGTTAAACACCATTGGTACTAAAATTAAACGCACCGCAACGCCAGAGTATAAAACATTTGTCTGAGAGAAAAAAAATTGACCCCTTTTTCTCTGTCACCTCGTTTAAACATAATATCTTCAACTATTCAAGGTAAAGTCTCCATAAATATTGTTTCTTTTTCTTCATGCATTTTGTTTATGATCATGATTCTTTTTGGTAGGTATAATCAACACAACACCAATATTTACTAATTGTCACATTTAATTAGGTGAATCATTTTTGGTTGGACCACTTAAATATTAAAACTATTCCAGAAGACGTTTTATGCTCTTCAAGAGTTGTGAAAGATCAATTAGTTTTACTCTTTTATCCTCATCATCAGTGTGTGAATTATAATGTGATAATGTGATACTCAAGATTTACCTGAGAGTGGGTGAATTAAGTATATAAAACTTTTTCAAAGTTTGTTTGTTTACTTTCTTTCCAGAAATATTTAGTAACAAGTTCCAATGAAAACAGTTTTACATTCCAGAAGCTTAAGAGCAATGTTCCAGTAGATAAATATATTGAGGTGACAAAAAGTAAGTGCGAAAAAGTAAATAAACACAGTCACAGATTTATAGTGGTTCGCGCCCAAATGGCCTACTTCCACTCTTCCAGCACCCCTGAGAAATTCACTATAAACGAGGATTGCAGGATGAACCTTAGCCACACGAGATTACAAGTTACAAACTTTCTCTCAATTTAATATGAGCTTGCTAGGACAAACCTATCGCTCCAAAACCGTGCTTACTAGATCACTACTTATCACACAAACACAGCGCTTACCAGAACTCTCGACCCTATCGCACTAACGAGCTTACAAGTTACAATATGAACACACTCTTTTTTTCTTCTAATCACTCAAAGTAATTTCAAGATAGAGCAAGAAGAAAAGATTTTAAAAACTTTTGAGGAAAATCGATTTTTGCTAGAGAAAAAGTGCACTAAAAAAGTTTGGCTAGAGAAATAATTTAGCAAATGAATTTTTAGATTTCTTGTTGTGTGTTGGTCGATTGAAATGGCTCCCTATTTATAGGTGAGTGGTGATTGCTCAAGAGTGAAAGATTTTTTATACTCAAAATATTTTGTCATCTTTAAAATATTTTTCAAGATTTAAAACATGTGACAATTCTACAAAGTTAAGATGAATGTGAACATGGTTTAATAAAAGATGAAGACTAAATCTTTCCCTTTAGAAAGATATGGAGAATATTTTAAAGAGATCAAATAGAAAAGGTAAGATTTTAGCTAGGAGACTTTTGCCGTAGCACAAGAACATACCTGATTGTACTCGGATTTGGTGAGGGCACAAGCTAGCAAAATTTTGGCCTTTGAGTTTAGTGACACCATTCTCTTGTCTACGTCGGTTAGTTCTTACCACGCTTTAGGGATTTGCTTTTCACCTTCGGTTTTCATTGGTATGGATGGTCCCTTGAGAATCACATTCCATAAATCAAAATCAATGGAGATCATGAACTCCTCCATTATTCCAGATTGAGTACGCAGTCCCTCGAGTAGTGGAAACATGTTATGTGATTGCCCTTCTGCGAAAACATCATTGCTAAAGGTGTATATAAGATCTTTAGCTCTCGGGGGTTAACCCGCATAGTTAAAAAATAAAAGAGCACCTGCTCTAGTACCAATTGATACTCAAGAACTACCTAAGAGAGGGGTGGGGGTGAATTAGGTATATAAAACTTTTTCAAAGAGATCAAATAGACAAGGTAAGATTTTAACTAGGAGACTTGAGAGAAAAAATTGCTTGCTTGCTAAGTCAAAATCTTTGAGAAATCTTTCCTAAAGAGATAACATTTCAAATATTGGCTTTGTAACAAAATATTTTTTTTAAATAGCCAATCTTTATAAAAATTTCAAGAAGCCATTTGACTTAATTTAAAAATCAATTCTTGGCTGATTTGAGTAAAGGAAGAGAAGTGATTTTGTTCAAGAAAATTTTTGAATGGGCCAAAATTGCATGGGCCAAAAACATTGAAAAATTTATTTGGGCTAAGGAATTTCTTGCTCTTTTAGTAAAATGAAATTACTTACAATTTTCTTAAATCGAAAATTGGGCCCTTCAGGAGTGTTAGGGGCTTCGGTCTTAATTTTCAATCATGACGAGCCTTCTTTTCAAACATAGTAGTCAGAGGTGAATATCGCAGCGACGCGCAAAGGCTCCTGGGGCTATAACGCATAGCGCAGTGCTAAAGCGCGGGCTTTTTTAAAATAAAGCACATGTATATATTTTTTTCAAAATAATAATCATAAATCTCGAATAAGACATATTAAAACAATAAAACCAAATCATCTTAGTTCATTAATACCAAATTAAATCCCAAATACCCAAAAACAAGCAAATAAACCTAAAGTACTAGAAGTTTATAACATTTAGTTAACCCAAAAGTATGATACTAAAGTTTAAACATCATCAATCATCAATCAAACTCATTGCCACTTGACTCTCCATCTTCAGATTATTCACTAGAACTAGATAATTTAGATTTGTAGCAATCGCTATTCTCCTCTCTGAATTCTGAATTATAATCATCAGTGTCCTCTTCCTCCTCATCCACATTAGGAGTCTCTGTTTGCTTTGCTATAAATCTAGAAGAACGTCTTAGAGAATATGGAGGTTCATTTGCTCCAGAAGCAAGTTCGACTTGAAGCTAAGTCAAAGTATCATCAGGGAACACTCGATCATCACCTTCACCTATAGAATCCATTGTCCCTACCATCCACTCATTACCACCATCTAAAACATAATTATCAAGGACAATAGGATCGATGGTGTTACGCATATCATATCTTCGCTTCAAAGTTCTATTGTACTTGACGTAAACTAAATCATTAAGCCTTATTTGTTCCAACCTGTTCCTTTTCTTGGAATGAAGCTGCAAATTTATTAATTGATTATTTGATTGAAAAGCTTCATAAATCGTAATATTCATTTGAAAAATTAATACTACAATATAAATATTTACTTACATGTTCGAATACACTCCAGTTTCGCTCACAACCAGATGCGCTACAACAAAGACTAAGAACTTTAATAGCAAGTTTTTGCAAATTTGGAGTAGCATATCCATATTGACTCCACCATGAAGCTATAGACAATAAAATTATTCGTATTTTCAATAAACCAATTACCTGGTGAGAGACGTAATATTTGCCTCTTTACAATCTCATTTTGAAACAAACCTTCATTTTTCTTGTAAATCTCAATCTCACTAGCAATCTTATCTTGTTCATCCACATTAGGAACCAACCTTTGAAAAACGTCCAACAAGCCACATGTGAGTTCTTCATTTTCACTTGCTTCGATTTCAAAATTCGAAAACATTGGATTTAAGAAATAACCCGTTGCATGCAAGGGATGATGTAGCTGATTTTTCCACCTCCTATCAATGATTTCAACACTTCAGTGTACTTTTCCAAGTTATTATTAAAAGATTTAGCAATCTCTTCCTTTGCATCTCATATTGAAACATATATATAGCCCATTGCTGGCCTCATTCCTCCATCCACAAGCCGAAGCGTCTTCACCAACAGGGCACCAATTTTTGTAGCATAACTTACCCTATTCCAAAAGGAATTGTTCAAAATAATGCGTGCTACTTGCTTACCGGCTCTTTCCTTAGCATACTTGCTTTTGATCCACACATCCGAGGTGAACATCTTTCTCAAAAGAGTTCTAAGCTTTGAAACCTACCCAAAGTTAAGAAATCAGTTGCGAATTGAGTTTTAGCTGTCCTAACCATATCCCTCTGGCCGGTAAAGTCCCTCATCATTTTCAACACTGGCTTGTACTGATAAATGTATGCATTGACATTTATTGCACGTTCAAGTGTCCTCTTCAGGTCTGGCAATTTGAAAATGTCTTCAAACATTAAGTCCATACAATGTGCAGCACATGGTGTCCAATACAAGTGTGGATAATTTTCCATCAACTTTTTTCATATACATTGAGTAACTCAAGTAAAAAAAATTGTAACTTGAATCAATCAAAATAATTACTGAATTTAAAATTAAATTAAAATTGATTGACTCACCAGCAAATTTGTATTCACTTGCATTGTCGGTAATAACTTGAACTACGCTTTTCTCCCCAACTTTTTCCACAAAGCCATCAAGCAACTCAAACATTTTCATTCCAGTGTGAGAATATCCGGATGCATCTATAGAATCAATGAACATACTTCCTCTGGGTGTATTGACGAGAAAATTGATCAAAGACCTATATTTTCTATCTCCCAATCATCCGCCATCAACGAGCAACCATACATCTCCTTTTCCTTTATATTATCTTTCATTAAATCATTAACATGTTCCACCCCTTCTTTAAATAGTGTACTCTTCCTTCGTGATAAGTAGGTGGCTTCATTCCCTGACCATATTGCCAATTGCTTCGATCATAGGCGCAAAACTATCGTAACGAACCTCATTGAAAGGAATCCCCGCATCATACATCCATCGGAAAAACTTTTGGCAAGCATTATCCCTCATCTTCTTTTAAGTTTCATTATAAATGCCTTGTGATGCACCACCACTTCTCTTTCTATCTTCAACAACTTCATCGGCGTCCTTTTTGAAAAACCAATTAATAGGACCCATTTGTCTTGCTTTTTTACGCTGTGAGGGAGCATGCATAGGACGATTACCACGTTTTCTATCTTCTTCATGCAACTCATTTCTCTCATATTCTCTTTGTCCTCTTTCTTGATCCGCGATCTCATCAAAGTGAGGTAATGTGTCCATAGCATTTTTTTTGTTTTTCCCTATCTTCAAACCTTTTCCTAAATTCTTCTTTGACTTCCGGCGGGACTTTCATGCATGCGGTAATGTTTCTATAGCCCTCGACAAGATGTTTATGTCGGGATATGCCACCCTTTGATACTTTCTTACAATAGATGCATTCAATCCCCTTAGAAGCATTATTTGGATCAACCAATTGTTGGGATTTCATGGGTATAATTGTCAACTACAACGGTGCGGAATTTAAAATTTTGTTACACCACATCCAGGAGTCTTATTAGCACATATGAATAAGGTTGACTTTATCTTAGCACATAAATACTAAAATAAATAGGGTGGTAAAATGTAATTTTACCTCACCACAGGCAAGGTGGTGGTTTCTCCGGTCTTCTTTTCGGATCACTAGAGCACCCCAAGTGTTGTGCCTCTAAAGAATAGTCCACACCAGCTAGATCTACAATTGCTTCAGTCCTCAGGCTAAGAACTAGGAAAGAAACACTTCAGATGCAAGAGTTGGATTGAGATCCAACTCTAGATGTAGATAAGAAGATAGAGAGAGGTGGTGCACGACCGATCTACAACCAAGGCGGCGGCGGCTAGGGCTAGTAGGGGAGAGGGGCGGCGGCCAAGAGAGAAGAGATGTTAGGGTTTTTAGTGTTTTGCTTGCTTAGGGTTTTGAGTCTCCAAAACTCCTTTTTATAGTTAAGTTCAAACCCTATCCCTAACCTTATCTCTTCTTAGCTAATGGGCCATCAGATAAGTTGGCCCATCCCTCTATTTAATTAGTCCTTTTAATTAAATAGTCCAAGTAATTTAATTAACCACTTTAATTAAATGGCTCATTTATTTAATTAATACTTTAATTAAATAATCCAATAAATCTAATTAACGATTTAATGCTTTAATTAACCCTTTAATTGATTATTTAATTAATCAGATAAATCTAATTAATTTTCTCTCTCCAAGAATTAACCTTTTAATTCTTTAATTTGATTTAACCACTTTAAATCAATTCTTTCTACAACTGATCATCACAGTTCCAACTGTATTGTGTGTGACCCTCTAGGTTTACCATCAATTGGCCGCAGGCTCACATTTCTGTGATTTAATTAATGAGCAACTAATTATTTAATTAATTGCTCCGATCAATTAAACTACTTTTAATTGACCACTCCAGAATTAATCTCCCATCAATTCAAGAGTACCCACACCTCATGGTCGATGTCTAGCCATAAGCCCATGAGGCCCAACTTCAGGTGAATTGACTTTAGTGAACCTGATCTCTTATAAGTACCATGTACATACGGTCCTTCTAACGACTAATTTCCCGATTGAGACCTAGGGTATGTGAATTGGTCGGCACCTCTAATCATCTCGATTATGTACTTTCTAATTCTGGATAATACTTCCAGTGTGACTGCTAAATTTGGAAACCCCTTTCCAAATCCATCACCGACCATGGCCATGGATTTCTCGGAATGTATCATCTAAGAATGTACAGGAAATTCTCTCATCCATTACAATGAGTCGGTAGATCCTATATTGATGCTAACTATCCGCGCATACGACTATACGTACCCAATGTAGGCGCACAATGGTCAAACTATGTGACCGGCTCCTAAATCAAAGTACGTACACCCGTATATCGAATTCGCCCTAGCACCTCAAGTCTAAGGACTAAATCGTACACTGTTATAAGTCTTGAGAGACATCCCACCACCGATATGCTTTTATGCACTTCCACAATGGGTCTCTCTGTTCGGGTCGTTCGATGCTTTCAATCCCTATCGAACCACCTAGTCATATGCACTGACATCAAAATGTCTTGTTCATGAAACTACAACAAATTCACTTCATGTGAATCATGCATAATCATACAAGTCTTGACGATTCATTCGATACCCCGTCTCGATATGAATCTATGACTTGGAACATTTTCGAGATCACGACCTTTGAGACTGTTTCATGATAGATCGCACTCAGTCCTGAAGTGTATAGTCCCACAGTCATGAGTGATCTCAGAGTTTCAACCAATCGCTTAAATGTGTTCGCGAAAGATGAAGGTGGCCATTTATTTATATTATGAATTCTCGATAAATAAACAATTCGTATTAATTGATAAATCAAAGATTCTTTCAAGATAACATAATGTTCATATTACAAGCTATTTCAATGGCTAGCAGGGCACTATTCCATCCGGGATCCTTCTCTTTTGACATTCCTAATTCCTACTCCTATAAGTAAGAAGTGGAAATTAAATAAATGATCAAAAGTTCAAAACCTCAAATCTAGAAAATAAATGCCCAATAATAAATATTCAAAACCTCAAATCTAGAAAATAAATAAAATAATAAATGTTCAAAACCTCAAATTTGGAAAATAAATAAATGATCAAAAACCATGCTTTCTTTTTAATAAATGATAAAAACAAGTGAATAAATGAACTTCACATGATAAATATTCATGAACTTGACATGATAAATATTCACACATTTTTTTAATAAAATCACATGTTTAACTTTAACCTTTCTAAGTTCAAAGATAAATATTCACACCTTTTTTAATTAAATCACATGTTTAACCTTTCTAAGTTCAAAGATAGGCAAAAATTCATTTTTGGCACCATAGAACTAGGCGTTTTTCAAATTTGGTTCCATGGTATCAATTTTGGTACCAATTCTAATTGCGGTTTTCAATTTTGGCACTTCCGCCAGTTGACCGTTAAGTTAACTGACGGAAGTACCAAAATTGAAAAGGCCAGTCAAAATTGGTGCCAAAATTGAAACAATGGTACCAAAATTAAAAAACGGCTAGTTTTATGGTGCCAAAAATATTTTAAATTTAAGAGATGAATGATATAATTATTTTTAGAAAAAACAATTTTTTAAATTTAGGTGATGACAATAGATTACTATATTAAATCAATTTGATCAAGGTAAAATAAAAAATTGTTATCACAATGTCTTCAAGAAATAGCCAATGTAATACTGTATTTTATAGTGGGTCTTATTGATATAAGCACATTAAGTCCTCTCGGTCATTAATTGTATACAAATTATAAGGGCAGCAGATCCTCTGTACCACCTAAATGTACCATATTTGTGTACCACCATTATAAAATTGACACATGTCAAAACTAAATAGCATTCATTGCATAGGATTTTACCTTATTCAATCTTCTTTCTATCTGTGATGTCTGATATTTACCTTTACCCAGAATCATAGCAAATTCATTAAAATTATTGAAACTTACAATTCAGAAATCTAAATTGATATTTACCGATAATTTTCATCTTTTAATAAAACTCCATTGAAATTATTGAAACTAACTATTCATATTTAATTATTGAAACAAAAAATTCAAATCTCTGACTTATTTTGAATCCTTAAATTCCATGTTCCAGCATCTTAACCCAACAATTTCTCTAATTATACTTCAACAATTACAGTTCCTTTCATAAATAAATAAGAAAAAAAGTTTATTGAATTACGGCGCCCATCAGAATTTTCAATGAAAAATCATATCCTAATTCAACGAATTTTTTAATTCAATTGAATGAGATCTACAGTGATTTCTTTACCCCAAAATCAACTCAAATCATTCTTCTATTTTATACATAGACTGATTTCTTTTACCCTAAAAGTTTATTCATACAGTGATTTATTTTACCCCAAAATCAACTCATATTTCTTCTTCTATTTTCTTACCAAAAATCAATTCATATTTTTGAGTTGTTATTTTGCTAATTTCATTAAAAGTCGGTATTATTATTTACAAAAAAGAGATGTTAAAACCAAAAATGGAGATAAGAAGGAGAAAGGGTGGAGAATATAATCCTATGCAATACATGCTATTTAATTTTGACATGTGTCAATTTTATATTGGTGATACACAAATGTGGTACATTTATGTGGTATAGAAGATCTGCTGCCAATTATAAGTGATAGTCGAAGTATGAGCAAATAACTGAAAATGTCACCTGGAAAATATCGTGGGAATCAGATAAATATACAAGGGGTTATTTGCACTTACACCCCCTAAACTATTGCTATTTGACAATTAACAAATATTTATCCTCAGATTTCTTGTGTCAAAGTCAAAGCTCTCAGCCGCCCATTGTTTGCTTTTGCAGAAGCATTCTTTTTCTTGGATGTATCTTTTGGTGTCAATTTGTCAACATGATTTTTCGTAATGATCGAGTTCTTGGTGCCATATGTTTCACTCATCAATATTTTACAAAAACAAAAACCATATATGCTAAATGCAAAATCCTTTCCTGCTAAATATGTAAAAAACTATTCCGTGAAATTTTTATTCCGTCAAATATCCTTGAGATTTCAAAAATTCTGTAAAACACCCAAATTTATAAAAAATAGGTCGTTTTTAATCGACATCTTTAAAAAAATAATTTTAAAAATATTTTAGGTGCAGTTGTAGGGATCAACTTGAAGTATTTTAAAAATAGTTTCTTGAAACATGTCAATCCAAAACGATCTATTTTTATAAATTGAGTGTTTTTTGCAGGATTTTTAAAATTAGAAGAAATTTTAGGGCGATAAAAGTTTCACAAAGCAATAAAAGTTTCACAAAGTAATTTCTTACAGATTTAACATAACACAAGGAAGTATCTTGCATTTTTCCCACTAATACATCAAACATCGTGATTGATTTTAAAAAAAAAATTATACTTTTTAAAGTACTATTTATTATGAAAAGGACAACAAAAAGGGAATTAAGCAACAACTTATAAACTTCAGCTTAATTTTAATTTTGATTCCGATTTCGTTCAAGAAATGAAGAAAGCGATTCAAGGTATCATAAGATTTTTAGGCACTCCTAATCTTGCTTATTACTTCCGTTACTAAGACTAAAAATCAGATACAAGAATTGTACTTCATATTTAGTAATTTGTTTCCCACACGCAGAATAAAAGATCTTTTATACTGTTGTAGATAAATAACACCCCCACCTAAGTGATTTTAAAGCCCAACTAATGCACCAACAGGTGATTGGTCTAGTGGAAGTGACAAGGTCACTACAAAGTAGCGGACTCAGATTCGAATCCCTGTTGGGAGAGGTTCCCACTTTATGTGTCCGACGCGCGTCGAAAGGGATTAAACCTTGGGAAACTAAAAAAAAAAATCCCCCCAACTAATATAGTAACATACCCATATAGATGAACAATACTCCTAGCTGAACAGGACAGAGGCATTGCACATAGCGCGGTGCAATCTCCCTAGTATATATATACGTTGATCCATGTATCACGTACTACCAAAAAGAAACCAAAATATTCTTAAGTGTATTAGATTATTATTCTTCTCAGTCTAATAATGTGGACTTACATGTTAATTAATTATATAAATGTGGACTTACATGTTAATTAATTATATATGATAGACTATTTCATTTATATGCCTAATTAATTGTTATTTAATAATAATAGTAATGAGACACTAAGAAATATTAGTTAATTAAGTATGGACTTTTTTATATGTGTAGATACCTAATTGGACAGTAACTGTTCTTGATGGGCTGACAGTTAGAGTCCTAATAGAGTTAGTGTTAATACTCTCATATATAGAAGGTTATGGTCCCTAAGCCAATTCATACTTTCATCTTCCCCATCTAGAGAAAGCTAAGGCAATAGTGAATAAGGCTTAGAAGACCACAATCCCTAGAATCCATCTTTGTGATTTTTCCGCTACTCTGTCAATGGATTCAGGTACGCATCTCTTAAGTATAAACATATCTTGCTTAATTGTCTGCGAATAGGCCCTAAGATATGTATGATTCCATGATTTACGTATTTCATGTTTTTATTACATATCTGTCAAAATATATCAAAGTGCTGCTCATTTAAAAAAACCAATTTTTTAGGTAGCCACAATTTAAACAAAACACTAAAAATAAACCATCATCTTTCAACTCAATTACAAAAGCTCAACCCCAGTTAAATATATCACATAAAACAAAAAGAAAAAAAAAACTAAAATGATTCTTGACCGTTACACAAATCATAGGTAATCAAATCATAAAACAAAACATGGGAAATCAAACCATATATAAAGCAAGTCATATTCAAAATATTGTATCAATGACTCGTAGAGAACGATCACACATTCCAGGCAAACTTATTGGCCTTGCACTTGTAAAGAGCGGCTGCTAGTCGACGTCGTGCAATAAATAATTCTTTCTGATAAAATAACCAATACATGATTAGCTATGATAATAACCTCATAACCATGAATTTTTAATAGGAAAATATTAAAATTTCGGCACATAAGAATCAAAACTCACCGAAGTTAAACGCCTAGTAAAACCATTATCAAATATTAATTTCATGCATACATAAAGCCCACGGTCGAACATATAAAGAAAATGTACTCAAATTTTGAGTTATAAAAATATCTATAATTTATGAATGTATTGTTTGGAAGTGATATTTACCAGTTCGTTTGTCTTGGATACCAATTGTCATCATCAAACAAGAATTCATCTATCAAAATTTTCAATTTATATTTCGCAGGGCCCATCTTTGAAGCAAATAGTTCAACCTTTCCACCTGCACCATATTGACTAAACAAATTAGTTTATGTGGTTTATTTGTAATTAAGAATTTGCATTAATGAAATTTGTTACCAATTCCTTCACAAGCCCACTTCTATATTCTTTCATGCGTACATCAGAGAAAAATCATATATGTGTATTGCTTCTAGTGCAAATTCAACAACACATAAGAACCAGTGGTTGCTCATATCATTTACTGGAAGGAAAATTTGTTCGCAAAAATTGATATCTCCTGTAAAATTGCATTCTCCTTCAAAGAACTGAGTGATAATCTTTTCATCTTCATAATCGGCAATAAGTTGTTGTATGGAATTTTGATATAAATGTTAATTATCTACCATTTTTTATACAAACAAATTTAAAAATTGTCAAGTATTCGAACATACCGATAACATTTTTGAAGAATACCAATATTTAGAATATGTGTTCTTATTTCGCATGTCTATTGTCTTCATATAAGCAACACAATCAATGACCTAAAAGGAATATTAACTATGAATTATCAAACGATTATGTGCCAATAATAAGCAATCAAATGTTTTATCTTACAAATCCATGTAATTGCATTAACGGCGCGAGGCATCTTAAGTTTTCCCTTGAGAGATGTCATTCCCCATAATCGATCACCAATTCGCTATAAGAAAAATCATTAACAAACCAAAGTATTATTACTTAAAAATATTAATTAACCTCATGATATTGTTTATTCAAATGTACCTTTCGGGCAACTTCTCGTCAAATAAGAATGAAAATACATCAACATCATCAGATTGTGGGCTGCATTTAATCCCTTCCTCGTAAAAATCAATGGTGATGAAATAGTGTCCTGCAAGCCAACTGTTTTGGTTGCATTTAATTGGTACTAAGTAAAAGAACTATTCAATTCGATTAATAAATGGATTTATTTATATGGTCACCTTCATTTTATGAATAATTATCTAACATAAGGATGGAAGTCCTTAGATCACAGGGCTATGGGATAACCCGTGGACTGATCTCCAAGGCCGTGATCTAAATCTAATTCAAGGGTTGTAGAATCCATTTGAGATGGGACATCAATGAATTCGGTTAGACCCTCACGAGTGTGTATACTCCGATGAACTGGAGGATGCTAGGGTCCACGAGCATGACTGGGATAGTCAATACACACGAATGGGTGGCTTGCTGGGATGACAAGCGCACTGAATACCCCAACTAGGAATTAACTCAACATGAAAGCGGTAGTCGCATATCGGGATGAAGTTATTCCTATTTACAATAGTGTACTAGGAACGAGCCTGATTACTTGAGGTGATAGGGTTTATATTGTGAACGTACGTCTATGCTTTGATATGAGTCCGGACTGATTGGAGTCTACCAGAAGGTCTCTGTGGGTTCTGGTTGGGTATAGAGGAACGTATATGGAGGTTCATGTCATCAACAGAGGATCCGTTTACCCGACTTGATAGGTTGGGAGCTTCTCCTATGAATCCCTGTGAGAAACGTATTATGGTAAATCTTTGGCCAAGGTAACTGATGGCTTTATGAGAGTAGCTCATAAAGGTTAAGTCAAAGGGAATAGTTTCGAGACCAGAATACATATAGTCGAGACAAGTAAGGAACCGATGAAAGTCCATAACCTTAGTCTTGACTAGAAGACCAGCTAATGGAAGGAGGCGTACATGGTAATTGCAAAGGTTAAAGGTTCACTGAATTAATTCACCAGCAATTGGGCTCCAAGGGCTTGTGGCCAGACATCGACTGTCGAGTGTGGAAACTTTTCAAATTGGCAAGGGTGCTAATTTTCTATTAATTTAGAGTATTTAATACTCTCATAATTAAATGAATATTTAATTATAACCCACGGTCAATTATGTGGTGAACCTACGGGGGCATACACAATACATATGAAGCGAAAACAAGGAAATAAAGAATAATTGGATCGGCTGGGTCGACCAATTGGAGCAGGGCGATATCCGATTGGATTGGATCAAGATTATAAATTAAATTAAAATTTAATTTGTAAGTTAATTAATTAAATTGGATTTAATTAACTATAGAAATATTTTAATTTAATTAAATGAGAGACTAATAAATTAATTGGACTATTTAATTGAGAAATTATATAGGGCCTTAATTAATCAAATAGATTGGGCCATTAATTAATAGAAAGACTTAGTCTTCCAATTAAAAGGTCATGGTTCATGTAGGAAAACAGAAGAATTGGAATCCTATTTCTAATAGGATTAAGAGATGAAATATATCTATATAAATGAAAAAATATATAACATATCTAACATAACAAGAAACACACACAAGAGAAAAAATAAGTTTTGTAAAATACTCTATTTCCTCTCTCTTTCTCTCTCTCCAAGAAGAGTTTTCGATTTTTGCTCATTTTGTTCTCTAGTTTAGATCTTGATAATTTCTATGTCCTAGCCGATTAGAATTATTAAGGCTTTCATACAATTGTGGTGTATCAACACGTGGAGGCGCAACACGTGGGGCGCTACCTAAAGCTTGGGATCGAAGGTGCAAAGCAAATGAGAGGACTACTTCTACGGAGTTCAATATTGCTTTGGATTAGCAAAGAACAAGGTATACTAGATCTGTTTAGTTGTTCTTATTTTATATAAGTTTAAATATATACAGAATTGTATCATGGCAAGATTCCCAATGGGAGCCTAAAAAGAGGCTCGTTTTTCCGTAAGAATCCCAACACTTGAATCACTTTTCACGCCTTCATCTTGACAAACGAATCCATCGAATTCGCTTAAGTCGAGCACCCTTGGTTTTAGTTTTGGATCATATGGGGTATCTAGTATCATTTCATTTTCACCATTTCTATGCTCATTAATTGAAGGATTTGGTGACACACTTTCAAAGACTCCATTTAAATGCTCTTTGACTATGTCCTTTAAGCTACTACGCACCGTCAATTTTATTGTTCTTGGAATGAATTCCATACACCCTTGAAACTTTGGATCATTGAGTCAACTTGTTCCGATGAACCAATATTTGGAATATTTTTAGCAGGTGGTTGGGGAATGAATTAGTTCTTAGATAACACCTCATTAATCACATTAGTCAGTTGACGCACGGTAATCTCCGCAATGTAGAATACTTCAAAGTCAGCAATGAAACCTTACGTTGGATATCACATTCACGGTCATTTGACTTTATATTCTCATTCAACTTAGGTTGATCATCCGTCTCGTTTTCTTCATTCACATTGATATCAGCAGATTTTAGACCGAAATACTCAGTGTTATACTTGTTTGGTGGTGGTGTATCAAGTAAGCAAGCCTGTCAATATTTTTTATTCACTGAAACAAATACTCTAAACAACAAGAAGTACAATGGTCCCAAAATTTTAAGCAGAAACCAAGCTAAGCTAATTTGAAAACCTTGAAGACTTATCCCCGATAATTAATTAATCAAGCAAAACTTTTATTTCTTGGTACAAATTACCAAACCAACTAATACATTCAAATTAGTTCATTAACTTTTCCAATCGACTTCATCTTTGAAGCCATTGCAATATTAAGTAGATGTCTTAATGAGCCTAATAATAGTAGTTTCATCCATATATATATATATATATATATATATATATATATATATATATATATATATATATATATATTTGCTTTAAGTAGAAATCAAGCTAAGTGACAAAAATTATCATAATTTGAAGACCTTAAAAACTACATCTAATAATTAATCAACCAAAGATTTTCTTTCTTGCTCCTTATTAAAATCAAACCAGCCAATACTTAGTTCATTTACTTTACTAAGTGACCTCTGTTTATGCAGTCAATGTTATATTCAATAGTAGAACTAATGAGCATAATAATATTAGTTTCATTGTATGACATACCTTCGGATTCCTATATCCACCATTGTTGAGTAATTCAATACATACTAAGTTGACTTTCGACTTAGTTAATTGCTCCGCATATGTAATTTTTGATGATAAGATAACACGGGGTACGGAACCAAGGGGCCTGATATGCCAAGTACATAACTTCCACTTCATTTAAAAAGTGAACAACCTGCATGTGTTTACGTATATTGTATTGAATTGTGTTTTTAATTTATAACAAAAATTACCTCCAACAAGAATAGACAACCACATAAATATGTTCCTGATTGTGTCTTCCAAAACCTTATGCCGTAGTTTAGGAAGTCCAATACTAGTGCAAACCAATTCTTCATCGCAATATTATTGATGTCTACAAGGAAATTCAAATACAACGCAGACATATCAGGTCGGGTACATGGAAACAAAACAACCCAAATAACAAAATCATGAACATGATCTTGAAGTTTTCCCCACAATCTCTTGGTGAATCCTTAATTCTCTCCACCAAATTATTCAAGTCTATTATTCCATTTACAATTTTGAATAAATTGTGGTATTTTATCAGCCCTCTTTGCTAGTTGAATCCAATTTTATTTCAGTACCACCATATGAAATTCCAAGCGCCCTATGAATTTTTCCATTGGTAAACTCAATGTTATGGCCATGGATCGACAATGTACTGTTCTCATGATCATAATTATCTACTATCCATCGTAGTATGATCCCGTCCACTTGGTCGCATTGGACACGAGTCATAGTTCCAATCCTATATCATCTATAGCCTTTTCTTTTTAGAAATTCAAATATTTGTTAACCTCACTCATTTTCTTTAATGAAGTTCGGTGTTGTAACTTCATCTCAACTTCTTTTGATGAATTAACCTTGAGTAGAAAATTATGAAGTTCATCCCTTTCTCCTGGATAATATTTCTTACATATATTGTCAATAGATCCATATCTCTTCTTGTCCTGAATTATAGTGGATAAACAAAAATAATACTATATTATTATATATTATTATAATATAATAATAAACACAAGCCAAAAACTATTTGATAAATTTTCATTTCATCACCTCTGGTGAATCAATTGCATCGGTAAAATCTAGTGTAACACCATTATATTTTGAGAGGTAGGAACGCGTATCTTCTTCAGACGTCTTGACATGAGGTGTTGTCTTTAACTTTTTTTCTAAGAACCTATTTCATGAGTTTTTGGCTTGGGAGTTTAGGTTTGAGACGGATTGTCCCCGGTTATGTTATCGTTGTCATTATTTATCTCGACATCTAATTTGTGTATATGAACATTCATTTTTCTTCCCTTAGCACCTGTGTAGCGTCTGTTACAATTTAACTAAACTAAACTTTAAGAGTGCAAAATCAAAAAGCATACTATCATAAAGTAATAAGCAATAAATATTAATTTGGATTACAATGTCTTTTGTCCCAAGTTTAATAAAGAAACACTACAAGAAAATTAGGCTTCACCTACGGCAGATTTCGTTGGTGAAGCCTTGATTTCTGTTGGTATTCATGTGTGGCGACGGTTTTTTTCCATTAGTTGATTCGTACGTGAAGGCCCTGTAGGTAAATGCAGCAACAATTTTTTTTATGTTGGTAAATGTTGCGACGGTTCATTTTTGTTGGTATTTTTTTGTTGGAAAATGTGCGGATGAACGATCGGGCCCGAATATCTTTGCGACAAAACTTGTACAAAACCAAAAGAGAATTGGATAGAGTTGGTCTTCAGTATGGAAAAAATTAATTCGTGCACAAACAACTGCATGTTGTACTACAAAGAGAATATTGATATGCAAGAATGTAGTGTATGCCATCATCCTAAATACAAGCCAAAGAAACCAGGAAGTCAGAAGAAGATTCCTTATAAGGTGTTGCATTCCTAGCCCATTACGCCAAGCCTTCAGAGGTTGTATATGTCAACCCATAGTGGAGAACACATGACTTGGCATACCAAACCTTATGAAGGTGGAACTATGGCACATCCAGCTCATGGTGAGGCCTGGAAGAATTTTGATCGCATCCACGAGTCATTTGCCTCAGAACCACGTAATGTTCGTATCGGTTTGTGTACAGATGGCTTTGCACCCTTTAACAACTTTGGTACTCCTTATTCATGTTGGCCTGTGATCATAACGGTATATAATGTGCCGCCATGGATATGCATACACAAATGTTATATGTCTCTGAGTATGGTTATACTCGGTCCTAAAAGCCCAGGAAAAAACATAGATGTCTTTTTATGACCTCTTGTCGATGAGTTGAAAATGTTGTGGGGTGATGGTGTTCAAACCTATGACGTAAGTAGGAAGGAAAAATTTCAAATGAAGGCAGCACTTATGTGGACGATCAGTGTCTGGATGGAGCACTCATGGAAAGTTAGCATGTCCTTATTGTATGGAACTCATGAAGTCATTCCAACTCATGGAAAGTTAGCATGTCCTTATTTGTATGGAGCACTCATTGACAGTTTTTGCCATTGCGACATCGTTTGAGAAGACTTGACAAACACTTCAGAAAGGGTAAAAAAGAGAAAGGTAAGCCGCCTCCTCGCTTATCTGGTGAAGAAATACGTAGGAGGTTGACCAGCTTCCCAATATTACATTTGGGATACATAGTGAAAAACAAGAAATAGATGGCTTCAAAGTGTCACAAAAATGGTTAAAGAAGAGCATATTCTGGGAGCTTCCATATTGGCATACAAATCTTATTCGCCACAATTTAGATGTCATGCACATCGTGAAGAACTTTTTCGATAATATTTTCAATACGGTGTAATGCTAAAGCCCCGACAAGATTTGGAGCTTTATAGAGATCTCTCTGATCTACATGCGATCTCTGACATTAAGGGAAAATCGTGGAAACCCAATGCGGCATATGTCCTTAAAAAGGAGCAAATAAGAGATGTGTGTGATTGGGTTAGAAAGCTCAAGTTTCCTGACGGATATGTGTCGAATATAGCACGATGTGTGAGCAAAGACGATAAATTTCATGGGATGAAGAGTCACGACTATCATGTGTTCATGCAAAGATTATCCCAATAGCATATCACGATCTTCTTCCTAAGCTTATATGGGAAGCACTGACAGAATTGAGTCATTTTTTCAGGGACATTAGCTCGACCTTGCTCCGTGTAGAAGATATGGAGCGGCTTGAATCTAGGATTGCCGAGATATTATGCAACCTAGAGATGATCTTTCCTCCTGGGTTCTTTGACTCAATGGAGCATTTGCCGATTCACTTGGCATATGGAGCCAAAGTTGGAGGACCCATACAATATCGATGGGTGTATATTTTTGAGAGGTAATTTCATTTAATCTTGCTATTACCAACAATATATTTAGTAAACTTTCTCTGACATTATGTGAATCTCAAATTCCTACACCACTTGAAGAAAAAAGTGGCCAATTGAGCCAAGGTTGAGGTTTCCATTGTAAAGTCATACTTGAACGAGGAAGTCTCCAATTTTTGTTCATTGTATTTCGAACCAAGTGTACAAACAAGACTTAATCGTGTTCGTCGAAATGATGATGGAGGACAGGTTGATATGAGAGTACATCTTTCCATTTTCACGCACCCAGGCCGAGCTTTGTCCTCCGATACGTCGTAGATTGTTAACCGAAAATGAAATAACTACCGCCCATCGATATGTATTGTTGAATTGTGCAGAATTGAATCCTTTCATTGAATGAGTGCATCATATAAATTAGTTGTTATGGATTGTGTATTATTATGTGCAAATTTACCATTATAATGTTTATTTCGTTGTTGAAAATTTTATTTGCTTAAGATGGAAATGGATCCCCAATATCTCCTGATGAACTAGCAAGATTGCGTGACACCGATTTTGTCGATGGTTGAAAGAATATGTAAGTTCGGTTAAATATAGGAACTTTATCTAATTTTGTATGTTAAAATATTTTAAACTATGTATTCTTGAGTTAGCCGGTCAGTAGTAATAAAGTTGACGGAAAAATCAGACGCATGTCACACCTGCCGCATCGAACAATAAAGTGATATAAAGGGTACTTTGTCAACGGGTTCAAGTTTCACACTGCAGAATATGGACAACATAGAGCGGCGTTTGTGTATTGGGAAGCTCGAGTGGAGACGACGAGAATATGGTAGAGGAAATTAAGGAGTTAGATTATTTTGGAGACTGTACGATAAATCTTCAAACAATGGGGTTAGGGTGCACCAAAAATTTAGACTTGTGGAGATTAATAAAAAATCAAAGTTGAAATCAAACGATCACTTTATAATGGCTCAACAAGCCCACCAGGTTTACTACACGGGTTACTCGAAATGCCCGCAATAGAGAGATAGAATAGATTGGGTGGCAGTTTGCAAAATCAAAGTTAGGAGCATGACAACATTTACACTATTAGATAATGTTGATGAGGTTGAGTTTAGGGCCAAAGATCCTTTCCAAGAAGGACTGTCCTCTTCTACGGGAAACATGTCATCAGAAATAGACCTTGTTGATGTGAATATTTTGTTGGATACCAATGGTGATTTAGAAGAAGTGGAACCTACAGGACTTCGTCCAATTGCCAAGGAAGAGGTGAATGAGGAGGATGAGGAGCACGAAAAGCATTCGGCGATCTATTTTCAGACAATGAACATGAAAATATACAAGAAAATAGTGAAATTGTGCATAGTAGTGGTGATGATGTAATGATATTTGATGGTTGATTGGTTGATGAGAAGGAAGTAAATTCCATGATATAATTTTTTTCCTTAAAATTCATTACAGTTTGTGACAATTAATATAAATTTAATTTTTTTAGAAGCTTTATATTGGTGTTTGTATGTATTGTAACTGTTGAGGGTTTAAATTTTATGTGAATAAAATGAAATTAAACCAGTAATTTTTAAATTGTTGGTGGATGATTTCGTAATTCTGATTTTATTTAGTTTTTATAGGCATTTGAATTGTCTCAAAAGTGTATGGTGTTCTGTTATTTTTGAATTCTTCATAACCACTTACTTGATTTTTGTTGGTTTTGCATTATTGATAAACATTTAAAGGTAAGTGAAACAAAATATAGTTGAAGAAGCGTTATATCTTTAAGCACTAGATAAGTCTAGTGATCAATTAAATTTTGTTTCAAGGAATCTGTCTTGTTACTATTATAACATATAATTGTACTCTAAATATAATTGTTATATAAATATTAGTTTTGTCTTTATTTTTGCAGCAATAAGAAGATATGAAGTTGCAACTTTGCTGTGATAAGTGTTGGGAGTAGTGGGATCAAAAGATTTAATGGTGGAAGCTTACGAAGAAGAATTTAGATTTGGATTAAGAAGTGGGATAATTCTAGCAATACATTTAATACAATTCAATTTGTAGTTTGCAGAAGGTTCCTAAGAGATATATTTAGTTTTTTCTTGTTTATTTATAAAAATCAATCATGAATCAAAAGTAGCAACAGTTAATTGTAATTCAGAATTGACATCGTTCATTCATTTTAGGTTGTCAAAGTCCGTGTGACTATGCATTTTCAACCAACAACTTAACAACAAATTTCCAACGAAAACTATTTTTTTTCTAGTTTTTCGTTGGAAATATGTCGTTATTATTGACGGAAAATATTTATGACGTTAGTTCCTTCACTGTTCAGTTACATATTTGGTACTAAAATGAAATAGCGACGGATAGTTTTCCGTTGGAAAGATTTGGTCGCTGTGGAACACTTTTTCCTACAACTTAGCTACATAGTTCCAATGAAAAATATTTTGTTTAGACATTCCGTCGGTAATTTGTCGCTATTATTGAAGATAAAATTTTCAATTGAAATTATGTTGGTATTTGGTTACTAATCCGTCACTAATAGCGATAGATTTATTTTCGTTGGAATCAAGTCGTAGGTGAAGCTTTTTTTGTAGTGAAAGAACTGTTGGAATTTTGTGTGAATGCTTTAAAATCAGATTTAAATTAATAGAAAATAATTTTGACTGCAAAGAAAGAAGAATAAGTCTTCTCACGTTTTTTTTTTAGTCTTGAACCAGTCAAATTATATACCAAAATATTCTCCATCAGTTCACCAACTTTCCTCATGTTTTGAAATCAGATAAAGTTTGTTGTGGAATGGGTAAACCCACATTTGATTCATAATTTAAAAATCATGTTCACATTGCAACTGAACCTTGAATTTCTCAATTTTTGTTGAGATATTAATCTATAAATAGAGTGGCACATTACTTCATTTGCATATACAAACAACATAGAGGTACACAACTTTTATACTCACTCAATGCTTCGTTCAAACTTTAGGCGTAGGTTTATGGAAATAAACAAAAACTCTCTGCTGGTTAATTAATTAAAGGAAAACAGAAGCTTCTTTCCAATTTTGATACAAAAAGTAAAGTGGAATCAAAAGTTTTTCGTTTGAAAGATTTGGTCGCTGTGGAACACTTTTTCCTACAACTTAGCCACATAGTTCCAATGAAAAATATTTTGTTTAGACATTCCGTCGGTAATTTGTCGCTATTATTGAAGATAAAATTTTCAATTGAAATTATGTTGGTATTTGGTTACTAATCCATCACTAATAGCGATAGATTTATTTTCCTTGGAATCAAGTCGTAGGTGAAGCTTTTTTTTTTTAGTGAAAGAACTGTTGAGATTTTGTGTGAATACTTTCAAATCAGATTTAAATTAATAGAAAATAATTTTGTCTGCAAAGAAAGAAGAATAAGTATTCTCACTTTTTTTAGTCTTGAACCAGTCAAATTATATCCCAAAATATTCTCCATCAGTTCACCAACTTCCCTCATGTTTTGAAATCAGATAAAGTTTGGTGTGGAATGGGTAAACCCACATTTTGATTTATAATTTAAAAATCATCCATTCACATTGCAACTGAACCTTGAATTTCTCAATTTTTTTTGAGATATTAATCTATAAATAGAGTGGCACTTTACTTCATTTGCATATACAAACAACAGAGGGGTACACATCTTTTATACTCACTCAATGCTTCGGTCAAACTTTGTGGGTTATTAAAAAACTTTTGATTCCACTTTACTTTTTGTTTCACCGTTTTCTGTTCTATCAAAATTGGAAAGAAGCTTCTGTTTTTCTTTAACAAATTAACCAGCAGAGAATTTTTGTTTTTTCCATAAACCTACGTCTAAAAAATTACCTTCCAAAAGTCAAAACAATTTTTGTAGTATTGTAATATTACACCTTTGGGAATTCCGAGCAGTAAGTAAATTTAAGGGTGATAGTACATCCGAGTTTCTATGTGCACTGAAATTTGAGACAAACGGAATCTGGGCTTGTTTTATCCTGGGGCAATTGAGGCTATACACTAATAGCACATAAATCCGGGCATAGACGCAAAATTTGCCTAAAGAGAGGGTGGTCCGCGACTCAACCCGATTCCGGTAACATTGTTCCGGTTAATTTAATTACTTTAATTGCAGTACTAAATTGTATTTCCAACAATTTTAGGCAAATTTTTTTTTGGTTTTCTGCTATGTCAGATAGTGCAACTGATTTGAATAAGCCTTTCCGTTTTGAGGGTCTACACTTTAAACGTTGGAAACAAAAAATGCTTTTTTCCTTACTATGAAAAATGTTGCTTTCACAATTACTAGTGAAAAACTTACCTTACCCTCTGAACCTATTGCACCTACTGAAGACCAAACTAAAGAATTGGAACATTGGAATGAAAATGACTTTTTGTGTAAAAATTTCATTTAAAATGGTCTGTCTGATGACCTGTACTATTACTATTGTAATGAAGAAAGTACAAAAGCTGTTTGGGGAGCCCTGCAGAAAAAATATGACATTTAAGAGGTTGGCACAAAAAAATATCCTGTGAGTCGTTATTTGAAATTCCAAATGACTGATGACAAGTCTGTGGAAGCCCAATCCTATGAACTCCAAAAAATAGCCCACGAAATCAAGTCTGAAGGCATGACCTTAGATGAACAATTTTAAGTAGCTGTCATTATTGACAAACTGCCCCCTTCTTGGAAAGACTTCAAAAATGTCCTTAGACACAAAACTAAAGAATTTTCTCTTGAAAGTCTCATAACTCGCCTCCGGATTGAGGAGGAAGCTCGAAAACAAGATCAACGAGATGAGATACTCGTTATTTCAAACAACAAGAAACCCACTTCCGTTATTCTGAAACCCACTGGAAAGCCCATGGAAAAACAAAATCATAATCGAAACACAAACTGAAACAACCACAACCAACAAAACCGAAATAACCAAAACCACAACCAGCAAAACCGAAACCCTCCACGAGATCAGAATGGACAGAAACCCCCTTCAAGCAATGATTCGGTACAGTTTATCTGCTACAACTGTAACAAGCCAGGCCATATGGCCAAGAATTGCCGGAATAGGCCTCGTCCTGCTCCACAGGCAAACCTAACTGAAGAGCAACTTATTGCTATGATCTCTGAGATCAATATTGTTAGTGGATTCGATGTGTGGTGGGTAGACACTAGCGCTTCTCGCCATGTCTGCTATGATCGAGCCATGTTCAAGTCCTATTCTGAAACTAAGGACAAGAAAGTGTTGTTGGGTGATTCCCACACATTGGTGAAGTGGAATTGAAATTCACCTGTGGAAAGACTATCATCCTTAAGGACGTCTTGCATTCTCCTGAGATAAGGAAAAACTTAGTTTCGGGCTATCTTCTTAACAAAACTGGTTTTACTCAGATTATAGGAGCTGATTTGTTTACCATTACTAAGAATGATGTATTTGTGGGGAAAGGGTATGCTACTGATGGGATGTTTAAATTGAATGTTGAAATGAATAAAATTTCTCTTTCTGCTTACATATTGTGTTCTTTTAATACTTGGCATGCTAGACTCTGTCATGTTAACAAACGCATAATTAAGAATATGAGCAACTTAGGACTTATTCATAAACTATTATTGGATGATTTTGAAAAATGTGATTACTGTAGTCAAGCTAAAATAACTAAAACACCACATAAAGCAATTGTTCTAGAATCTGAGCCTCTAAATTTAATTCATTCTGATATATGTGAACTTGATGGAGTATTAACTAGATATGGAAAACACTACTTTATAACATTTATTGATGACTGTTTAGATTATACGTTTGTTTATCTAATGAAAAATAAAAGTGATGCTTTTGAAATTTTCAAAATATTCCTAACAGAAGTTGAAAATCAATTTGGTAGAAAAATTAAGAAACTTCGTAGTGATAGAGGTTCTGAATATGACTCTAACGCTTTCATTGATTTTTATACCTCTCAAGGAATCATTCATGAAACTACTTCACCTTATTCACCTGAAATGAATGGTTAAGCTGAAAGAAAAAATAGAAGTTTTGCTGAACTAGTAGTTGCTATTTTACTGAATTCTGGTGCTGCATCACATTGGTGGGGGGAAATTTTGCTAACTGTATGCTATGTACTTAACAGAATTCCTAAATCGAAAAGTCAAGTTTCTCCTTATGAAATCTTGAAAAATAGACAACCCAATTTGACTTATTTTAGAACTTGGGGTTGTTTGGCTTATGTAAGAATTCCTGATCCTAAAAGGAAAAAGCTTGCTAGTAGAGCATATGAATGTGTATTTGTTGGTTACGCAATTAATCGCAAAGCTTATAGGTTCTATGATTTGAATGCTCATGTTGTTATTGAATCTAATGACGCTGATTTTTATGAACATAAGATTCCTTTTAATTTGAGGAATAGTGGGGGCGCGTCTTCTAGCAATGTGCCTATGAACAGGATAGACGAGAGTGATGAGGAATTAGATCCCGAACCTAGAAGGAGTAAACGAGCTCGAACTACTAAAACCTTTGGTCCGGACTTTGTAGCATTTACCTTAGAGGAGGATCCCCATAACCTCCATGAAGCTTTATCTTCTCTAGATGCTAACTTATGGCAAGAAGCCATTGAGATGAAATGACTCTCTAGAATAGAACATGGCATCTAGTCGACTTGCCTCCGGGCTACAAGACAATAGGCTGTAAATGGGTACTTAAAAAGAAACTGAAACCCGATGGCACTGTTAAAAAATAAAAGGCTCGTCTAGTAGCCAAAGGCTTTAAACAAAGAGAAAACGTAGATTTCTTTGATACATTTTCACCTGTAACTAGAATTACATCTATCCGAGTGCTAATTTATTTAGCTGCTATTCATGATTTAGTAGTGCACCAAATGGATGTAAAAACCGCATTTCTAAATGGCGAATTAGAAGAAGAGATTTATAGGGATCAACCTGAAGATTTTGTTATATTTGGTCAAGAAAACAAAGTTTGCAAACTCGATAATCACTTTATGGTTTAAAACAAGCACCTAAACAATGGCATGAAAAATTTGACAACCTTGTTATCTCGCATGGTTTTAAAGTGAGCGAAAGTGACAAATGCATCTACTATAAATATGAAAATGACATTTGTACTATTATATATCTTTATGTGGATGACTTGCTTATCTTTGGCTCAAATATTCATGTTGTGAATAATGTGAAATCTATGTTAAGTGCTAACTTTGATATGAAAGATTTAGGAGAAGCGAACGTTATCCTTGGTATTAAAATCACTAGGTCTGAAAAGGGAATTTCTTTGGATCAATCTCCTTATATCGAGAAGATCTTAAAGAAATACAATAACTTTGACTGTAAACCTGCATGTACTCCTTATGATCCTAGTGTAAAGTTGTTCAAGAACACCGGTGAAGGTGTTAGACAAACTGAGTATGCGAGCATCATTGGTAGCCTTCGTTACGCTACTGATTGCACTAGACTCGACATTGCTTACGCTGTTGGACTACTATGCAGATTTACGAGTAGACCTAGTATTGAGCATTGGCATGCTATTGAAAGGGTTATGAGGTACCTTAAGAGGACCATTAACCTTGGATTACACTATCAGAAGTTTTCCGTGTCCTTGAAGGATACAGCGATGCTGATTGGAACACCCTTTCAGATGACTCCAAAGCAACTAGCGGCTATATATTTAGCATAGCTGGTGGCGCTGTTTCATGGAAATCAAAGAAACAAACTATTTTGGCTCAATCTACGATGGAGTCTGAGTTGATTGCACTGGCTACGGCTAGTGAAGAAGCAGGATGGCTAATAAGCCTGCTAGCTGATATTCCCTTATGGGAAAAATCGATTCCTGCTGTCTTGATCCATTGTGATAGTACCGCGGCTATCTCAAAAATCCAGAACCGTTATTATAACGGCAAGAGACGACAAATACGTCGTAAACACAGTACTGTTAGAGAATTTCTCTCTACTGGAGCTGTGAGAGTGGATCATGTACGTTCTGATGATAACTTAGCCGATCCTTTGATGAAAGAGTTAGCTAGAGAGAAGGTTTATAAAACCTCGAAAGGAATGGGACTATTGCCTCTATCTTGACGAGTCATCATGATGGTAAACCGACCCATAGACTGGAGATCCCAAGAAATGGGTTTAATGGGTAATAACAAGTCGTGATGATATGATGTGAATCATGCTATTATATTATTTTGAGTTCCATTCCTATGTTGAAGCATGATATCCTGAAGCGATTGAAGGATGAATTAAACTCTTAATGAGATCTATACTCTATGTGGAGTGGAGTACCTAGCTATAGGAGTACTCTTGATAGACTCACCTAAGTGAATGTGGAAGTTTGACCGCTACCTATGAAATTTCTTGGCAAAATTTCTAGAGCGTTCACTACATGGGATTCACGTGCAGGGCCGTAATGCCTGGGCTTTGAACTTCACCCTGGTAATGTTGTGCGTGTAATGCTGTTAGAGATAGAGTTCAAAACTACGAGTTACTCTAGTATAATCTAAAACATTATCACTACGCAAGGGTTCAAGTCGAAAGACACCTCTGTTTATGCACAATCTTATATAGTTTAGACTGCTCGATGAAAAACGATTTTAAAAATTCAAGTGGGGGCTTGTTGGGATTTTGTGTTAATACTTTAAATCAGATTTAAATTAATAGAAAATAATTTTTACTGCAAAGAAAGAATAATAGTCTTCTCACGTTTTTTTTTAAGTCTTGAACCAGTCAAATTATATCCTAAAATATTCTCCATCACACCAACTTCCCTCATGTTTTGAAATTTGATAAAGCTTGTTGTGGAATGGGTAAACCCACATTTTGATTTATAATTTAAAAATCATCCGTTCACATTGCAACTGATCCTTGAATTTCTCAATTTTTGTTGAGATATTGATGTATAAATAGATTGGCACTTTACTTCATTTGCATATACAAACATCAGAGAGGTACACATCTTGTACATTCACTCAATGCTTCGGTCAAACTTTGTTGGTTATTAAAAAACTTTTGATTCCACTTTACTTTTTGTTTCACCATTTTCTATTCTATCAAAATTGGAAAGAAGCTTCTATTTTCCTTTAACAAATTAACCAGCAGAGAGTTTTTGTTTATTTACATAAACCTACGCCTAAAAAATTACCTTACAAAAGTCAAAATAGTTTTTGTAGTATTGTAATATTACACCTTTGGGAATTCCGAGCAATAAGTAAATTTAAGGGTGATAGTACATCCGAGTTTCTATGTGCACTGAAATTCGAGACAGAACGGAATCTGGACTTGTTTTATCTGGGGCAATTGAGGCTATACACTGCTAGCACATAAATCGGGGCAGAGCAGCAAAATTTGCCTAAAGAGAGCGTGGTCCGTGACTCAACCCAATTTCGATAACATTGTTCCGATTAATTTATTTACTTTAATTGCAGTACTAAATTGTATTTCAACAAGAACACCAAACGTCATCGATTTTTTAGATAGAAAAATTCAAACTAAAACAAATGCAGTAAACTTTTCCCGCTTGTCATTTCTTGAGAGTGCTTCATTAATGCTGAAAAACATAAAAGAAAATCAATCCAAAGTCTGAGGACAGGAGAATGGAATAGAAAAAAAAGAATGAGCAAAAGCGAAGAATAAGGAAACCGTTTCCTATGTGGGTACTGCGGCTAAATTTTTAAATGGGTTAGTGGCATTATTTTATGGATGACTTAATTTTGTAGGCAAATCCTAATCTTCTTAATCCGATTTGTTACAAATCTTGGATAGATTAGATTTAATAATATGAAAAAATTACTTTTTGGTTACCATTGACCTAGTTGCAATTTTGGTACAATTTGATATGAAATGCAAATTTTGTATCATAAGATAGATTTTGTCCAATGTTAATGGAGATTTTACGCCTTATAAAATGCATATTGTATAATTTACCCCCTTGTAATATAAAAAAGAGTATTTTATCCCCTGTAATCTTTGTAAAAGTTTCGGATCGCCCTCCTTGATATTTTTATAGGCGGCACTTTATCCACATTTATTATGATAATGTGGCATTTTAAACCACGTGTTATGATAAATGTGGTAATTTATACCCCCCCCCCCCATGTTATAAAATAATTTTCATTGCCTACTCTCAATTTCGGCAAATGAATTACACTTTTCTGCTAAAGGTTGTAAATTGCTTCATTAAATCTTTTACAGGGGTAATTTTTTTTCAAATTATGGAGGTGTAATTTGAATATTATGCATTTCATGGGGGGTAAATTACCAGAGAAAAATTGGTCTTCGTACCAAAATTGCTATGAGAACATATCCTATGGTACAAAATTTGCATTTTCATATCCAATGATACCAAAGTTGCAAGTTTTTGTTACCCCCTGTAACTTTGTAAAAGTTTCACATCGCCTCCCTGATATTTTTATAAGCGACACTTTATCCACTTTTATTATAATAATGTGGCATTTTAACTCATGTGCTAAGATAAATGTGGTAAAAAATAATTTTCATACATACTCTCAATTTCGGCTAGTGAATTACACTTTTCGGCTAAAGGGGATAAATTGCTTCATTAAATCTTTTACAAGGGTAATTTTTTTTTTTTCAAATTATAGAGAGGTAAATTGAAAATTATGCATTTCATAGGAGGTAAATTGCCATTAACTTTGGAGAAAAATTGAGCTTCGTATCAAAATTGCTATGAAACATATCTTATGGTACCAAAAATAGTTATGAAAACATATCCTATAATACCAAATTTACATTTTTGTATTCATAATTTCTAAGTTACAAGTTTTTTTTTATGATATGGTTAAAAAAAAATAATAATTTTCCCATTTAATTTAGCATAACTGCCCGTGCTAGTTAAATATTTCGCGTAAAAAAATTAAATTTTCGTATTCATAATATCAAAGTTACAAGTTTTTTTTTATGATATAGTGAAAAAAAAAAACAATTTTCACATTTATTTAGCATAACTGCCCGTGCTAGTTAAATATTTCGCGTAAAAAATTGAGAAAAAAACAGAAGGTAGCTTCGAACCCGCCCATTTAAACTCAACAGTGCAATGTCCAACCAATCAGCTACTTGCGTTAACTTGCAAATAATTTGTAATGATACCATTCAATTTAAGTAAGATAAAACTAGACAATACACGATTCAATATATTTTGCACTATGAATTACTTTGATTGCTGAATTAAGTTTTTACCTTCATTACAAAATTGTTGAATTCAATAATTCCCGTCGAATATAAATCCGATTCCAATAACCCTCAATAATATAGCATATAATTAATATTGTTGACTTTTGTCAATAATTCATGCCAAGTATTGATCTGATTTTGACTAAACTCAATATCATAGTAATAACCACATGGTTAACTTTAGGACTTCAATTCAAATATGTTCGTATCATATCCGACTTATTAGAAGTTTAATGAGTTTAGAGATTCGATGGATATCATCCGATTATAAATTTTCATAAGCCGTAACACTATGCTGACTAAAAGTCAACAATATTGACCATATAGTTATATATTATTATATTATTGAGGTTAAATGAAATCGAATTGATAGAGGCATGATTATTGAATGAAATCAACAATGTTGACTATACGGTTATGTATTACTATACTATGATATTAATTGAAAGAGAACCGATTATCAGATTGATTATTGACCAAAAGTCTACAATGTCGATCATATATATACTACTCCCTCCGTTCCGAAGTTTTTGCTTCCTTCTAGGTTTGGCACGGAGTTTTAGATAATTTGTTGAAAAAGTAAACTTTTTGTTATTATTTGAGATAGAAAGGGAGTTATATTTTGGGACATCCCAAAAAGGAAATAAAAGCAAAAACAATGGGGCGAATAGAGTATACTATTGGGGTTAGATGAAATCGAACCAATATTTGACTTAATTATTGACCATGTAATTATATACCATTATATCACTTAAATCGAATCGATATTTGACTTAATTATTCACACACTACATTTGAAGAGATGAATATCACACATAGTTGCTACATTCATACACAACTATTGTGCCTTGAGCAAATAATTCCACGCGGTTGAGTGGTAGAATATATTGTGAAGGCCATATATATTTCGTGGTATATCCAAATAATAGGTAGAAGCATAAAAAGAAACATTCATGAGCTACAAATATATTTATTAACTCGTTAAGCGTATATTATCTGATTCTTATGTTCGTATTCTACTATAATTATAATTATAATAAGATTCAACTGGATTAGTACAAATTTTATGGATCGGATGTGATGCAAGTCTCAACTTTAACATGATAGTCCCAAACCGATATTAACATAATCCAATCTTAAAAAGGGCCCAAAACCAGGTCCGATCCTATGCTCAAACCCAATAAAACCATAACACATATATCATCTACTTTTCCCTCTATAAATATCATTGATTTGAGACACATCATTCAAACTCAACCCAAATCATATTTCAAATTTTCAAAACTAACAAAATACAACATTCAAACTCAATCCAAACTATGTTTCAAAAGTTGCGTAGTAATCACCATGACAAATTTTTCGTAACTAGAGTCAAGCGAAACCAGACCAACGGATCCTTAAAGACCCTATTTGAATTCCATACATACAATGCACAACATATATCAATAAGAAAAATGGTTTGTTCTGTAACAAATAGCTTTAGGAACATTTTTTTTGTTTTCCCAAGTAAACCCTTTCGAGGGGGCATATAACAAATAGCTTTAGGAACAAGACATTACATGATAGTGTTAAATACATATTCCCAAAAGGCAAAATTATTGAAACGACAGGAGTTTGTTCTCATTTTGCAAGAAACCTATGAACTTATTTTGCCTAGATGCTTGAAAAGGTTTGACTGAATCACTTTCTCAAGCTTTCCACAATGTAGGTGTTGGGATTTTACCCAATCGGATCACGAACGATTCGACCCAATTGAATAAAACAGGATCGAACTTATTCGAACCAGTTGCGGAATTCGGTGGGTTTTATGTTTTCAATATATTTCAAAAATATTTTACATAAAACATGAGGATCACATAACGAATATTATTTTAATTTATGCAAAAGAGAGAGAAATCAAATCATACCGAAAGCTTCCTATCCTTCGTCTTTTCGGTTGAACTTTGGTGTTAGGATGGGATCAACAAACTCTCTTGATCTTTTTAACCCTTGATCTTCAACCCCGTTTCTCCTTCTACCAGTGAGTGGGCACTAACCTATTAAGTTTGGATAATTAAACTCTAGAAATTGGAAGAACAAATTTCTCCTAATTTCTAAGGTGATGGACGATTTTTGTGTAGAGAAAAATAGAGAGATTTTCTTGCTTTGTTACAAAATTGTATCTTTTTAAAAAACTTATATTATTAGGAAAAAATATATCTCATATATATATATATATATATATATATATAGATATATCATACATATCCTCTTCCCATATTTTTCTCAACTACTTTCTCCTAACTCAATTAGGATTCCATCTCCTTCCTTATAGATAATTGCATTATTTATATAAATCTTATATTATGAGTATATCATATATAATCATAAAATGCATTTTCCTATTAAGGAAATTCCTTCACAAATTTAATTCAATAATTAAATTAGATTGAATCAATTGTCATATTTTAATTGATTAATTCACAATTCATTAATTAAATATCACAATTAATTCATCATGCATATTTTAGATTTTCTAAAATATACCAAGAGTTTAATCATTCTTATTATAGGTTCAATCGTAGAATAATAGGAGCCGGGATTGGGACCTATGGACATGTAATTTCAAGCTCCAATAAATTAAATAATTAATTAAACTCATTAATTAATATATTCAATTTATTAATTCCAAGTGACTCCACTAAAGACCTGGAATTGCACTCTTGTCCTTACATTCTATTTTACTCGAAAGATCAGAGTGTCCATTGATATAATCATTACATATGATTTAACCCTCCAATAATTGATTCATAATTAAAGCTAGGCGAAATTACCGTTTTGCCCCTATAATTATTTCTTATTCCTTAAGTTTCATTAATTCACTAGTGAACAGTTTGGTTTATAAACATTTTCACAAACCAGAGTACTCGAACTGTTCAGTTCCAGAATTAACACTTAAGGGAATCAATTAACTCAGCTTTCCGCAGAAAGAGTTGGATTCCATATCTGTAGTGCACATTCCCAGCCATTTATCTCAACGGACCTCCAAGACATAAGTGTGTGACATGATTAACAAACAAGTCACTACCTATGATTCAAAAGGACTCGCTGACATAAACAGGAGTTTATGCCTACTCAGGATTTAGATTAATTCATATATGATCATCGTGTGACATGTATTGAAATCTAAAGTTAACGGCATCTTATGATAGATTTCAATTCATGTCTGGTCCAGTCCTATGTAATCATATTACATAAAGCACCTCCACCTTTAATGTCACAACATCAATGATCCGGATCGAGATCATTGAATTCTTAATTTTCAGTGGACCGTACTAGTAGTAATTAGTTAAAGATCCCAACTTTAACTTACTACGGACTATTTAGTCTATTGTTTATAACTTTAATCCTCTTGTACATCCTTATATGTACAAAAGTCATATTCAATAAATAGACATTGAATTTTCTGATAATTATATTATACTAGATAAAAAGCATAATTGAATCAAATATATGAAATCCAAAAAACCAAACAATTTATTTATTTTCAATTGATAATGTTCATCAAACGCTTTATGAGCACTATTCCTAACAATCTCCCACTTGCTCTTAAAGCAAATGAGACATGTCCCTCAAACCTATTCCTGTCAAGTGGTCAAGTGTGCCTCAAATGACTTTATTGGCAGTGTCTTGGTAAACGGATCCGCAAGGTTATGTTCAGAAGCTATCTTCATAACCGCTACATCCCCTCGGCCTACAATATCCCTTATCAGATGATACTTTCTTTCAATATGCTTGCTCCTCTTGTGACTCCTTGGTTCCTTTGAGTTAGCAACTGCCCCACTGTTGTCACAAAACAGTGTAAGTGGCTGATCCATATCTGAAACTACTTCCAGATCGGTGTAGAACTTTCTGAGCCAGACAACCTCTTTAGCCGCTTCGCAAGCTGCTATGTATTCAGCTTCCATGGTTGAATCTGCAGTGCTGGATTGTTTTACACTTCTCCAAACTATTGCAGCACCACCAAGAGTGAATATTGACCCTGATATCGACCTTCGATGATCTTTGTCTGATTGAAAATCAGAATCAGTATATCCTATAGGGTTCAGGTCACCACCTGAATACACAAGCATATAATTTCTCGTTCTCCTTAAATACTTGAGAATGTGCTTAACTACGATCCAATGATCCAATCCAGGGTTGGATTGGTAACGACTGACTATGCCTACTGCATAGCAGATATCAGGTCTAGTACACAACATGGCATACATAAGACTTCCTACTGCTGAAGCATAGGGAATCCGTCTCATATCCTCTTCTTCCTGAGGTGTCTTAGGACATTGCTCTTTAGAGAGAACAATTCCATGTCGGGTCGGTAATTGACCTTTCTAGGAATTCTGCATCGAAAAACGAGCTAACACCTTATCAATATAAGATGCTTGAGACAGAGCCAATAGCTTGTTCTTACGATCCCTTATGATTTGGATGTCAAGAACATAACTTGCTTCACCCAAATCTTTCATTTGGAACTACTCGGATAGCCATTTCTTTATGTCAGATAATATCCTTACATCATTCTCAATGAGTAGAATATCATCTACATAAAGTACCAAGAAGACCACCTTCTTATCCTTGATATATTTGTATACACAAGGTTCATCAATATTTTGTTCAAACCCATAGGTTTTGATTGTTCATCAAACCTTAGATTCCAGGACCTAGAAGCTTGCTTGAGCCCATAAATGGACTTAAGAAGCTTACAGATTTTCTGCTCTTGTCCTTGAACAATGAATCCCTCTGGTTGCATCATGTAGATGCTTTCCTCAAGATAGCAGTTCAGAAAAGCTGTCTTGACATCCATTTGCCATATCTCATAATCGAGGCTGGCAGCAATGGATAAGAGAATGCGTATGGATTTAAGCATAGCTACTGGTGAGAAAGTTTCTTCATAATCAACTCCCTCCTTTTGGGTATAACCCTTTGCCACTAGCCTGGCTTTGAAAGTTTGGACTTTCCATCAATACCTCTTTTCTTCTTATAGATCCATTTGCACCCAATGGGCCTGACTTCCTCAGGTGGATCCACAAGTTCCCAGACAGAGTTAGAGTGCATAGATTCAATCTCTTGGTTCATGGCTTCTTGCCATCTTTCCTTATCAGAATCTTTCATTGCATGCTTGTATGACAATGGATCGTTTTGGTTAGTGTCAGACACTAGAAGGCTCTCATTCCTGTAGCAAGCGGGTAATCTTATTACTCTCCCACTACTTCGAGGTACCAAAGGAATCTGATTAGGAATTGTGGTCTTTTGACTTGGTCGTTCATCAGTGGTTGACTGCGGTCTATCAATTACGTCAGGTTGCAGTTCTTCTAATATTATTTTACTTCGAAGTTTAAAGTTTGTCATATAGGTGTGCTCAAGAAAAGTGGCATCTGTCGATACAAATACTTTCTTATCTTGAGTACTATAGAACAAACCACCTCTAGTGCCATCAGGATATCCTACAAACAGACACACTTCTATTCGCACATCTAACTTTCCAAAATCACTCCTCAGCACGTGTGCAAGACATCCCCATATGCGAAAATGTTGTAAACTAGGTTTACGCCCATTCCACAACTCTAAGGGTGTCTTTGGGATGGATTTGGAAGGTACTACATTCAAAATGTAGTTTGCGGTTCTTAGTGCATATCCCCAGAAAGATTTTGCCAATGAGGAGTAACTCATCATAGATCTAACGATTCCTAATAAAGTTCTGTTCCGCCTTTCCGCAACACCATTTTGTTGGGGTGTTCCAGGTGATGTGAGTTGGGTTTCAATTCCACGCTCCACCAAGTAATCCTTGAATTCATAACTCAAGTATTCTCCTCCACGATCAGATCTAAGAGTTTTCAGTGATTTACCTAACTGCTTTTCAGCTGCTGCTAAGAATTCTTTAAACTTATCAAAAGTTTCAGATTTTCTTTGCATTAGGTATAAATAACCATATCGTGAATAATCATCAATAAATGTGACGAAATATTCATAACCTCCTCGAGCTTCCACATTTAAGGGACCACAAAGGTCACTATGTACCAACTTAAGAGGTTCTTTGGCTCTTAGGCCCTTTGCAGAGAAAGGTCTTCTAGTCATCTTTCCCTCAATGCAGGATTCACAAACAGGAAGAGTGCCAACTTTTAACTCTCTTAAAGGACCTTCCTTTGCAAGCTTGTTTATCCTTTCGAGGTTAATATGTCCTAACCTTAGATGCCAAAGATAAGTGTCATCACTTTCGGATATTTTAGAACGTTTGTTAGACCTAGGATTTGCTACCTTAAATAATTCAGAATTATTAATTAATCGTTCGTCAGGCCTTAATACGTACAGTCCATTTTCAACACTAGCATTGCATATAAATAATCCATTTCTAGAAATAACTATCTTATTATTAGAAAATGAAATATGAAATTTTTGTTCATGCAACAAGAAAGAGAAATCAAATTTCTCGAAAAACCAGGAATAAAATAAACATTGTTCAAAACAAGAAATTTACTCCTAAAATCTAAACGGACTGTTCCTATGGCCTTTGCTGAAACGAACGCCCCATTTCCAACTCTCATGGTCACTTCCCCTTCAGCAAGCTCCTCCGAAGAACTAAGCATCTGAATAGAAGAACAAATATGATTAGTGGCTCCTGAATCAATTATCCAGGTTGAATAATCATCAATCACTAAGCAAGTTTCTAAAACTAGTAAATCGAATTTACCTTTCTTTTGCTCTTTCTTTTCGGCGAGATACTTGTTACAGTTTCTCTTCCAATGCCCATCTATCCCACAATGAAAACATTTTCCTTTGGGTTCTTTCTTCTTAGACTTGTTCTAGCCTTTGCCTTTGAATTGCTTCTTGGCTTTGGGCTCAGATTCAGACCCACCATTTGCCTTCTTCTTCCTTTTGTTCTTAACAGTTGAGGAAGACTGACCTTGCTCGGTAACATTTACCTCTCTCTCTTGAGACCTTATCTTGGATATGGCCTCAAAAGTTTGCAACTCGTTTAATAACTGATTCATGTTATACTCCAACTTATTCATCATATAGTTGGAAGTAAACGGAGCAAAGTCCGGCGTTAGTGACCCAAGTATGATGCTAACTTGAGTTTTATCATCTATGGTGGCCCCATGTATTTCTGCCTCATGCACAGTGTTGATCATGTCCAGCACATGATCTCTTACTGGAGCACCTTTCTTCATCCTCGCATTCATGAATCTACGAGTAGCTTCATGTCGGCTTTGATCAGAAGGTTGTCCAAACATTGCTTGCAGTGATTCCCATATCTCATATGAAGATTCCATGTTTTCATGTTTCTGTCTGAGAACATCACTCATGGATGCTAGCATGTAGCATTTCACTTTGTTGTTGGTTTGAATCCAACTATCATATTTTTCTCGTACAGTACGAGTGGCAGTGGCAGGGGGTTCTGGAGGACATTCCTCTGTGAGAACGAACTTTTGGTTCTCACAAACCATCATAATATTCATATTAGATTTCCATTTTGCGTAATTGTCCCCAATCAATTTTTCGTTTGAAAGTAAAGCAATGATTGAGTTTGAAGAAGACATGATTGCTGAAAATAAATAAATTTGAAGTTTCAATCATACATTCAACATAATTATCATAATTCGGAATAGTAAACGTGATGCATGAATGCAACTCTAAAGAAAAACACATAAAACATTTTACTAATCCGCGATAAAATAATGTAGCTATTAATATGTTGCCGTAGGGTCGATCATATTAATACTAAATTAAGTTCGAGACAATCTCAACTTAATGAATGAACTAAAATATCTCATATTTTTCTTTCATTATTAATTACCGCTATTTTTAGCCAATATGTATTTAACTAATTTAAATATATATTCATGAGTGTAACCTATTATTTAAGACTTTATGACTTAACTTAGACTTGCCTCCGTAGGGATGATCAAGCTAAAATACATCAATTAGTCCTATCTCATGGAAGCTTAATCTTGTTATTGACATAAGTTAGACACCTTCCGTAGGGAGGATGCAAACTAGGCATCTCGAGGCGCTACCCATATCTCACTATATTAAACTAATAATAGAGACTGTAGGATATATCCATATATGTCCTTCTCCCACTCAATATTTATAAAACATGTGTTTTATTTTCAATAAACATCTTATGTTTAATCAATCTACATTAACTTCACTAGGCTTCTAATCTCTTAGCTAATTAAGGATTAAAAATTAGAATCCAATCTTATTTGGACCTAGATTGTAACGTAGATTAGTAATCCAATCTAATTGGATAGTAGGTAATTAAATTTTCGACATTCTAAAATTGAGGTGGGTCAAATTAATATTTAACCAATCTAATTGGGTCAAAGTTCAATTAGACATTCTAATATATAAAAAGTCATAACTTTTAGTTGAACTTGCTATTATTAATTTTTCCTAACTCAACTTATCACCTAAATAAATAATTGCTTAATTAACTATTAAATCAAACAATTATTTAGTTTATCTTAGTTTTCTAAAAACTAATAAAATTACATACACAAAACATATATATCACATATATCTATACGTATGCATGCATAAATAAAATTGTGGGTAATATGAATGACAGGATATATGCATGCACATATTATCAACATAATATAAACAAGCAAATAGGAGCGGGTCGGGTGTCCTGGGTTACAAAATAATAAAGCTATTCCTATTACATTAATAGGTGGTATTCGTGTCCTGCCGGTCTTTATAATCCCTCCATCAACCATCATGTTGCTAGATGCATTAATTAAAAATTAAAAGGCTTTGCGACGGCCTTTTAATTTCGCCAGGTTGTATTTCATGCAACTCAAAAATCCTTTTGGGCCTTAGTCACGTGAGGTTGGGCCATTTGGTCATAGTGCCCTAGATATGTCATCGCCGCTGCAAATTTTATTTTATTTTATTTTTTTTTTTTTTTTCGGCTGCTCTTCCTTCTCAATTCCGGCTGCTGCTTCGTTCTTTCTTCTACTAGTATGAAGACTTGTAGTAATCTAATTATTACAATAATTCCTATGCCATAAAATTTTGGCGTACAACATAATTCTAATAAAATTAAAACTATGCCTCATATGGGAGGCCCCATGAACACCATAATTCGACCGTTCCAATAATTTAACAAAATTAAATTATCATCCACAATTATAAATCAAACAATCATATAATGCAATTACCCACAATCAATTAAAATAATATTGTTATGAACCTGGCTCTGATACCAATTGTTGGGATTTTACCCAATCGGATCACGAACGATTCGACCCAATTGAATAAAACAGGATCGAACTTATTCGAACCAGTTGTGGAATTCGGTGGGTTTTATGTTTTCAATATATTTCAAAAATATTTTACATAAAACATGAGGATCACATAACGAATATTATTTTAATTTATGCAAAAGAGAGAGAAATCAAATCATACCGAAAGCTTCATGTCCTTCGTCTTTTCGGTTGAACTTTGGTGTTAGGATGGGATCAACAAACTCTCTTGATCTTTTTAACCCTTGATCTTCAACCCCGTTTCTCCTTCTACCAGTGAGTGGGCACTAACCTATTAAGTTTGGATAATTAAACTCTAGAAATTGGAAGAACAAATTTCTCCTAATTTCTAAGGTGATGGACGATTTTTGTGTAGAGAAAAATAGAGAGATTTTCTTGCTTTGTTACAAAATTGTATCTTTTTAAAAAACTTATATTATTAGGAAAAAATATATCTCATATATATATATATATATATATATATATATATATATATATATATATATATATATATATATATATATTTATATATATATATATATATATATATATATATATAGATATATATATATATATATATATATATATATATATATATAGATATATCATACATATCCTCTTCCCATATTTTTCTCAACTACTTTCTCCTAACTCAATTAGGATTCCATCTCCTTCCTTATAGATAATTGCATTATTTATATAAATCTTATATTATGAGTATATCATATATAATCATAAAATGCATTTTCTTATTAAGGAAATTCCTTCACAAATTTAATTCAATAATTAAATTAGATTGAATCAATTGTCATATTTTAATTGATTAATTCACAATTCATCAATTAAATATCACAATTAATTCATCATGCATATTTTAGATTTTCTAAAATATACCAAGAGTTTAATCATTCTTATTATAGGTTCAATCGTAGAATAATAGGAGCCGAGATTGGGACCTATGGACATGTAATTTCAAGCTCCAATAAATTAAATAATTAATTAAACTCATTAATTAATATATTCAATTTATTAATTCCAAGTGACTCCACTAAAGACCTGGAATTGCACTCTTGTCCTTACATTCTATTTTACTCGAAAGATCAGAGTGTCCATTGATATAATCATTACATATGATTTAACCCTCCAATAATTGATTCATAATTAAAGCTAGGCGAAATTACCGTTTTGCCCCTATAATTATTTCTTATTCCTTAAGTTTCATTAATTCACTAGTGAACAGTTTGGTTTATAAACATTTTCACAAACCAGAGTACTCGAACTGTTCAGTTCCAGAATTAACACTTAAGGGAATCAATTAACTCAGCTTTCCGCAGAAAGAGTTGGATTCCATATCTGTAGTGCACATTCCCAGCCATTTATCTCAACGGACCTCCAAGACATAAGTGTGTGACATGATTAACAAACAAGTCACTACCTATGATTCAAAAGGACTCGCTGACATAAACAAGTCACTACCTATGATTCAAAAGGACTCGCTGACATAAACAGGAGTTTATGCCTACTCAGGATTTAGATTAATTCATATATGATCATCGTGTGACATGTATTGAAATCTAAAGTTAACGGCATCTTATGATAGATTTCAATTCATGTCTGGTCCAGTCCTATGTAATCATATTACATAAAGCACCTCCACCTTTAATGTCACAACATCAATGATCCGAATCGAGATCATTGAATTCTTAATTTTCAGTGGACCGTACTAGTAGTAATTAGTTAAAGATCCCAACTTTAACTTACTACAGACTATTTAGTCTATTGTTTATAACTAGTAGTAATTAGTTAAAGAATTGCAAAATGTCCTTCATTTCCAATGTATGTATAATAATTACGAATTGACTTACATGGAGTGCTTGAAATCATCAATGGTTGTTTCAGCTGGCAGGAAATCTTCCACTACAATTTCCTTGTTCTCATTCTTCTTGTCTATTAATATAAAGTTAAGGACTTAAAAGATAAACAGACAGTACGAGTAATTAACGCTAGTCTATTTGCTCATTTAAACATTTACATGTATGCAACTTATTCAGAGAGAGTATAAGATTTTGATCTTTGCATTCAGTATTAAAACTAGTAAAAAAGTGCCCTTCACTTTCCTCCTAAATTTCCATGTATAGCCTTTTACCCTCAAGCACTTCATCTCCTAAACTATACTTGCCTTTTTAAATGACTTCTTGTTGTCAATTGGAATATTTATTCGATTGATTTCTCGAATCTCATGAGTTCTAAATCTATTTGAAACTCTATACTTGTGATTCAAATCTTGTTAAATTTGAAATTGAAAGTTTATATCATGTCTTTTATTTGGACTATGAATTCTTATCTCATACATTGAGCATGTAAATCAGTACAAGTTTCAAGTTAATAGATAGAAGCTTGAAAGTTACAAGTTCCGAGGTTGCTCCTCAATGAAGATATATTACAAGGTGATATTTTCTACGGTATGCGTGCTCATAATATCATATATTTGTTCGTTTGAACGAATTGTACTGCTAAGTCGTTCTACTCTTTAAATTCACATGAGAGTCGATTCAACTACTTCTGATTATAAATATGCTTATCTTTTGTACATAAATCATACTTCATCTATAGTTTATCCTACTTTCACACACATTCTAACTTATATATCTCTGATTATCGTTGTGGTCCCCTCACTCAGTCAAACGAGACTCACCCTCTTTATCTCCTTGTGTTCTATTTTTTTAGGATAAACTAGTTTTTGACAAGGATCATGAGATTCATATAGAAAGGTCGTTCTTCTAAACGCACACTAGATACTTACTCGGTTTATGGTTCAACACGACGAGGTATTTTACAATTTAGTACATGACTCTGTTCCTTTTGTTTTCTATAGGCCATTTTTGCGACTTTCAAAAAAAGGAGGGGGGGGGGGGGGGAGGAGTCGTAGGCGGGTAACACCTCATCTAAAAGTAGGGTGCCACAATATCGATGTTGTCGGATATCACTATTAAGTTTTACATGTTTTCCTATTGTAGTTTGTTGCAATCATTAATTCTTGGAACAAATCTTTAATCACTTTGTTTATCTTGACTTGCTTTCCAAATGACCAGTTAAACTTTTAATGTTTTGGTCATTATTATCTTAACACTTGTTTCGACTTTCTATTATCCTTGTTGATATCCTTGCTTTGATCATCTTCTTATTTACATTATTTGAATTGGTGAGGCTTATCTCTTCCATTATTCTTATCGGTTCATCTTAACAGTTCTCCTTGCTACTTATATCGGTTATCATTCTTATTGATATTTTGGTCCTTTTGCAATCTTCATTGGTTCTTCTATATGTTGCTATTACTATGTCCTATCTGGTTATCTTGAGCACTTTGATTTGATCATCTTTTGTAACTTGTCTCTTCATTTGACTGTATTTTTGTTCTTTGCGAAGAATTCCAAGTCAAATGTCATTCAATATCGTTTGGTTTCTCTGGCCAAACTAATGTTATATGTTGTTATGTGAGTAGTTTTCCTTTTAAGAAGAATCTTAACATGTGGCATACTAGTTGGAATTATCTCAGAGTCCCGATTTACTGCTGCACTTGTTCACGTAGCGTATATGAATTACCTTGTCAGACGTACTCGTGAACCTAACTACATATAATAAGATCTTCAAAAATAATTAACGTACAAAGAAATACATGTATGAGATAAAATAGACAACCTGAGAGTTAAAGAAAAAGATACGTCAATGATTTAGAAATGTCTCATGTATGAGATAAAAAAAATTATTTGCATACTCGTATGAATCAAGAAGACTACATATTCCACCAATCGATGTTTATAATGCATTCATATTATGTAAGAAAAAATTTAGGAGCTAGAAAATGAGACATGTTTGTGTTACCCGGACTATTAAAAAGCGAATTTGGGGTTCAAATTCTTTTCGCGGGGGGGGGGGGGGGGGTGGGGGATTTAACTCCCCAAATTTTTTGGAATCTTTTTAATTGGATTTTGAATCTAAATTTATGTGCTACATTTTATTTTCTAAGTTAAGCATTAGTTTGAATTAAAATATACAACTTAATTAAATCTTGTGACCTTATGAACGTAGAAATAATTTAAAAACGAATAAGTTACTTTAATATAATAGTAAAACCTTTTCGAAATTTTTCGGGCTTGGTTGCAAGAAAATTTTAATCTAAGGACAAAATGCACATTTTCAAAACTTCAGGGGTTGCACAAAATTTTTTGGGCTTGGGTGCCATGTTCTCTGAAGAAAAAAACCGTATCAGATTAATATAATCTAAAATATTGTTATTTTAACATTGTTTCAAAATAATAATACTCCCTCTGTCCCAAATTATTTGTCATTTTACATGTTTTCACACATATTAAGGTACCTACTACATAGTCTCACTTTTAGGGAAAAAATAAATTATATACCTCAAATACTCTTATTCTTTATTTATCCCACCATTAGCTATTTACATGTTATTCAAATTTTACACTCTCTCTCTTACTTTTTCTCTTATATACCTAAGATATGTAATTAATAGTGTATTGAAATCCTAAAGTGACACATAATTTGGGACAAATTTTTTTCTCTAAAAAGACAGATATTTTGGGACAGAGGGAGTAATTTTTTCTGAGTGTTGTCCGACCGACCCGCTGAGTCGGGCCGTCACACGGTAAACCAAGATTACCCTTTTGCGACATCTACGGAGCACATTACTGATCCAACATCAGCAACACCAGTTTAGGTTTTCTGAAATGCATTACGTCTAAGACCCATTCTAAATTATTCGCCCATGGAGGAAATATGAACTCAAAGAAGATGGAGAAATGACAAGTCTAGTAGAAATTTGGAAAGTTTAAATATTGACAGAATATTAAAAAAAAATCCATTTTATCATAGAACCTAAAAAAGTAGACTTGGAAATTTGAACATGGGCGTAATAAGTTGTATTGATTCCTCGACAACTAACTGAGCATGTGTGAAGTTGAAATCGTCGGCCTGCAAGCCCTTCCAAGGATCATCGCGTGTGCACCACATTTTGAAACTTGGGGGAGGATACTGATGTAGGAGACTGCCATTGTCCTCGCCAAAACTTCGCATCATTAGGTTGATAATGGGCTAGCACCCCCACGATCCGTATGTGATCTTGTCGTAGGCCATGTCCTGGAAAGATATTATGGTGACCGTACCTTACCAAAATTAATTCCACTTCCAACATGGAGAAAAAAAAATGTCCAAAATGAGAATTGGATCGAAACAACCAAGATTCTCCCCTACCATAGGGAGATTTGAGATCTCCATTGCCTTTATACATCAATTTTGAATAGGCACAAGTTTGAACATTTACGAATAATACACAATTCATAACCCACAATATATTACGTGCTTTCTAAGTTTTAGTATACATAACCTGTATTAGGTTCCAAACGTTTATCCTGCATCATAGACAAATGTTACTAACCGTTGAATATCATACTTAATTACGGGAATTTGTAGGTAATTATTTTTTCAAAATATGATTGTCATGTCATAAGATTTTAGTTTGGAATTAACATTCTTTGAATTTACCATGTTAAATTTCTGAATAGAATTATGTAGTTATATATATGTTAGTAATTTACTTTTATTTTTTTAAGTAGTGATTTTGCAACCAGACTTAAAGAACGTAGCGGTTTCGTAACGTGATTATTTTATCTAATTCCCTTTTATATAAGTTATTCATTTATTAGTACATAATATAATGGAGTATTCCTATATATTTATTATTACTCCTATATTAAGAACTATAAAGGTGTATAGCTCTGATGAATAGTAACAAGTAATTTATTTCCCTTTTTATTATTCCAAGAAGTCTGAAAAACGACGTAGTTTTGTTCATTTAACTGCTCATTCATGTTGTACTCTGTGCTCTCCTGGTTTTTCTTTCCTTTTTTTGCTTTTTTCTAGTTATGGCCTGTTTTTTATGTGGGCCTCTTGGTCCGTATACAATTCATATTCATTATTTTTTTAACATTTCTTTTGGTAAATTACGGATACCACCTTCAATTAATGCTTAATTACAAAAAAATCAATTCCGACCATTAATCCATTTTCCATACAATGTTTCAATTTTTCCATTGGATGTTATTTGTAATATTTGTTGTTATATCTAATATTGTTTTAATTTTGCCATTAGATGTTATTTGTAATGCAATGGACAATTAATAGGACTATGGTTTTCCACGAGGAAACTACTGCTGCGATCTCCCGATCGATAATAAAAGCCCGATTCACCAAATTCGGTTATTTACATAAGGCTGCAGCTGCTAATGAAATCATAGGTTTTTCAATATACACTTGCCTGCCTGTTATGCTTTTATACTTTAAGTTTACATTTTTTATGTTTATAATCTTAACAAGTTTTCTTTCATGTACTTGACAATAGATATACTCGTTATTGTCATTCGAAAGAAGGAACCTAAGACTTTTCTATCTAAAGGAAAACAACATATAGTTCGAGAATTCGTTATTTTGAATGAAAAGTAAGATTCTTGGTGTACTATATATAAACGGTTTTTGTGTGTGCGTTTCTATATTGGATTTCTTACTATTGTGACAGGTATTATATATGTGGCATCACCTAATTTCATTGTTGATACTTGTAATGTATATGTTAAAACTCACAATCTAAAAGCTGCAATAATATAATTAATTTCATTCCTCAATTTCTAGGTGCATGAATACTTATAATTATATATAGATAAAATAAACATATAAAAATAATATTATCATTATCTATATACATAATAACCAATAAAAATAGAGACCTTAGCATCAAAGAATTACAAAACCTAATACCTACTACTATAAATAACCACCAAACCTAGTTCATTTTCATGATAAACACAAAACATAGCTCCAAAAAAACGATTACAAACACTCTAATCACACACAATTTTCAGAAGAAAGTTAAGGCACTTGATCCAACACAAATAACACCATCCTCGGTACAACTTTTATTGGAAGAATATTTCAACTGTAACTCGAAAAGAAAATCATATTTCATATCCAAGTTGGTAGAAGAGTATGCATTACACGGATATTCATCAGACGAAGCCGTAAATGAGGTACTAAATACAACTGCAACTGCTGTGCAAAATCAAGAAAACACGATAGTAGTATTCTTCATGTTAGACATCTCAACTAAGAATGCAACCAAGGTATAACTTCAATTTTGAATTTTCATTCAAATTATTTGCTATATTAACATGTGTAATTTAATAATAGGGTAAATACCACTTTTGGTCCCTCTTATCATTAACTTTTTACAGAGTGGTCCCTTTTATGTTTTTTTTCCCACTCTAGTCCCTACTATGAATTATTTGTTTCACTTTAGTCCCTACTATGAATTATGTGTTTCACTTTAGTCCTTTTCAGGTGGTTCCGATAACACGTAACATGCATATGATTATTTTTTAGGGCATTTTCGTCCGTTCACTATTGAGACTATTTGAGATATTGTTTAATTGGTGAGCAATTTTGGTGTTTGAAAAAGATTTTAGGAAAAAACTTTAGTTTGGAACGAAATGTACGATTAAGTTCGATTGGAATGAAAGCCTAGTTTGAAAACTTAGTTTTTTTTTTAAATAATTAGAAAGACGAAAATATCCATGTTAGTTTACTTGAAATGACAAAATTGGCCTCAGGAGCATATCAAATGTTATCGGAATCGCCTTGGACCACTTGATAAGGACTAAAGTGAAACAAATAATTCATAGTAGGGACTAAAGTAAAAAAAAAAACATAAAAGAGACCACTCTGTAAAAAGTTAATGATAAAAGGGACCAAAAGTGGTGTTTACCCTTAATAATATTTAAACATAAACAACATAGGATCTCCCACAACATATTAAAGAAGCTGTAGCAATGGCCCCAGCAGATACGACAATCTTTCGAAATGGAACAAAATACTGGCCAGTGCAAATTAAGGAGAAGGACTTCTCTGTTCATTGGAATGAAATGATTACAGATAACAATATTGAACATGGAGATAAAATACTATTTTATCAGTCACACACCAATGTGTTCGAGATCAGTGCTTTCACATTACTTGGCCTCAAAAAGTGACAAATGTTTAATGAGTACCAATATATTAAACATCACTACAACAAAATATAAGTTATGGAACACTTTCTAGGAGACACTTTTTTTAAAGTATCCTATAATATGTTTAATAGGTCAATTATTATCAAGTGTCCAAAAGAAAAAAAATTAATGGGACACTTGCACTAGTAATGGTTCCAGCTCTAGCGGGAATAAAAAAAGAGGCACTAATTTTTCTTTTTTAGAACAATTGGCACTATAATTTTAACCTAAAATAAACCAAAATCCAAGGAAGACAGACCGTTTACCTTCTTCTCCCTTCTCAAATTTTCACTTCTACTATTCAAATTCAAGAAAAAAGAGGAAAAAACAGAGTATGAAAGAAAGAGGCACAAGGTATCAATTTATCACTTTCTTACTTCCATTATCAGATCTTCAAACACCAATAAGAAAGAAAGAGGCACAAGGTAACCCTTCTCTCTATATCTATTTAATATTTCTCAATTTTTTCAATTCTTCTTTATATTTTACAAAAAAAACTCAACTCTGCTTGTAGCTTTGAAGTTCCTTCGTTTTGTGCATAATATTGGTCATTGACTGCAGTTTGTGCATTCTCCCAATTTCTCAATTTTTCAACATATGGGTCTACGTTTTCTAACTAAATAATTCTCAATCTTTCAATCCCACATTGTAAATTGCAAAATATTTAACTTTTCTTTTGTAGATTTTAATTTCATTTGTTTTAATTGCAGATTAATTTGCAAAAGACGGTCTTTATTCGTAATTTGTGGATCCCGTCAAGTAGTTCGGTTAAACTAATTAATTGGATATTACACTCAATTTTTTTAATCATTGATTTTAATTTTATCTATGGGCGTTTGTTAAACTCTCTTATGTTGTGACACAATAATATTGTGTCAACAATATCAGTTTTATGAGCTTCGTAGTTAAGAGATGCATAGGGTTCTTACTTAAAAAATCTGAAATTTTATTCTTGTATTTTGTGTAGTTTCTTTGATTTATTTAGTTAGTATAATTGTCTTGTAATTTTCAGTAGTTTTGGGTTTGTCTATGCAAATATACCTGAAATTTATCTCCACCCGTAGCTATATTGACATGAAATGTTGGATATTAAGTAGGGGTAAGCTTGATTAGTCTATTAATATAAAAGAAAAGGCTTTAAGATATTGCAAAATCATTTGAAGAACTTTAGTAGATTGGTAATACTAATTTGTGGATCATCGAGATTGTAAAATATTAGTATGATAATATATATAGTTACATAGTTTCAAATTAGTGATATGATTTGAATTTGAGTTTTATTTTGGGTGTTGAGGTTTGGGGAGAAGTAAATAATAGAGTCAATTGTTTTATAGAATTTTGGATAGATCAAATAAAATATTTTATAGGTTTGGGGAATCGAGGTAGCAGTTTAAAGAAATGAATTAATTCCATTTTTTTTTATTATAGTTTACATATGTTTAATTCTTAACCTTTTGATTTTTACTTTTATTAACACTGATACTGCAATAGTACATGAAGTGCACTTTAAAGTGGTTATCCTTATATGTTATAAGCTACTCCCTCCGTTTTTTTTATTTGTCGCTTTGGCCAAAAAAATTTGTTTACTTTTATTTGTCGTTTTAGGATTTCAATGTAAAATTAATTGTTTTCTACCAATATTACCCTTCTTGTTATTGCTTGTAATAAATGCTAATTAATGATGTTATTATTTGATTAAAAGGGTATTTTGGATTTTTTACTTAAAAAAGGTGGTTAGTTATTGCATTCCTTAATTTGTGTGCACCAACCCAAAGCGACAAATAAAAAAAAACGGAGGGAGTAATAGGCGATAATTAATTTTTTTTTCCCATTTTTTATGCATACGTGACTGTTGCTTCTAAATATGATGAACTTGTTTGTTTATTAATACAATTTCTATTGTAAGTTATTTTTTCTTTAAATCTTTATAGGTTAATGTATTTTATTTCTATTATTTTAAACATTTATAATCGATACATGTTGTCATTTTCTTACATTTGACTCTATAAAACATAAGACGTTTACCTTATTATTAGGTTAAAAATGGGCAAGAGATGGATAAATAAATTGAGGTTATCAAGAGAATATGAAAATGGGTTAAATAAATTCCTTGATATGGCCTTTACTAACATATGTCTTAGTGGAAAGATCATATGTCCTTGCAAAAAATGTAAGAATGTAAAATGGGTAGATAGGGTGACCTCAAAAGAGCATTTGATAGTTGATGGATTCATGAAAGGTTACACACATTGGGTTTTACACGGGGAAGGTTCTTCATCTAGTCAACCTACTTTTCAACAAAATCACAACTTTGATATCCATGATGTCATGCATGATCTAGTACAAGATGTTTTTGGGATCAAAGATACAAGTGCAGAAATTGAAGAAGCAAATGAATAAGCTAAAGCTTTTTACAAATTGTTAGATGATGCTCAACAAGAATTATATCGTGGATGTAAACAATTTCCAAACTTAAATTTATAGTACGACTTTTTTGATAGAATAGTGCCCAGCAAGCCAATATTAATTAGCTTGTTGAAGTACTATTTTCTTATGATTTATAATTAATACGCCCGTTCATTCATAGTACGTGAATTGAACAATGGCCAACTTCATCTCTCGCGAACTTATCTAAGCGATTGGATGAAATCCTAAGGTCACAATAGACTATGGGACGATTCACTTCAGTACTGAGTGCAATCATGAAACACTCTCAAATGTCGTTATCTTAAAACCGTTCCAAGTCATAGATTCCGAACGAGACGGGGTATCGTAGGAATCGCCAAGACTTGTACAAGTATGCATGATTCACATGGAGTGAATTTGTAGCGTTTCATGAGTAAGACATTTGAGGCCAGTGCATATGAGTAGGTAGTTCAATGGAGGATTGAACGCATCGAACGACCCGAACAGAGAAACCCATTGTGGAAGCGCATGACGCATATCGGTGATGGGATGTTTCTCAAGACTCATAATAGTGTACGATTTAGTCCTTAGACTTGAGGTGCTAGGGCGAATTCGGTACATGGATGTGCGTACTTAGATTTAGGTACTGGTCACGTAGCCTGGCCACAAAGTGCCTAAGTTGGGTGCGTACAAAAGTGTACGCGAATGGTTAGTACTAAGAAATGATCCATCGACTCATCCTGATAAGGAGGGAGAATTTCCTGTACGTTCTTAGATAATAGTTCCGAGAAACCCACGGCCGTGGTCAGTGACGGATTTGGAAAGGGGTTTCCAGATTTAGTAGTCACACTGGAATTACTATCCAGAATTAGAGAGTACAGAATCGAGATAATTAGAGGTGCCGATCAATTCACACACCCTAGGTCTCGATCGGGAAATAAGTCGTGGAAGGACCGTATGTACATGGCAATTATAAGAGGTAAGGTTCACAATTATCAATTCACCTTTGATTGGGCTTCATGGGCTTGTGGCTAGACATCGACCATGAAGTGTGGGTACTCCTGAATTAATAAAGAAATTAATTCTGGAGTGGTCAATTAAAAGTTGTTTAACTGATCGGAGCATTTAATTGCTCGTTAATTAAATCACGAAAGTCGTGGGCCTGCTGCCAGTTGATGATGAACCCAGAGGGTCACACACAATACAATTGGACAGTGACTGTCGAAAAGAAAATGTTCGATTTAAAGTTGTTAGATCAAAATAATTGAATTATGGTATTAATTCAATTGGAGAATATTAATTAGATATCTAATTGATTAATGTTTAATTAATTAGAGTTATCTGATTAATTATGAAATTAATTAAAGTAGTTAATTAATTGGAAGAATAAATAATTAACCAATTTTAAGATTGGATAATTATGGGTTGATTTTGCAATTATCTTGAAATAGGGGGTAGGGGCAATTTTATTGAATAAGGAAAAAGAGTTTTAATTCTTGGAGAGCAAGCTAGAAAGAGATCTATCAAATCTCACATTCCTAAGTTGATAAGGAATGAATATTTGATAGATAAGGGAAGGAGATATCTTTTTAGAGAAGGATTCTTCTCTTATAAATACTCATTCTCTTCTCTTCATTATTGTAAGATTTTTGAGAGAGGCACAAACCCTAAAAAACTTTTGAGAGAACAAAAATATATTTGCTGAAAATTGTGAGAGAAATATCGATTTACATAAGAGAGAAAAATCAGATTTTTAACAAGAGTTTTTATTTGCAAAAACCGCCCCACAAGTTCGCCCCAAACCCTAGTCGCCCGAAGCTACCCTCGGCCGAACCCAAGCCGACCAGACCTGACCTGGCCGAGCCCTGTTCCCATCACATAAGTCCTGTGATTCGTTGCTTCCATCTGTATCTCCTAATCCTGATCCAGATCTTAAGTCCAGATCCAGATCTGAAACCCTTTGCTGACAAACCTGCGAGATCCAGTTCGTAGCCTAAGACTTGTAGGTGTCACTACAATCCAACTGGTGTGGACTAACTTTGGAGGTGAGACACATGGATCACTCAAGCTGTGGATCGAACCAAACACCTGGAGGAAACCACCACAATTCCGTGGTGAGGTAAATTGCGATTAACCCCCTGTGTTTAATTAATTGTTTGATTCAACCTTTTCGTATAATTAACTGTGGAGAAAGTTTTATGGAACTAGTAGGGACCTCAAAAAAATTTAAATTCCGCACTTTGTTGTACTGACAATCGAGCCCCATACCAGAAATATCACAACAGTGGTATCAGAGCCAACTCCATATGTTTTTATGCGAAAATGCCTGAACATAATGTGTTTTCACTGTATATGCTTGATTGTATGTATGAGAACGCGTGATAATTATGTTCTGTTAATTGATTCTTGCTTGTTATGACTGGATCTATGATTGGGTAAAATTGCTTTTTAAGATCTGTGGCAAATTTATAGTTTTTTGAAAAATCAGGACTCTTTGTGCAATTATCGCAAATCGTGTAAATTAGGGCTGAAAATTAATTTTTCTGTTTCTGGAAATTTTTGTAAAATCTGGACTATTTCTTAAAATTTAATCGCACGGGTTTTTGGGCTGTTTTGCAATTTCCGAAAATTCAAGGACTGTTTTGTAATTTCCGAAAGTTCAGGGGTCAGTTTGCAAAATTCGAAAATTTTCTGGATTTCAAATTTTTATTTTCTGGTCCTTCTGTCCGAAAACTGTTTTGGTGGTATTTTGTAACTTTTCAAAAGTTTTGGGGTCAAAAGTGCAATTTCCGAAAGTATAGGGGCCGAACTGCAATATTCAAAAAGTTGAAAAATTAGAATCTGTTTTTAAGGCAGAAAACTTGTTTTACTTACCCGAAAATTTATTTGTCATAATTAGTAGTGACTAAAAAGCAAGAATCATAGGAAGTTAGTTTTAAAAGGTAGTTTTAAAATTAAGAAAGAAATACGTAAAAGTTGTTTGCATGTTTCTTGCTCTACGTGAACTGTTTACGTGGTTTTCGATCGCGCCGAGCCTTGACCTTAGGTTAGGTGTGATTGGTTTAATTTAATGCATGGTTTTTATTGGGCCTGCGAGCCTGTTATTATTTTTGGGCCACTTTGAGCCTTTGTAATAGAATAGGGCTTTAGTGCTTTCCTAGTCTAGGATGGAGGCCCGTTTACAAGCAAGGTGGGAGCCCAAGAAGAATTGAAGGCCATGTATGCATGGTACATTGTGTAATAGCATAGGTCCTTTGAGAACCCTTTAGATTGACCAATTGGGCCAACATCATTGGCTCGATGATGGCCTGCATAGGAGGCTCCCGATCGAAAATATATTGTGGTAGTATGCATGCTAGGCTTGTATGGCTTTTATTTATTAGTCGATTTATGATTGCTTGTGTGTTTGCGCGCTAGAATCTAGATCGTAAATAAAAGATAAAGCATAATTGAAGCGGTGAGATCTCGAGGAGAGTTTCTTTAAACTTTCAAAACCGAAAATCCTCTCTCGAATAAATATTAAGTCACATTGGGTTAAATATAAAATGAGGTTTTATAAATCCAAGCCTTCCATTAATAGGGACTAGTGTATGTTGTCTACTTATCGATAGAGGTGATCCAGAGTCTGGCACCCGAGTCGAAGAAAGGGGCAATACACGAAATTCCTTGATTCAAGTTTTAATAAAACTTGACAAGGGTAGGGACTGGTCGGGACGTGAAGATCGACCGATAACTAGTTACGGAGAATTCGTGACCGGGCCCGTTGCTTATCATGATTAATGGGTTAGACTTAACGCGTAGTAACATTTATGATGTAGCAGTGCTAGATAAATGCGAAAAACGAGGTAAAATAACTTGAAGGTTGTGTAGGAGACACAATTGGTAAAATGTATACCTACCTAGGGAATTAATTGTATGGCCACGAGTCGTGGGTACAACTAATTGCTGCTGGGACGTCAAGACCTACTAGGTAATAGATTTTTCCCGAAACTAGAAGGGGTTACTGTTTCGATAAAAATAGTGGGAGAACTTTTTCGATAAAAAATCCAAATTTCGTTAATTATAAGTATTAATATTAAACCTGTCTGCTTATAGTTGTCTGTTTTATTTTTAGCCATTCACCATCCACTATTCCGTTCAAACGAGTATTAATGAATGTTAGAAGCGAAAATTCTTTGGGGGCTTTGATGTGCTATTATCTTCAAGAAAAGACCATGGCTAAGTTTAATAATGTCAAGGAATATTGTTGTTACTTAACCAAGATGTTCAAAAGACTCAAAAGGCTTGGAGCCCAATTGATTCTCGAAGATGAGATAGAAATTACCACACATGGCCTTTCTAACATCTTCACTCATTTCATGCAACATTGTATTATTCCGCCTGATGGAATTAAAACAAAACAATTGCATGAGTTGTTAGACAAATATGAAGAAGCTCATCTGAAAGGTCTTGGACTATATGAAGAAAATTGCCCACTGTGTAAGCACGAAAAGAAAATAGGAAAGCTTACTGAAAAGGAATTCCTGGATAGACTTAACTACGGTATTATTTTTTAAATTATACATTTGTTAAATCTTTTTGATGTAAGACATCTGATAAAACTTCATTTCTGTAAAAGAGTTTACAGCGGATGAAACTATTCCCTCTCCACCTATAAGGAGGAAATTCCTTGAAAGGAAGATGCAAGCAGTGCTACAAGAGTTGAGGGATAACGAATTCAGGGACTGGGTCAAGGAAGTATTGAACCTAGACATTCTTTTTTAGAAGAAGTTTTACTTAGTCTTTCGTATTAGCATAAGTTTTTAGTTTTAGTTTATTTTGAGTTTTATTTCAAATTTTGTACAAGACATTATTGCTTTACCATTGAGAATTGAATCTATTTAATTAGAGCGATTTAACTTTGTACAAATATTGATGTTTTGATACATAGAAATAAAACAATGATAAACGAATCAAAACTTTAAACTGCCTGCTGAATCGAAAATCGTAAAACGAATAAGATAATTGTCCACCCTTGAAATGTTCATTTTGGACATTCTTCCTAAAGAGAGATTCGAAAGGAAAGTTTTTGTCTACTGCTCTTGAAATAAGGAACTTGGATGAAACTATGAACTTTCAAATCTTGTCTTAAAGGAATAATAACCGAAATAATGGATCGCTAAGGCATTCCAAACATTTCAATCAAAAGAGCTAAAAGCACTAGTTCAAAGGGATACTACTTCATATATACTTACAATTTCAATCGTCAAAAGTGTATGTGTACTTTGTTGAAGTACAATTCTGAAACTATTGAAGTAATTCAATAGACGTTTTGGAAATGAAGTAACTAATTGCATTATGTCAAAAGCATTTTGATCTTTTCAAACTTGCTAAAACATAAGCAACTGAATCATCGATTATCTAAAGGAGAATAGAATTCTCACAAAGCAAATCAAAGAAGAGGATCGAATTTTGATAAAACTTGGTTCGACTCTCGACTATGATATTGCTAAATTCCTATATTCACATTAGGGGATAGCCTCCCCTGACACTTCAAAAGTACTTGGTCTAGTATTTTTCGAAGTGAGTTCTTACACCGCCATGTCATCTAAGACATAGCAAAATACTCTTATATGAGAAATTAGATGGTAGATCTAATTCATATAATGTTTGTGGGGTATCCAACAAAATCCATTGGATACTTGTTCTACGACGACGAGAAACGAAAGTATCTCATAAGAAGCTTATTCCTCTGTTGACGAAACTCTTGTCAAAGGAAATAAGAAATGTCATAGAACTTGATAAAGTCCAAGAACTGGACCCATCCCCATAAACAGTGGGAGTAAACCCTGAACCTGCTAAACCGATCCATGCACAAATAGTTAGTAATCTAATCAAATTCGTAAGGAACTCAAAATTCCATTTTACGAAATTGAGAAATTGGATTTTAATCCAAGATTACAAAGAGACTAAGGGATATGGCATAAAGCCATAAGATTCGAAGTGGAAAGTTTGACTCACCTAATGGCGATAGGTCACTCTTCAAAAGTCCTTCTAGGACCAATGAAAATGCCTTCTCCGTTTGCAACGTCAAAATTCATTTCGAAACTATTAGCCATAGAAAGGTTGTTTTAACTACCAAAGTTATGACTACTGGATACGAATCCTGCATCTCACAATTGAAAATTGATGAGAAGATCTCTATTCAAATCCAAAGGTCAATCTATGACTTTTTCAAATCTTGGAACATACAACTTGATAAGTCAATCAAGAATGTTGAATGTGTCAAAAGGCATATGGATTCCAAATGTGCAAAATGATCAGTGGGAGCATAGTTAAATTCGTAACGCAACGAGATAATGATCTACACATCAAGTACGATATAAGAATATCAGAGAAACCCAGACGAAAAGTGTGTTATTCACGCAATTTTCCATGATAAGATTTGGGAATTACATCTCACGTACTGGCAACAAAGTGCCTAAGTTGGGTGCGTACAAAAGTGTACGCGAATGGTTAGTACTAAGAAAGGATCCATCGACTCATCCTGATAAGGTGGGAGAATTTCCTGTACGTTCTTAGATAATAGTTCCGAGAAACCCACGGCCGTGGTCAGTGACGGATTTGGAAAGGGGTTTCCAGATTTAGCAGTCACACTGGAATTTCTATCCAGAATTAGAAAGTACAGAATCGAGATAATTAGAGGTGCCGATCAATTCACACACCCTAGGTCTCGATCGGGAAATAAGTCGTGGAAGGACCGTATGTACATGGCAATTATAAGAGGTAAGGTTCACAATTATCAATTCACCTTTGATTGGGCTTCATGGGCTTGTGGCTATACATCGACCATAAATTGTGGGTACTCCTGAATTAATAAGGAAATTAATTCTGGAGTGGTCAATTAAAAGTTGTCTAATTGATCGGAGCATTTAATTGCTCGTTAATTAAATCACGAAAGTCGTGGGCCTGCTGCCAGTTGATGATGAACCCAGAGGGTCACACACAATACAATTGGACAGTGACTGTCGAAAAGAAAATGTTCGATTTAAAGTTGTTAGATCAAAATAATTGAATTATGGTATTAATTATAATTCAATTGGAGAATATTAATTAGATATCTAATTGATTAATGTTTAATTAATTAGAGTTATCTGATTAATTATGAAATTAATTAAAGTAGTTAATTAATTGGAAGAATAAATAATTAACCAATTTTAAGATTGGATAATTATGGGTTGATTTTGCAATTATCTTGAAATAGGAGGTAGGGGCGATTTTATTGAATAAGGAAAAAGAGTTTTAATTCTTGGAGAGCAAGCTAGAAGAGATCTATCAAATCTCACATTCCTAAGTTGATAAGGAATGAAGATTTGATAGATAAGGGAAGGAGATATCTTTTTAGAGAAGGATTCTTCTCTTATAAATACTCCTTTTCTTCCTTTCATTATTGTTAGATTTTTGAGAGAGGCACAAACCCTAAAAAACTTTTGAGAGAACAAAAATATCTTTGCTGAAAATTGTGAGAGAAATATCGATTTACATAAGAGAGAAAAATCAGATTTTTAACAAGAGTTTTTATTTGCAAAAACCGCCCCACAAGTTCGCCCCAAACCCTAGTCGCCCGAAGCTACCCTCGGCCGAACCCAAGCCGACCAGACCTGACCTGGCCGAGCCCTGTTCCAATCACATAAGTCCTGTGATTCGTTTCTTCCATCTGTATCTCCTAATCCTGATCCAGATCTTAAGTCCAAATCCAGATCTGAAACCCTTTGCTGACAAACCTGCGACATCCAGTTCGTAGCCTAAGACTTGTAGGTGTCACTACAATCCAATTGGTGTGGACTAACTTTGGAGGTGAGACACATGGATCACTCAAGCTGTGGATCGAACCAAACACCTGGAGGAAACCACCACAATTCCGTGGTGAGGTAAATTGCGATTAACCCCCTGTGTTTAATTAATTGTTTGATTCAACCTTTTCGTATAATTAACTGTGGAGAAAATTTTATGGGACTAGTAGGGACCTCGAAAAATTTTAAATTCCGCACTTTGTTGTACTGACAATCGAGCCCCATACCAGAAATATCCCAATATTTTTCACCTAAAGTGTATGGAAAAATGGTCTAACAAGACATTCACGATGCTTCTTGAATTGTTGAAAGAGGCATTTCCTGATCTAACACAGTCATTGCCTAATTCTTACTACGAAGTACAAAAGGTTATTGGGGCATTAGGACCAACTTGTATTAAAATTGATGCATGCCGAAATGATTGCATTCCTGTACTGGAAAGAGCATGAGAATGATATTATATGCCATGTTTGTAATACACCCAGATATATTCAAGCTGAAAATAATGTAGCAGATGAAAAAGTTTAATCTGCTAAGAGCAAAATTTGCAGCAAAGGTGTTGAGGTACTTCTCTTTAAAGCCTAGGTTGCAAAGACTCTTTATGTCATCCAAAACAGCATCATTTATGAGATGGCACAAGGAGGATTGTACCAAGGATTGTTGCATGAGACATCCTAGCGATTCTCCTCTTTGGCATGCTTTCGACCGCCAAAACCGTGATTTTGCCATTGATTCAAGAAATCTAAGGCTTGGAATAGCATCAGATGGATTTAGCCCATTTAGAACTATGAGTGTTACTCATAGTACATGGCCAGTTATATTGACCCCATATCATATGCCTATATGGATGTGTATGAAAGAGCCATTTTTCTTTTTAACTTTACTCATCCCTGGTCCATCGCTTCCTGGAAACAACATTGATTTTTATTTGCAGCCTTTGATAGAAGAATTGAAAGAATTGTGGGATGGGGTTGAAACTTATGATGCATCCACAAAACAAAACTTTAATATGTGTGCAGCTTTGTTGTGGACTATTAATGATTTTCCAGCATATGCAAATTTGTCTGGTTGGAGCACAAAAGGAGAACTAGTTTGTCCGTTATGTCACAAAAACATGTGCTTTAAATACTTGTACAAGAACCACAAACATTGTTACATGAGTCATCGCAAGTTTCTCAATCGATATCATCCATTTCGAAAAGATAAGAAATCTTTTGATGGCAACAAAGAACATCGTATGCCACCTATCACTTTGACGGGGGATATGGTGCTAGAGGAGTTAGGTGGAGTTAACATACAATTTGGAAAGAAAGTCAATGATAATCCATCTCCTCCTCGTAATTGGAAAAAAAAGAAGCATATTCTTCAACTTGCCATATTGGAAAGGTAACATGTTGCGTCACAATTTGGATGTGATGCACATTGAGAAAAATGTATGTGATAGCGTGATTGGAACTTTATTGAATTTGGAAGGGAAGACAAGATCATGAAAATTTATGTCTTGATTTAGAAGATATGGGCATAAGGAGAAAACTTCACCCTATTACTCTCGAGTCCAGAAAAAAGTACTTGCCCGCTGCATATTTTTCAATAAGTAAAAGGAAAAATAAATATTTTTGGGAATCCTAAAAAATGTAATAGTTCCAGATGGATATGCTTCCATTATCTCCAGGCGTGTACAAGTTAAGCCAAATAAGATTTCAAGTTTAAAGAGTCACAACAATCACATCTTGATGCAACAGTTGCTTCCAATTGCTTTGCGTAAAGTTTTACCAAAGCATGTTCGAACCCCTTTGATTAAATTGTGCACTTTTTTTAGAGAGCTTTGCTCTAATGTTCTTAATCCTGAAGATTTGATTCGTTTGGAAAAAGAGATTGCCAAAACTCTTTGTGACTTAGAGAAAATATTTCCTCCATCATTTTTTGATATCATGATTCATTTATCTATTCATTTGGCATATGATGCTTGAATTGCAGGACCCATACACTACCATTAGATGTATCCAATTGAGAGGTATTATTACTTTTATTCTAGTTGTTCTCTGTTTATATATTTATATGAAGAATTTGATAGAAATAGTGACCTGCAAGCCAGCTGTATGGCTAGTATTTATTGTAATAAATGCGAAACTATTCAATTTCGATTAATAAATGCACTTTATTAAATGGTCATCTTTATCTTATGTAATAATTATATACGCATAAGGATAGAAGTCCTTAGATCACAGGGCTATGGGACAACCCGTGGACTGATCTCCAAGGCCGTGATCTAGAACACATTCAAGAGTCGTAGAATCCAATCGAGATAGGACATCGTTGGATTCGGTTAGACTCTCACTGTTGTGTGTACTCCGATGAACTAGAGGACGCTGGGGTCCACGAGCGTGACTGGGATAGTCGACACACATAAGTGGGTGGCTTGCTGGGATGGCAAGGGCATTGAACACCCCAATTAGGAAATAACTCACCATGGAAGCGGTAGTCGCATATCGGGGTTGAAGTTATTCCATATTTATAATAGTATACGAGGAACAATCCCTAACTACTTGAGATGATAGGGTTTATCTGGTGCGAGAACGTCTATACTTTGATATGAGTTCCGACTGACTGGGGATCGCCAGAAAGTCTCTGTGGACTCATGTTGGGTATAGAGGAACTCGTATGCAGATTCATATCATCAACAAAGGATCCATTGACCCGACTTGATAGGTTGGAAAATTCTCCTATGAATTTTTGTGAGAAATTAATTCTGGTAAAATCCTTGGCCAAGGTATCTGACGACTTTATGTAAGTAGCTCATAAAGATTAAGTCAAAGAGAATTTATTTCAAGACCAGAGTACATAAGGTCAAGACAAAAGAAAAGGGAATCCGATGAAAGACCATACCCTTAAGTCTCGACTGGGAGATTGATCGATGGAGAGATTATGTCGTATATGGAAATTATAAATGATAAAAGGTTCACTGAATTAATTCACCAGTGATTGGGCTCCATGGGCTTGTGGCTGGACATCGACCGTGGAGTGTGGGAGAATTCCCAAATTGGCAGGGGTGCTAATTCTGGAATGGTCAATCGACAGAGTGTTCGATTGATTTAGAGTAAGTCTTACTCGAATAATTAAATAATATTTAATTATAACCCACTGCCAATTATGTGGTGAACCTACGGGGGCATACACAATACACAAGTAGCGAAAGCGAGGAAATAAGGACGACCGAGTCGACTGGGTCGACTGGGTGGAAAAATCGACTGGGTCGATTATATTGGGTGGGTCGACTGGGTCGACCCAATTGGAACAAAATGGGATCCAATTGGAATTGGATCAGGATCATAAATTAAATTGGAATTTAATTTGTGGATTAATTAATTAAGTTGGATTTAATTAATTAGAAAAGAATTTAATTAAATAGACTTGGAGTCTGATTTAATTAAATGGGAGATTAAGTTAATTAATTGGGCTATTTAATTGGGAGATTAAATTAGGCCTGGTCAAATTAATTAACTGGGCCATGAATTAATTAGGAGACTTGGTCTTCTAATTAAAGAGGGCCATGTCCCATGTAGGAGAGAGAAGACCTAGTCCTAATAGGACTAGGTTAGGGAGATAACTATAAGTAGGTATCTTATAGTTATTTTTCATACAACTCCTTAAGCAAAAACTGAGTAAGAGCAAAAATCTCTCCCCTCTCCCAAGCTATAGTCGACCGAACCCATTCTTCCCTGTGGAAGAATTTTTCGTTTTTCGACCTTGTTCCAAATCGTTCCTAATTCCTAGTCTATAATATATCTTGTGTTCTAGCTGATCAAGATATATTATTTTCGTGATATTGTGGTGTATCAACTCGTAAAGGCGCAACACGTGGGGCGCTCCTGAGAAGCCTGGATCGATTTTGCTGGAGCAGAATTCAGAGCTCGCTTTGCTAGCCGAGGATTTGCAAGGAGACAGGTATAAACGAGAAAACGTATACTGTCGTTTATTTATATTCATATATATATAACTAGAGAATATCCTGGCAAGATTCCTTAAGAGGCCCTAAAAGTTTTTATATTCCGCTGTGCCTAGGGCTGTTTATCTTACCGAATCCCAACAGTGGTATCAGAGCCAACTCTAGGCTTTGTATATATATATGAATTTGCAAATTCTGTGTTTATTAAATCATATGTTTGATTTATGTGGCTAGTTCTTTAACCTTGCATGTTATAGGACGTATGTTTAATTAACTTGGAGTTAATGTTTAATTTAGGATTCGAAAAATTTTATCATGTTGTTTTTAATTTTGGATTGGGATTTAATTAACTAGGTTTGTTGAATTAAATATGTGGGTAATCGAAACAAAAAATAAATTTATTAGATCCGACTCGCGGTGGCACGCGGCGGTGCGCGGCTAGGCGGCCACCGCAAGCCGCTGCCAACGGCAGCGTGCTGGCAGCATGCTGGCCGCACACGCTGCGCGCAGCAGCAGCCTTCGGGCTGCTGTTTGCGCGCTGCTGTGCGCGACTGCTCGCTGCCGCAGGCAGCTCACGCGCCGCCTTGGTGGTCGCGCGTGGGCTGTCCTACGTGGCAGTCCGTGATTGGCCTCGTCTGGTTGATTTTTGGTTGGACTCTAATTCTGCCTATTTTGAAAGTCCTGAAAATCTTTGAGAATTTTGGAAGATTAGGAAACTTAGAGTTTTTGGATAAGGTAGTTATCTTGTTAGATGTGAACACTACCTTAATTAAACTAATCTAGTCAAAATAGGATTATCTTGAGAATCTTGGAGATTTGGGAATTTTGGGAAACTTAGAGTTTTGGATAAGGTAAGAATCTTAGAGATTTAAATTACCTTAATTAACCAATTTAATCAAGATAAGAATTGTAGATTACTTAGAGCTCAAGTAAGAGCTAATTAATCTTAGAGATTAATTGTTAATTCAAAATTAATTAACTTGGATGAATTTTTGCGAATTAAAATTAATGAAGCCGGTAAAAAAAAAAAAAAAATTAATGAAGCCGGTAAATTTACATTTATGCCCTTATGTGAATTTATGCATGTTCTTGAGTGAATGTGTGGATTGATCGACTTTGCCCTTAAGCCCTGTGTAGTTTTTGGTTTATTTATTTTTGGGTTGTAATTAAATAGGCCTGATTGGTGCCCTTGCTTGCGCAAACAAATGTAATAGAATAGGACCATTTATTTTTATAAGCTAGGCTTAGATTAGGCTTGGAGCCAAGAAGACCTCATGAAGACTTGGAGATCCACATGGAGGCCCATTTACCTTGGAGGACATGGAGGCCCAATTCATTACATGGAGGCCCAATCAAGCTGGATATTACAAGAAGGCCCATGATGTATGGGTTTGAAAATTGTAATAGTTTAGGACATTTAATTTTCACCCTAGACTGACCAATTGATTCATCACTTGGCACGTGATGAATCGCATAGGATGGGCAATCGATCAATCATATCCTGCTAGGTGATGTATGTTTACTATTATTCTTTGATGTATGTCATGCATGCTTAGAATAGATCACGTAAACAAGATAAGCATAATCTGATGAGACCTCGCACAAGAAAACTTTAAAACCTCCAATTGAACTTAAAAATTCAATTATAATATTAAATCGAATAACGGGCGCATATGAATGGAGTCTATGGTCCGAGCCTATCCAATTACTAGGTCTTAGGCATATTGTACCAATATATCTCGATGTCTCACGAGTCGTGGGTCGAGCTATAGGAAGATGATATGTCTATTGCCTCGATGCACGAGTTTAGTGCCAAGGGAGGGGATAGCAAGGTTTTAGGCGCTGTCTCACGAGTCGTGGGGCGTCTAGAATTGAACTATTTCTCTCCACGAGTATTGGACATGATTTAACGCTAGTAAGTATGGATGTCTCACGAGTCGTGGGTCCATATCGAAAACCGAGGCTAAATGAACTTAAGGGTTAGCTGCGATGGTTAACCGTCGACGTATTCGACCACCAAGTGAATCAAATAGTATGGCCAACGAGTCGTGGGTACTAGGAGATTGCATTTGGGCCTTAAGCCCGCTAGGATATTTTAAATTCCCGAAAAATTATGTGGGGGCATAAGATTTTGATTAAAATAGTGGGAGTAATTTACAAATAAAAACCATGTTTGTAAATTGTGCATTTTAAATTAATCTTTCGCGTATTTATTTCTTCTATCGTAATTTTATAGATATGATGTCAAAAGAGCTTAGAGCACATAGAGATTTGTCCATCTCATCACTTGAACGTAATATTTTAACTGGACCCAACTTGCATTTCTGGACGCATCATTTGAATGGATTATTTGAAGCTGAAAACATATCCTATGTTTTGTCTGTGCCACCACCCATTACTATTTCACATGACGTTCCTGATGAGCTCCGTAAAAGCATCACCAAATGGAAACTGGATGATGGCTTAGCTCGTGAATACATGTTGGAATATATGTCACTTGATCTGCGTTTGCAACATGAAGCATATGGCATCCGCGAAAGAGATTCTCTCGAATCTCAAATTCCTTTATTGGATTAGAGATGGTCGTCGTAGATTCGCGATCACGAGGGAACTCTTGCAAGCAAGAAAGAGAAGGGAAACTCCTGTCGGAATCCACGTACACAAGATGATTCGACTTCTGTCTGAACTCGATGATATGGGTGTCGTGATGGACAATGATTTCCGAGTAGATATTATTCTACAATCTCTTCCTAGATCATATGACCGATTTATCGCGGACTTGAATCTCCAGAGGCGAGAGATCACTGTGCATGTCCTGCGACAAATGCTCGAGGAACACGAAGCTTCTTTTGGAAAGAAAGCGAGGGTTGGCGAAAGGACTGGGCGGCGTTCAAAGCCAAAGCAAATGGAAACCAGAGATCCTTACTGCACAAGGTCAAGGGAAAGGATTAAATTCGAACCTATGGAGAGTTTGAACAGGTATATTCCTTGTTGAAGTTAATTTTACAATTAACTGTGCATTTTGGTGTTAGACACTGACTGGAGTTCTCATCCTTGTAGGTGATGGAGCATTAAGGAAACTGGAGCCTGAGGATTGAATCCTTGAATAAGGCAATGGAGCTGGAGCTGCTACCAAGGCCGTAGGCAAAAGTAGATTTAGGTGGTTTGATAAAGTCATTAGGAAACTTTCATTCATGTACCTAGTTATTTAATGAAAAACTTTTATTCATGTTAATGAATAGTGTTGATTTTATAAAAGCTCCTGTTTTAGTTTTTCGTTTGGTACATTGAATTATTGAATTTACATCATAAAAACCGCCAAAGTTAGTCATGCACGTACAACAAAACAAAAGGAAACAAGATAATGAAATATCTGTCCAATTATGGCACGCTAGACTTGGACATATATTTAAGTCAAGGATTCAAAAGTTAGCATCATCTGGCGCGATTGAAATCAATCGCATTGATGAAATGCCAACATGTGAACCATGCTTAAAGGGTAAAATGGCTAAGTTGCCGTTTAAGGGAAACCCTGAGCGAGCCAAGCAAACATTGGACTTAATACATACTGACGTATGTGGACCACTAAGAAAAAGCGCCCGAGGTGGCTATGACTACTTCATCACTTTCACTGGCGACTTTAATCGTTATGGATATGTGTTCTTGTTGAAACACAAGTCTGAAGCCTTTGAGCGATTCAAAGAATTCAAGATGGAAGTAGAGAATCAACTTGGTCATACGATAAAGGCTCTTCGTTCTGACCGAGGTGGAGAATTTCTTAGTAACGAATTTCTTAATTATCTTGTAGAGCATGGAATATTATCACAGTGGACTCCTCCTGCAACACCCCAATTAAATGGAGTAGCAGAGAGAAGGAATCGAACTTTGATGGACATGGTTCGATCAATGATGAGTGCCACTGACTTACCTCTTTCATTTTGGGGACATGCCCTCCTCACGGCAACGAAGATACTAAACATAGTACCTTCTAAATCCGTAGAAAAGACACCATACGAATTATGGTTTGGCAAGGCACCCTCATACGCATTCATGCGCATATGGGGATCTCCCGCTTACGTTAAAAAGCTAGTGGGAGATAAATTGGAAACTAAATCCACTTTGTGCAAATTCGTGGGGTATCCGGAAAACTCAATAGGATACGAGTTCTACGATCCTACAAGACAAACAACGTTTGTCTCGAGGAACGCTCACTTCTTGGAGAAGGATTTCTTGGTTGACAAGAAGGAAAATAACGTAGAACTGGATGAGGTCACTGAAGCTGAAAAGGCCGAAGAGGTCGATCAAGCTGACCCGTCACCACAGGCAGTGGGAGAACATGAGCATGAAGTGCACCAGAAGGTACACCGATTCTTCGTAGGTCAGAAAGACAACGTAGAGAACCCGAGAGGTACTACGGTCTGCTGCATGAGACTGGACAGTCTCTAACCGACCCAAGGACTTACGAAGAGGCTATGCTAGACATAGACTCAGGAAAGTGGCGCGAAGCCATGGAATCCGAATTGGACTCCATGCACTCAAACAAGGTATGGGCCTTGGTAGATCCACCAGTGGGAGTGGCTCCCGTGGGTTGCAAGTGGATCTATAAGCGAAAGCTTGGAGTGAATGGAGAGGTGATTACCTACAAGGCGCGACTAGTGGTAAAAGGATACACTCAAAGACCAGATATCGACTTTGAGGAGACCTTCTCGCCCGTCGCAATGCCCAAATCCATTCGGATCTTGCTGGCCATAGCTGCGTGGTATAACTACGAGATATGGCAGATGGATGTAAAGACTGCCTTTCTCAATGGGGACATTGATAAGGAGATCTACATGGAGCAACCAAAAGGATATGCATCCAAAGGAGATGAACACAAGGTGTGCAAACTCCAGAGGTCCATTTATGGACTAAAGCAAGCTTCCCGAAGTTGGAACATTCGTTTTGATGAGACAATCCAAACTTTTGGATTCATCAAGAACATGTTCGAACCTTGCGTGTACAAGAAGATCAGTTGGAGTACTGTTGAATTTTTGGTGCTTTACGTTGACGACATTCTTCTCATTGGAAACAATGTGAAAGCATTGTCTGAAACTAAAGCATGGTTATCTACACAATTCTCAATGAAGGATATGGGAGAAGCATCCTTTGTACTAGGTATAAGGATCTACCGAGATTGATCAAAAGGACTGCTGGGCCTCTCCCAATCCCAGTACATAGATAAAATCTTGAAAAGATTTAGTATGGAAGAATCCAAGAGAGGATTGCTTCCAATGAGACATGGGATTGCACTCTCTAAGTCTATGGTGGAGGAGAATTGAAATTGGAAGGCTATACAGACTCGAGTTTCCAATGTGATGTAGACGACTTCAAGTCGACATCAGGATACGTATTCTGCCTCAATGGTGGTGCGGTTAGCTGGAAGAGCTCCAAGCAGGAAACAACCGCGGATTCAACCACCGAAGCAGAGTACATTGCTGCGAGTGATGCAGCTAAGGAAGGTGTTTGGATGAGAAACTTCATCCAGGAATTGGATGTGATACCTAGCATCGCTGAGCCCATTACTATCTTCTGTGATAACAATGGGGCAATAGCGCAAGCGAAGGAGCCGAGATCTCATCAGAAATCCAAGCATGTACAGAGACGATACCATGTGATAAGAGATATCATTGGTAGAGGAGACATTAAGATGGAACGTGTCGACTCCGAAGATAATACGGCGGACCCGCTAACGAAGCCTCTGCTTCAAAAGACATTTGAGAAACATCTGCATAAGATGGGACTCAAGAACATAAAAGACTGGCTTTAGGACAAGTGGGAGATTGATAGAAATAGTGTCCTGCAAGCCAGCTGTATGGCTAGTATTTATTGTAATAAATGCGGAACTATTCAATTTCGATTAATAAATGCACTTTATTAAATGGTCATCTTTATCTTATGTAATAATTATCTACGCATAAGGATAGAAGTCCTTAGATCACAGGGCTATGGGACAACCCGTGGACTGATCTCCAAGGCCGTGATCTAGAACACATTCAAGAGTCGTAGAATCCAATCGAGATAGGACATCGTTGGATTCGGTTAGACTCTCACTGTTGTGTGTACTCCGATGAACTGGAGGACGCTGGGGTCCACGAGCGTGACTGGGATAGTCGACACACATAAGTGGGTGGCTTGCTGGGATGGCAAGCGCACTGAATACCCCAATTAGGAAATAACTCACCATGGAAGCGGTAGTCGCATATCGGGGTTGAAGTTATTCCATATTTATAATAGTATACGAGGAACAATCCCTAACTACTTGAGATGATAGGGTTTATCTGGTGTGAGAACGTCTATACTTTGATATGAGTTTCGACTGACTGGGGATCGCCAGAAAGTCTCTGTGGACTCATGTTGGGTATAGAGGAACTCGTATGCAGATTCATATCATCAACAAAGGATCCATTGACCCGACTTGGATAGGTTGGGAAATTCTCCTATGAATTTCTGTGAGAAATTAATTCTGGTAAAATCCTTGGCCAAGGTATCTGACGACTTTATGTAAGTAGCTCATAAAGATTAAGTCAAAGAGAATTTATTTCAAGACCAGAGTACATAAGGTCAAGACAAAAGAAAAGGGAATCCGATGAAAGACCATACCCTTAAGTCTCGACTGGGAGATTGATCGATGGAGAGATTATGTCGTATATGGAAATTATAAATGATAAAAGGTTCACTGAATTAATTCACCAGTGATTGGGCTCCATGGGCTTGTGGCTGGACATCGACCATGGAGTGTGGGAAAATTCCCAAATTGGCAGGGGTGCTAATTTTGGAATGGTCAATCGACAGAGTGTTCGATTGATTTAGAGTAAGTCTTACTCGAATAATTAAATAATATTTAATTATAACCCACGGCCAATTATGTGGTGAACCTACGAGGGCATACACAATACACAAGTAGCGAAAGCGAGGAAATAAGGACGACCGAGTCGACTGGGTGGAAAAATCGACTGGGTCGATTATATTGGGTGGGTCGACTGGGTCGACCCAATTGGAACAAAATGGGATCCAATTGGAATTGGATCAGGATCATAAATTAAATTGGAATTTAATTTGTGGATTAATTAATTAAGTTGGATTTAATTAATTAGAAAGGAATTTAATTAAATAGACTTGGAGTCTGATTTAATTAAATGGGAGATTAAGTTAATTAATTGGGCTATTTAATTGGGAGATTAAATTAGGCCTGGTCAAATTAATTAACTGGGCCATGAATTAATTAGGAGACTTGATCTTCTAATTAAAGAGGGCCATGGCCCATGTAGGAGAGAGAAGACCTAGTCCTAATAGGACTAGGTTAGGGAGATAACTATAAGTAGGTATCTTATAGTTATTTTTCATACAACTCCTTAAGCAAAAACTGAGCAAGAGCAAAAATTCTCTCCCCTCTCCCAAGTTATAGTCGACCGAACCCATTCTTCCCTGTGGAAGAATTTTTTCGTTTTTCGACCTTGTTCCAAATCGTTCCTAATTCCTAGTCTATAATATATCTTGTGTTCTAGCTGATCAAGATATATTATTTTCGTGATATTGTGGTGTATCAACTCGTAGAGGCGCAACACGTGGGGCGCTCATGAGAAGCCTGGATCGATTTTGCTGGAGCAGAATTCAGAGCTCGCTTTGCTAGCCGAGGATTTGCAAGGAGACAGGTATAAACGAGAAAACTTATACTGTCGTTTATTTATATTCATATATATATAACTAGAGAATATCCTGGCAAGATTCCTTAAGAGGCCCTAAAAGTTTTTATATTCCGTTGTGCCTAGGGCTGTTTATCTTACCGAATCCCAACAGAATTTCATATTAGTGAATTAATTTACAGGTATTTGTCTACAGTGAAATCATATGTTCGTACTCGAAGTCGTCCAGAAGGATGTATTGTAGAAGCATACTTGGTAGAGGAATGCTTAACCTTTTGCTCAAGATATTTAGATGATGTGGAGACAAAATTCAACAAGGTTAAAAGAAATGATTATAGTGGGGGTGAAGTCACAACAGAGTTTCCTATGTTCTCTAACCAAGGGCGTCACATTCGGAAGGAGGAATCTATAGGTCTTGAGAATGAAAAAATTACCAAAGCGCATCAATATGTGTTATTCAATTGTAATTCAATTGAATCCTTCATTGATTAAGAATTTCTCAAGTTTTTTATTTTATTTTATATGATGACATGTATTTATCTTTCATTTCAAAATGTATACAGAGAACACAAGGCTCTATGGTTAAATGTGAAAATCCTCGTCTTAGTAAAAAGAATGTTGAAGAAATCCATAGTAAAACATTTGCTAAGTGGTTTGATAAACATCTAAGCTAATTTAAATTCCTAGCACTTTATTCCTGTTATTATTGTCTTAATTATTCATTATCTATATAACTCATTTATTGTGGGAGCATCTTGTGTATGACAGGTTGAAAATTTACATCTTCCTAGAAATCAAGTGTCAGAAGACCTTAGGGCCTTAGCTCGAGGCCCTAGCCTAGTAAGAAAACGTTACAGAGGGTTTATTATCAATGGGTTTCGTTTTCATGTGAAAAATTATGAAATTCGAAGAAAAACCCAAAATAGTGGATTGGTTATTACTGCACAAACTAGTAGTTTTGCTAGCATAAATGATAATAATCCTATCATTGGTGATGTCACTTACTATGGCATACTAAAATATATTATTGAACTTGAGTACATTGATGGGAGGAAGGTAGTGATGTTTGATAGTGGTTGGGTCTCAGCAGGGAGTGCTCAAAAGCGAGATGAATATGGCTTTACCTTAGTAAAGTTGTCTAGACTAAGGCAGCGTAATGAGCCTTTTGTTTTAGCATCTCAAGCACAACAAGTGTTTTATGTAGAGGATCATTTAGAGAAAGGGTGGCATGTTGTTGTTAAAACAAAAGCCCGAGATACATTTGATATGGATTCGGTTTTGAGTTTAGATGAAGATGCAGTTTCCCAAGATGAAACTAACAATATAGAACTAATGGATGAAGATGAACATCTCAGTTGGGTTAGGGAATATGTAGAAGGAACTATAATTTGAGAATTGAGAAGTGACTTTGAATAGTTTATTAGTATTTTGAGTTGCATTTTGTTTTTCAGTGTTGGATTATAAAATCTAATTTTAAATTATTATATATTTTACAATTGTTTTATTCTTTTCATTTTTTAGTTGCTAAACATGTTATTCTTTTATATCTTTAATATTAAAATGTGCAAAATATTTACATTTTACATGGTAAGTTACTTTTTAAATATTTTCTAATCCATTTTGTATATTAATTTATATAACTCATTTAGTTATAATTCTTTTTTATTGCAGATAATGCCTCTCAAAACTAAACCTCGTACCAAGCGTGCAAGACCTGAAATGCCTGAGCAACAACACCAACCTACAGTTCTGCAAAATGGTGCAAATGATATTCTAAGAGGTTAATATTCTCTACCTTTTCCTTCAATGTTTTTAGTATCTGTACCTTTTAATATTATTACACTACCAATGTCACTGAATCATCAAAACTGAATATGTATTTGAAATCGTATAAAATGAAGGATCACGCCATCATGGTATGAGTTCAAACCGACATGGTGCATCTACTTTACGACTTAATATAAATACCAATCAAGATCACTCAACGAGTTAACTTTAATCATGTCACTGACGAGCCTAGTAAGTTAGTTTTGTTAAATATCAATGTATTTTCAGTTCATAAATTTTATTATGGTAAAGAAGAAAGATTATTAATTTAATATATTATAGTTGGTATTCAACAACACCAGCCTCCAGTTCAGCAAAATAGTGCAAATGATATTCAAAGAGGTTATATTCTCTACTTTTTTCTTCAGTATTTTTAGTATTTTCACCTTTAAATATTATTACACTAACAGTATCATTGAATCATCAAAATTGAATATGAATTTGAAATCGTATAAATTGAAGGATCACATCTCGAGTTCAAATCGAGATGGTGCAACTACTTTACGACTCACTAGAAATACCAATCAATACACTCAACAAGTTAATTCTAATCATGTCGTTGACGAGCCTGGTGAGTTAGTTTTGTTATGTACCAATGTATTTTTAGTTCATATATTTTATGGTTAAGAAGAGATTTTATTCATTTAATATTATTATAGTTGGTAATAAGAGAAAGAGAGGAATGGGATCTACACTCATGGCCAAAGTATGGGATCAACAACCTGTAAGACGTATTGTTGTGACATTTAATGACCTAGGACACAAATGATGAGAAAACAGCGAATGCTTTGGCTCATTTTTTGGGTACAATTGCAAGGAATGGGAGATATTGTCCACTACACTATCCGGATTGGGGATTGATGCCAAAACGTGACAAGGATGAAATGCTTAGACTTGTCAAGGTTATATGTATTACTGTATTTTTAAATTCTTACAATTTATATGACTTCTTAGTTTGAACTAATTTATAATGCTCCTTATTTCCTCTTTGTAGGGAAAGTTTGAGATCCCTCTAGGACATGAGACATATATCTTGCGGTCTATTAACAAAAAATGGAGAAGTTGGAAATGTGCAATAAAGAAGTTGAATTTTGACCTAGACGTTCCCATTGAACAACAATTGCTTGAAATTTCTGAGATGGTGAATGAAGAGCAATAAGAGACTCTAGTTGATCATTGGATGTCAGACAATGCAGAGGTATGGTTTTTTTGTTCAATGACTTATTTTTATTTTATATTTTTGGGTGAATTTACAAACCTCATGTTATTTGTAATACTACAAAAAATACGTCAAAAGAACAAACAAACTCGTGCCCAATTGGAGCATATTCATCGTATGGAAAAGAGAAGTTATGCACGAATGAAAAAAATAATGGTATTGTTTTGTTTAAGATTTTGATAATTGTGAGTTTGTTGATAGAATAAGCTTTGCTAAAATGTGTAATATCACAATTGTGTAGAAAAAAGATATAGGTAGATATCCCACAAGAGCTGAGTTATTTAAGGAGTGTTATCTTAGACCTAATGGTACAAATGAAGCTATACGAGAAGCAATTGTATGTGTATACATTAATAATGTTCATTTAGTTTTTATATTTCTTAATTTATTACTTATATCTCGTTCACTTTATAATATAGGCACAAATGGAAGAGATAGCCGCACAAAACCTTGAAAACACAAATAGCAGTGATGATATTCATGGTCTTGATGATAAATTTGCTAAGGTAATGGGAAAGGATAAGGATGGACGATTGCGCTTGTATGGAATGGGAGTGACAGCAGCAGATGTTTATGGGGAAAAACCAAGTCATGCTGCACTTCATAGGCAGGCCATGGAGTATAAAGAGAAGCATTTTCAGCAAGTAGAAAAATTTGATGCTTTGAATGAAGATGTAGAAGAGTTGACAGCAATTGTGCAAGATAGATCGCAATTTTGAGCAACCTGATGTAGGAAGTGCTCGAGTCGCAACTCCAAGAGGGCAATCGTCTAATTCTCAAAGCGCTCCAATCATATCTCCAAACAATCACATTTCATCAACGTCAATTTCTCGTCCAATGCATATCAAGGTAAAAAAAAATTAAAATTAATTTTTTTTCATTCATTATGCAACATGAGGAGACACGGATGCATTTACTAGATTATGTTCAGTTTTGCTGCACATGAGTGGTGCTTGTGATCATATTCTTCATTTAAATAGACATTTGTGCTTCAGACACATTGCTTAACTTGGAATAGAAACTGAAACTAGTAGCAAAGTATATATATATATATATATATATGTATATATATATATATATATATGTATATATATATGTGTGTGTGTGTGTGTGTGTGTGTGTGTGTGTGTGTGTGTGTAGGCATAATTTGGTATATTTGGTATCTTTGTGTCTGCTACAATTTGTTGTTGATGATTGATAAAGTACAAATTGAAATTTGAAGGTTGGATCTTATGTCGTTTTGAAAAGTAGGGGCAATTTGAATGAAACTATTGCAAGTGGTATAGTAACTAAAATGAGTAATGTTTTTGTGAATGGTATGGAGTTGGAACACGGCTTTTGTGAGATAATAATTCAATATCAAGAGAAAAGAGATGCAAGATTGTTATTCCCTCATAGTCATTTTCAAACAATTGAAGATGTTTTTGGAGTACCTATTATTTGGCCTTTGTCTATGGTATTTTTTTTTTCCTTTCTTGATATCCATTTCATATAACTTTTCAAAATAAAAGACAACATTATATAATTATCTATATTAAACAGGTTGCTTTGGATAAAGAAGAAAATTGATACAAATTGGACAAGTGGGTGCCAGAACTCTTGAGCTTTAATGGTTAATAATGATATCAGTAATTAGTTTTGATTTTGTTTTCTAGATATTGGCCAGTGAATTTGTTTTAGGTTGTACTTGTTTCCAAGAACATGTTATTGTAGTTTTGTAGTCTTGGAAAATTTCTATGGCATTAGAATACTATTAAAGATAATTCATACATTTTGGATGGGATATTGAAATTGTTTTAAAGAATTTATCATATGTGTTTGATTGGTCACTTATATTGTTATTTTATATATTATTATATCATCGTTCGAATGAATACTGTAAAAGTGAAAGGGAATAAAATAGTTTATTAAACTTTTTCGAGTGTTCTCAGAAATCGAACACGGGACATTTATAGAAGTTATATGAAAGTATGAAACTACTTTAAGGATACTTAATGTGATCTAATAAATCAGTTTAAAAACATAAATAAGTGTCTCAAAATTACGAACGGCTGTAAATGTAACTTATCTAGGGATATTTAGATGTGCCTCCACAATGTTCTTATGGGACACATATCTTTAGACACAGTTATCTAGGGACACATATTAATATTGTTAGGCGGAATTATCTAGGGACACATATAGAAGTGTTCCTACATATCATGGGATGCACAACCATGTGACCCTTTTTTTAAATGTCCCAAAATCTCCAAGTGTCCCAAGATATGCAATCTTGGGCCATTTTTTTGTGTTTCGAAACATGAATTTTGTTGTAGTGCATATAAGCACTCCTTATAATGGAGAGGTTCAAATCACCAATTTGAAGGCATCTTTCATCCCAAAAACATCAGATCACTTTGGCAAAACAAGTGTTTTTCATGTGGAAGTTATTCAGCCTCACGATTACTTGATAATAATACAAAATATTAAGTCTTTATATAATTTTCTATTTTTAATGTCTGAAGCAAAATATTTTTTTAGCATCTATTACATGTATGTATATAAAAAAATCTTCTATTTTTAATGCTCATTTTTTAACAGATGATACCTACTCATTTCATTCACCATGCAACACTAAACACAAAGCGCGAAGCTAAACTACAAACTGGGGGGAAATCTGGAAAGTGAAATTAAACAGTATCGGATTTACAGCAGGATGTATAAAATTTGCTGAAGATCATCACCTCAATAATTGCACCTTGTTTTTCATGTTGACTTCAATAATGTCATTCTCGGTTATCGTATTTGACAGCAATGGCAGAGAAGTTCTATATCACTGGTATCCAACCCTATCTATCAACTGTGCTTACTAGAAAGTATCAACTCTTGGCTTCAATTATGTGGAACAAATCAACTTTTGTGTTTATATGAGGCCTCTAATATTTAGTGTTATAATATTCAGTAGTAATTACAAATCAGACACCTTATAGATAGGTGAATTTTGCTATGTTTATAGATGTGTGATAGCAGCCCAAGTAATGTAAATAGCCTTTTGAATTGTAAATATGAAAGTAACTCTAAGAAATGAGTCATTTTGATTTGTATAAGTAAGAATATAAATTATCCTAACATCATGTTCATATAAAATAATCTTAGCATTAATGCATATAAATCATTATTATTAATTTATTTACATTGCCTTTGAATTGCAATGTAATATTACATTTTCACTATCGGTGATCATATATTATTTTCTTTAATTAATTAATTCACTGAAGCTGATTCAGTTCAATTGTAATTTTCCTTTAGTATATAATCGATCTCTAATTTCCGAAAATAATTTAATTGAGTGACGATTTAATTAATTAAGCTACTGCTAATACTTTCAATTGAATGTTACGAATGATAGAAATAGTGTCCTGCAAGCCAGCTGTATGACTAGCATTTATTGTAATAGGAACTATTCAATTTCGATTAATGGATGCACTTTATTAAATGGTCATCTTTATCTTATGTAATAATTATCTACGCATAAGGATAGAAGTCCTTAGATCACAGGGCTATGGGACAACCCGTGGACTGATCTCCAAGGCCGTGATCTAGAACATATTCAAGAGTCGTAGAATCCAATCGAGATATGACATCGTTGGATTCGGTTAGACTCTCACTATTGTGTATACTCCGATGAATTGAAGAACACTGGGGTCCACGAGCGTGATTGGGATAGTCGATACACATAAGTGGGTGGCTTGCTGGGATGGCAAGCGCACTGAATACCCCAATTAGGAAATAACTCACCATGGAAGCGGTAGTCGCATATCGGGGTTGAAGTTATTTCAATTTGCAATAGTATACGAGGAACGATCCCTAACTACTTGAGGTGATAGGTAGGTCTAAGAGTTCGGTCAAAACTGAACCGAACCGGACCGAACTTCGGTTTTTTTTTTATTCGGTACCTTTCAAATTGCGGACCGTTTGCCGAATCGAAAATTTCGGTTCGGTTCGGTAAAAAACCGAACGGTTCGATTCGGTTCAAAAAAATCGATTTTTTTCCTCCCTTTTTGCACAAAATCAGTAGCATTTAATGAACTTAATTCTATCACAAAAGTCTCCAAAGTCACAAAATCAGTACCAGTAGCAGTTAATGAACATTGAAACATCACAAAAGATCTCTGGGCCTCTGACTACGAAATTTACTAAAAAATTTACTAAAACATTTACAAGTTTAGGGTCAGCAAAAGATCCCTTTACGAAGTTTATAGTGAAAACAGAGAGAAAACAGAGCTCATGGAACAGAATTTGGCTACAAAATTTACTAAAAAAATACCTGGAGAAGGCTTGAGGATGGTGGCGGCGGCGGATGGCTGTGAGGATGGCGGCGGCCGGACGGCAGCAGAGGAATGAGACGGACGACAGTGGGTGAGCGGCGGTGGATGGGAAGGAAAAGGAAGGTTAGGGTTTTTGATTTTGATAATTGAAAGAGAATAGGAGATAATTGGGATTGGGTTCGGTTTTTGGGTATGGTAATTGGTAAATGGGTACTGAAAATTGGGTATGGTAATTGGTAAATGGGTACTGAAAATTAAAAAAAAAATATTCGGTAAAACCGGTTCTGTTCGGTAAACCGACCGATTTTACCGAAAACCGAAAGCATACCTACTTCGGTTCTGAGCCTGGAACCGTTTGCCGAACCGAAAATTCAGTTCGGTAAACGGTCCGTACCGAAACCGAATTCGGTACTGTTCGGTCGGTTTACCCAACCAGGCTCAGCCCTAGTGATAGGATTTATCTGGTGCGAGAACGTTCATGCTTTGATATGAGTTCCGACTGACTGGAGATCACCAGAAGGTCTCTGTGAACTCATGTTGGGTATAGAGGAACTCGTATGCAGATTCATATCATCAACAAAGGATCCATTGACCCGACTTGATAGGTTGGAAAATTCTCCTATGGATTTCTGTGAGGAATTAATTCTGATAAAATTCTTGGCCAAGGTATATGACGACTTTATGTAAGTAGCTCATAAAGATTAAGTCAAAGAGAATTTATTTCGAGACCAGAATACATAAGGTCAAGACAAAATAAAAGGGAGACCGATGAAAGACCATACCCTTAAGTCTCGACTGGGAGATTGATTGATGGAGAAATCATGTCGTATATGAAAATTGTAAATGAGTTAAAAGGTTCACTGAATTAATTCACCAGTGATTGGGCTCCATGGGCTTGTGGCTGGACATCGACTGTGGAGTGTGGGAGAATTCCCAAATTAGCAGGGGTGCTTTTGGAATGACCAATCGACAGAGTGTTCGATTGATTTAGAGTATATGTTACTCGAATAATTAAATAATATTTAATTATAACCCACGGCCAATTATGTGGTGAACCTACGGGGGCATACACAATACACATGAAGCGAAAGCGAGGAAAAGGGAACAACCGAGTCGACTGGGTTGACCCAATTGGAATTAAAATAGGATCCAATCGGAATTGGATCAAGATCATAAATTAAATTGGAATTTTATTTGTGAATTAATTAATTAAGTTGGATTTAATTAATTAAAGGAAAAATTAATTAAATAGACTTGGAGTCTAATTTAATTAATTGGGAGAGTAGTTAATTAATTGAGCTATTTAATTGAGCGATTAAATAAAGCCTGGTCAAATTAATTAACTGGGCCGCCATGAATTAATTATGAAGACTTGATCTTCTAATTAAAGTGGGCCATGACCCATGTAGGAGAATTAAAGTCCTAATCCTAATAAGACTAGGTTAATGAGATACCTATAAATAGGGGACTTGATGTCATATCTCATACACAACTCAAAGAGCAAAACTGAGCAAATAAAATTCTCTCTCCCTCTCCCTACACACTAGATCGGCCGAACTTATCTTCCACTTTGGAAGATATTTTCGTTTTCGATTTTAGTTCCAAAGTCGTTCTTAAGTCCTAGATATTAATATACCCTATGTTCTAGTCGATTAGGATATATTAATTTTCGTGATATTGTGGTGTATCAACTCGTAGAGGCACAACACGTGGGGCGCTAGTAGCAGGACTTTGGATCGACACACCTGAGAGAGAAAACGCAACTTTGCTGAGCTACTTGGATTTGCAAGGAGACAGGTATAATTTGGATCTAATTATCCTTGTCGTTTTAATATTCATATATATACACCTAGGGTAGTATCCTGGCAAGATTCCGTAAGAGGTCCTATAAAATTTTAAATTCCGCTGTGTCTAGGACTATTTATCTTACCAAATCCCAACAACGAATTACTGAAAATTACTATATATCCACTGTAAGAAACAAGAAATAGGCACGGGACTTCAGAAACGTTGAAAACCCAATTTTAATTTGTTGCTAATTAAAGATGAGCTGAGAGCAGGTCTGATTCGGTCTATGTGAAATCCGTGGACTGGACTGGCATAGTATAATAGTTTCAGGAACATATATGTTTGTAGCTCAGGACAGATTTGTGAGCTGAAGCCCGATAGTTAGGATGCTGATTTACAAGTTTGCTAGATATCATATGATTTTATGATTGAGCCACCATAGATTAGCAGCCCAATCACAGTATTCAAATCAGGTCACCCATAGTCTGCTGGAGATTAGGGCTGTCAATGGCATCGAATTCAACCCGAATTTGGTTCAATTTTTTTTTTCGATTTTTTAATTCAATTAGAGATTCAATGAATTTTATCCGATTATAAACATTCGTAATTCTAAACACGTGGAGCGGTTGTGAATTTAAGTTAATTCGATCCGTTAAAGATCTGTGTCCCATAATATATAAAATAAAATTTAGAATTTACATATATACATAATATTGTAACATTAATAATATTTTAATATTAATTTAGAAAGATATTAGTTGATAATTTATTCATAATATTTTTAACCATATTTTCATATAAAAAATAAATATTGGTAAAGAAAATTTAAATATGTGAGCTGAATTAAATAAACTCTATAAGCTAACAAACTTGTTTTAAGAAAAAATATTAAAGTAAATTTTCAAAGTGAAAATTCTATAATACGAAAAAGATTTGATACTTGATCGAATCCGATCAAGTTTCGTTGGAATACAAAAAATTAGATTTGAGCAAAATCTGAATTTGATCTGAATCTTATACAATATAAATGCTTATTTGGATGCCCAAGTCGAAGATAAAAGAATTGTTTAAACATTTTTATTTTAAGACTACATTATAATTCTATAACATAGTTAATTTCTTTTTGGGTTTATTTTTTACCTAGGGTCCCAATCCTCCTTCTTCCTTCTTTCCTTTCTTTATTCTAATTTCTCTCCTCCTTCCACGTCTTCTGTTCCCACTAATTTTTATTCGCTCCTTCTTCCACGACATCATCTTTCGTTTTCCCAATCTAAACTAATTTCCTATTGTACATCAACTTAGTGGGTTTTTTTTAATAATTTGTGTGCTTGCAATAGCATACCTGGTTGAGCAAACAAGCGAGATAAAACATTGGAAATAAGCTTCAACTTATGCACCATACGAATTCGGGTTTTTTTAAGTTAACTCGTTGTCCCTGTGATATGTTTAATGGACAATTTATCTTCATGTAAAATATTTCGGTTGCAATTTTGGCCCATAATGGCAACCGAAATTGATTTCGGTTGCAATGTTTAGGTGAAATTGCAACCGATTTGAATTCGGTTGTAATTTTTGGGTGAAATTGCAATCGATTTTAAAATCGGTTGCAAATAATGTGCAGAAATTGCAATTTCAACCCCGATTCCAACCGAAATTATTTTGGTTGCAATTTTATTCAAATTTTCAACCGATTTAATTCGCGTTGCAAAAACTCGGTTGCAATTATAAGTTTTTCTAGTAGTGAATAAAAATAGGCAATTTAACTTCCTCTGAAATGAAATAATGAGCAATTTATCTCCTTGTGATAAAAAAATGGACAATTTACCTTCCTGTGAAATTAAATAATGAGCAATTTAACTCCCTTTTATATGAATTAATAAGCAATTTGGAGGGAGGCAATGTGCTTCTTTTATAAAAATATAGGGAGGGATTTTGTCTTTTTTCTTATCACATGAATTAAATTGCCTATTTAGGATATCACAGGTAATCATTTTACCCTTTTGTTTATCACAGAGACTTAAATTACCTATTTAAAATAACACAAGGAATTAATTTGATATTCACTCTACGAAGCTTAGTGTTAAACTTTCAGGGTTCTAAGAAATCCGTAACAGCATGGTACTTAATTAGTACTTGATTTAAATGAGGAATACCAATCTTTTAACTTTGCTACCTTTTAGAATTCTTACGAAGAGAAACTACAGAAAATTAAGATTAGGTTTGGATTGCAGATCACTATTAAATGGACCATAGAAGTTCCGACTTGAGCATGCATTAGTATAAGTAATCACATTGTGCAGACAATATTAAAAATGAGGCTTCTCGAGTTGATAAGAACTGAGCTCCAAGTTTTTCAGGAATCAATCCCTGCTTAATTTAATTTACTTAAATGAATTTATCGTGTTGTTACTGTTGGAAAATTCCAATGGTTATGTGGGCCTAATATATTAATTTAGTGTGTATTGCTATTATAAAGTAAAGTCCATAATTATGTGGTCTAATTATGATAACTTTAGGACTATAGGTATTAAGTTTATCATGGAATAAAAGTGTAGATATCAATTTGATATTTTCAATTTGATGAAGGGCCGAATTGAAAACAATGAAACATATACTAACCCTACTAGGTTATTATATATAAGGGGTTATGATCCCCACTTGTACACAACACAATAACAAAAATATAGAGTTATATAACTCATATTCTCTGCAATCCCTTTCTGCGTGAGTATTAAGGTTCTAAGGTGTGTATCAAGTGGAAAATCATAAAACCCATCATCACTATATCATCAATAACATCAAGATTGCTGGCATGAATCAAGGTAAGTTTCCGCTGCATTAAAGTTTTAGATCTACTTTTAATCTCTTGACAATCGATATGGTTAGGCAATAAGATTTTCGGTATTAAATCGAATTAGATCTAATGATCATTATGTTTATGTATTCGATTTAGATCCAACAAGTGGTATCAGAGCCATCCATATTTGATTACTTGAGATTTTCATAAACTTATGTTTATGATATATGAAAATTTGAATTTGGTTCTTAAGTTTAAAAGATCTAGATTATGCATATTAGGATTTTTTGCTATCTTGATCTTGTTTATAGAAAGTCTAAAATTTCATACTTTGTAGATCTTGATTATGCAAATTAGGGTTTCTTGCTTTCTTGATCTTTTTTTTTTTTTTTTTCATATATGAAAATCTGAATTTGGTTCTTAAGTTTAAAAGATCTAGATTATGCATATTAGGATTTTTTGCTATCTTGATCTTGTTTATAGAAAGTCTAAAATTTCATACTTTGTAGATCTTGATTATGCAAATTAGGGTTTCTTGCTTTCTTGATCTTGTTTTTTTTTTTTTTTTTTTAAGATTATGATTCATGTCTAATATTTATGCAATTAAAGTTATTATCCTTTCACATGATACCTTAAGTTAGATCTAGTAGACGTACGCCTTCTTCACCAGATTAATGAACTACAGTTTAGATAACTTGTTAATTATTGAGGAAATTAATTAATTAACAAAAATTAAGGAGTAAAATATATAAAATATATATATAAGCAAAAGAAGGAATTGAATGTACGAGTCTTCTTCCCCACTTCCGCCGCCAAACCTCTTCTGCCACTTTTGCGACGGACTGCACTTCCACGGCTGAACTTGAAAGGCAACCCCATGCCGTTTCAAGCTCGCGTAAGGATTCATTAGTCAGAAGTTTGATTTGACTCGGTGGATTGAATTGTTTCTTTCGATTTTCAATTTTGTTATGTAAATTGCAAAAAGAAAAAAAAAAATTCGTACTTCGCTGCACTAGTATACTTCTATTACAGTCCAGATCGATTGATTTCAAGTTTCCATGGTTTTCTGGCGAATTCACAAAAAAAAAAAAAAAAAAAAAAAGGGGCGAAGAAGATGAATTCTCGGGTTGTTTTCGGATCTTTCGGGTCGGGATATCCGGAATGTTTAGATGGGTCAGCTAACGGGTCGGGTTACCCGTTAATCTTGTATTCAGTTTGGGTCAGTTTTGACTCATTATTTTTTATCGGATCTGGCTGGATTTAATTTTTATCTGGACTAAATATGGGCAGGTTTTGTTAGGGGCTGTTTGGCTTCCTGAAAATTCGAAAATTTACTGTTCCTAAGGCCTGTTTGGCTTAAAAAAAAAAAATCTAGGAAATTGCCTTGTTTGGCAATAAAATTCGAATAATTTTTATACATAACAGTGACTTTATGAGTCAGTCTAACATCCAATATAACCAATTGAAGCAACATGTCGCCAAAGTGACCTCTCTTGTGTAGATTGGCTTATATTATAGAGAATGTTAAGATTAATTTGTGTATGCAAATTCATGCGAATATTAAACCGGCCCAAAAGAAGGATAATGTTTGGCCGAATTGCATATACACCTGTGGTGATGAATGTGATTATTATTAGGTGTCCATGTGGGTAATTAGTCGATCCAAAGATAGACTCTTTATTTGACAGGATTTATTTTCAACATTCGATCACTACAACAAGAGTATCACTTACAATTAATATTACTGTCCAAAGACTTGATATTAATGTTGTGCTAGGTATCTTGCTATGTATTTAATAATTATTTGAACTAATGTCTTTCATAAAGTAAATAATTATTCTATAATTATTCAATTTGTGAACATGTGCCTAACTTAAAATTCGTTCTTTGTAACAGCTATAATGTCTGCTATTACTATATCAACCAATTCACTATTTGAGAATAATGATCGCATTTCCATGCTCAATGGGAATAACTTGGGCAATAAAATAAAATCAGAAAATAATGCTGCTAAGGGTTCTTTCTTTAATTTGGTCTGTTCTGAAGTTAATTTAGCTTCAGTACCAATAAACACTTGGTGGTTAGATTCTGGTGCTACTACCCACATAAGTGTTTCTATGCATTGTTGCCTAAGCTACTGAAAGCCAAATGATGTTGAAAGACACATCTTTGTGGGCGATGAAAAATCGGTAGAAGTAGAAGCAATAGGTCATTTTAGGTTATTGTTAGGAACTGGTCATTATTTGGATTTGAAAGACACTTTTGTCGTGCCGTCTTTTAGACGAAACTTGGTTTCTGTTTCTTTATTGGACAAATTTGGTTATCATTGTTCTTTTGGAAACAGTAAGTTCAATCTTTCTTTAAATTTCAATATTATTGGAACTGGTTCATTAAGCATGTATGATAACCTATACTTACTTGATACTATTACTTCTTATAATGAAACCCTGCATGTGGAATCACGTGGTACTAAACGCAAATTAAATAAAAAAAATTCTTCAAAATTATGTCACAAGCGTTTAGGTCACATCTCAAAGTCTAGAATTGAGAGACTTGTGTCAGAAAATATTCTAGATTCACTCGATTTTTCGGACTTCGATATTTGTGTCGAGTGTATTAAAGGAAAACAGACCAAACAAAGAAGATTAGGTGCCAATAGATCTTCAGACGTCTTAGAGTTGATTCATACAGATATTTGTGGACCATTCCCTTCGGCTTCTTGGAATGGCCAACGATATTTCATATCATTCATAGACGATTACTCACGTTTTGGGTACCTGTATCTCATTCATGAAAAATCAGAGTCTTTGGACATGTTCAAAGCTTTTAAAGCTGAGGTTGAGAACCAACTCAACAAAAGAATCACTACAAAAAAAAAGCGTCTTACGTGACGAAATATTTTGTCACGAAACACGAGTTTTTCGTCACAACAGGTTTACGTGACAAAATATTTCGTCTCAGGGTTTGTCACATAGGCCCCGTCAAATAAAGTCTAATGTGACAAAAGTAATATCCGTCGCATAAATATGCGACGAATTTTATCTTGTCACAAAAAAAACAATGTTTTGCGACGATGTATTTGTCACCTAAGCACAAAAAAATTGTCACAGAAATTGCATTTCGTCGCAATAAATATGATTATGGCATAGCTTTGTGTGACGATTGGATTTGTCACATAAAAATCTTTCCTGTTATGACAAATTATTTTGTCACAACAAATATTACTTTTTAATTGTTTACATCCTTATGTGACAATATATTTTGTCACATAAAACAGCCTTTATGACAAAAAAATGTCACAAGAAAATTTAATTTAAAATTTTACAAATGCTTATGTGACAATATAATTTGTCACTATAAGTTTTACAATTAATATTCCTATTAAAATTCATAATTTACATTTTTTACCTCATTGATAAACTAAAACTAACAATATCAACCAACTTGCATACATAATTGACTGTCAAAAATCATAATATAATTCATATTCAATTGTGTATCTCGACAACTACATTAAACAAAATGATATCACTTGCAACAACCTATTAAGTTTCACAAAAATGAGTTCAAAACAGAAATTTTGATCCCAAACTTCCAAAAATTAACACATGTTGATTTCAATATATATCTTCAACTTCTAACACTTCTTATCCTCCAAACATAGCTCCACCATATTTTCATTAGCCATCCAAAGTAGCAGTAGTATTTTCTGCATGAAGACATACTTTACTTAGTGAAAATTTATAAGTAAATAGATTCTAATGTATACCATTAAGTAAAGCAAGTAGCAAATTGTTCATCCAGTTTTCGAAGCCAACAATTCATCTCATATCTAAATAGACGAATATATGAGGTTTGAGTCCTATTATTGACTTAACACCTATAGAACATTCTCTACCATCAAATTACGCAAATAAAAGAGGATTGTGTCATCCAAAACCTCATCCATTTATGTCATGAAGTAATGCTAATAATATTTGAACTTAAACAACTCAAATCATGACTCACAAAAACAGCCTCGATACATATATGGGAAATTTATAAAACTTAAACAAGCAATCAATAATCAATTCATTAACATGCATGTTAGTGATCAACCCCAATATTTAAGCTTTAATAATTTCCCAAACTCCTCACGCTTGAAAATTAAATTGATATAAGTAATGTATTATATAAGTTCAAGTAAAAGCCATTTATATTAAGTTTCCTGACAAAGAATAATATAAGTAATGTATTATATAAGTTCAAGTAAAAGCCATTATCGAGTAATATAAAGACACGGGATATAGTTTTAACTTCTCAGAATACACAAGTAAGAGTATCAACTTATAATGCCTACCTCAATCTCAAGGATAAGCTTATGGTACTCAATTGTTGTTGGAACACCTGGCCACAAACACCAAAAAAAAAAAAAAAAAAAAAAAAGAACAGGTAAAAGAGATTGTTATCAAATCAAACCTCATATATATGGTGATTTCAGAAAGACCAAGGATTACACCTCTACACGATTATAAATTAATTAAATTGCCAATTTTACCTGTAATAACGGTGTCATTAAGAGCCCTTTTCATTCGTTGAATTGCCCTTTCTCTTGTTGGAGCCCATACAATAAGCTAAATGTGCAAATATCAAAGTTCATCTTAGGACATCTCTAACTCTTCTACTTAAACAAAGACGATGAAGAGGAGGATATAAAAGCTACTCCATAATCACGCACACATCATATTACATCAAACTACTGTGGCCCAAAATACTTTTAAAACATGATGATCAGTTATCAAACCAGACAGCTACATTAGACAAGCACATATTTTTCCTTTTAATTATGAATAAGTTCTTACGTGGTTTTGTCAGAGCATTACGGAGTTCGTTCTTTTGAATAACAGATCTATGAAGAGTTGATTAAATTTAAGGAAATGGAGCAATCAGTCTTCATATATTTTTCATAAGCATTTTTATGAAGGAAATAGTCAAACATTCAAAGACACTAATAACTACAGGAAATTTTAGGCTTCTCTGGTCTTAACACAAGGTATTCTCCACAATAGCAAATATTTACAAGAGTATGCCAATGCATATAGAAATCACCTCAATTTCTTGCTGTCAAAAGATCTAGCTATCATGTTATCACATATGCGCACTTTTATGCCTGAACAACAATTATAAAACTACATGAAACTAAGTAGAATCAACCATAGGTTCACAAGAATTCCAAAAACCTTCAACAGAAATCCAAAAAGTTAGAATTAAGAAACCTAAGATAACATTTTCATTACTAAATTTCCTCACAACGATATAAAATTAATTATTACTCTCACAGATATATATAACACTTAATGTGACACCAAGTGAGACATCCACTTGGGACATAAGATATGCGGCAAATTTCAAGCCCAACTGATATTGTTGTTTAATTAATCAAATTTTCAGAGTAATGCATTTGATCGAGTGAATAGCAAATAACACCCTATGTTATGCTCAAAATGCAATATTGCCCTCTATGTTAAATTAAATGATAATATAACCCCTGTGTTTTGGTTAAACAACTTCACTGCTCAATTTCCCTTCAATTCACGGACTGTATAAAACCTCACCGGCAAAGGGGGATACCGGAGGTGGGGAGCCGGCGGGGATAGTCGGAGTTGACCGGTCCGATTTGCTGGGCTCCTTGCTGCTTCACAATTCAAAGAGTGTAATTTAGGGTTTTGTAGGTTGGGAATTGAAATTGGGGGTATGAGTGTTAATTAGGGGCGGCTGGTGGCTGGCGTACGGCGGTGAGTGAGAAGGCTGGTGGTGGTGTCGCGCGCGGTGCAGATCCGGTACGTGGTGGAGTAGATCGATCGGCTAGCTATGTAAATTGGAGCATGGTTCAATTTTGTTCTTGAAAAAATAAGGCCCACTTAGATAATTAATTGTAATGTGTTACCAAATTTAATTGGGGAGAGAGAATAGGTAGATAGAGGCGGGAATTAAAATGTGGTATTAGGTTGATAGGCGGGAATTAAATGTGGATTGAATTGTTAATTTTGTTTAAAAAATGTTAAAGGAGTAATATTTAAGTATTAGTAGTATTTTATTAAGAGTTTAAGTTTCTATGATATATTCACGAATGTAATTTTTTTTTTATTTAATAAAATTGTGTAACGTATTATTAATGTTTTTTATTAAGTAATAGGAGAAAATTACTTTTTTGGTACCATAGGATAAGCTAACTTGCACTTTTGGTACCATTGGATATGAAAATACAAATTTGGTACATATGATAAGTTTTCTTTGCAATTTTGGTACCAAGCCTAATTTTTCTATAAAGTTAATGGCAATTTACCCCCTACTAAATGCATAATGTTCAAGTTAACCCCTCATGGTTTAAAAGAGAGCATTTTACCCCTTGAAATATTGTAAAAATTTCACATCGCCTCCCTGATATTTTTATAGGCGGCACTTAATCTACTTTTATTATGATAATGTGATTTTTTACCCATTTTGCGTAGCTATTAGGATTCAGTTATGTAAAATCTTAATACTTACATGTGCACACCACATAATTTAAGTTCATAGCTTAAGTGATAATAGTCTAATTCTGTAATATAAATAAAAGGGAAAATTAGAAATGAGGGAACCATTATTCTAGATAACAATTTCTGAATTTAAGAAAGGAGGGAAATTTTTGGAGGGAATAAAACAATTTCATGTGACAATATATATGCTTGTCACATAAGCTGAAGGTTGTGCGACGAAGTCAAAAATTGTCGCAAGAAACATCAGTTTATGTGACGAAATACAATTATGTCGCATGAAGTCTTTCGTTTACGTGACAATATGAGTTTTGTCACATAAAATACAATTTTGAGCGGCGAAATTAATTTTTGTCGCTTCAAAACTTCGTTTATGTGACAAAATTCACCTTTGTCACATAAAACATAAGTTTATGCGACGAAATGACAAATCGTCACATGAGTTCTTATTTTATGTGACGAAAAACACAGTCGTCACTATAGACAAATATCTTGGGACGAATTTCAGATTCGTCACAAAAAAATTGTCACATAAAATGCTTTTTTTTGTAGTGAATTAAGTCCGTCAAATCTGATCGTGGTGGTGAGTACTACGGCAGATACGATGGTTCAGGTGAACAACGTGCAGGACCATTCGCTAGATTCCTAGAGGAATGTGGAATCGTCCCACAGTACACCATGCCGGGGTCACCTAGCATGAATGGTGTAGCTGAAAGACGAAACAGAACACTTAAGGACATGGTAAGAAGTATGATCAGTCATTCTACCTTGCCAGAATCACTCTGGGGAGAAGCACTAAAGACAACAGCTTACATTCTGAATAGAGTACCAACTAAAGCAGTCGCCAAAACACCTTATGAGCTTTGGACAGGCCACAAACCTAGTCTAAAGCATTTTCACATTTGGGGATGTCCTACTGAAGCTAGGCCTTATAGGCCCAAAGAAGGAAAATTGGACTCCAAAACAGTGAGCAGCTACTTTATTTGATACTCTGAACGATCTAGGGGCTTTAAGTTTTACAATCCCACATTAAGGTCAATTTTTGAAACGGGAAACGCAATATTTTTTGAGGATGTTGAGTTTGGGGGGAGAAATAAGGTTAGAGACATTGTCTTTGAAGAAGAATCAATTACGGAGTAGTTCAGATTTTCATTCCTGCATTTAGTCGAGAAGCAGATTTGAATCCTCAACAAGACAATGTTGATCGAACCCCAACTGAAGTTGAGATGATTGATCCTGAAGTTCAACCTCAACAACCTCAAGAAGAACCACCTTTAAGGAGATCCACGCGAGAGATGAGAAATCCTATACCAGATGATTATATAGTGTTTCTCCAAGAAAATGAGGAACATAATGGATCGACGGAAAATGATCCAATCAACTTTCGTCAAGCCATGCAATATATTAATTCTCTCAAATGGATTGAAGCCATGAACGAGGAGTACAAGTACATGCAAGACAATCAAGTTTGGGATCTTGTCCCATTACCTGAAGGAAAGAAACCAATTGATTGCAAATGGATAATTAAAACCAAGAAGGATTCACAAGGTAATGTGGAAAGATATAAAGCTCGTCTTGTAGCTAAAGGCTTTACTCAAAAGGAAGGCATTGACTATAAAGAAAATTTCTCTCCGGTATCTTCGAAAGACTCTTTTAGGACGATTATGGCTCTTGTTGCGCATTTGAATCTTGAGTTACATCAGATGGATGTTAAGACGGCGTTTCTAAATGGTGACATTGATGAAACGAGCTATATGGTGCAACCGGAAAACTTTGTGTCTGGAGACCCAAAGAAGATGGTTTGCAAATTAAGAAAATCCATCTATGGACTTAAGCAGGCTTCCCGTCAATGGTACTGCAAATTTCATCAAGTAATTGTCTCATTTGGTTTCGAAACAAACACTGTTGAAGATTGTGTTTACCAAAAGTTCAGTGGGAGTAAATTTGTATTTTTGGTTTTATATGTTGATGACATACTACTTGCCACAAATGATATAAATATGTTGCACGAAACCAAGAAATTTCTATCAAAGAAATTTGAGATGAAAGATCTTGGGGAAGCTTCTTTTGTATTAGGAATTCAGATACATCGAGACCGCACTCGAGGTATTCTTGGATTATCACAAAAGAACTATATTGAAAAAGTGCTTTTAAGGTATGGCATGTTGAATTGTAAACCAGGAGACACCCCTGTTGCTAAAGGAGACAAATTTAGTCTCGATCAGTGCCCTAAAAATGAGCTTGAAGTTAAAGAAATGCAAAAGATCCCCTACGCTTCAGTAGTTGGAAGTCTGATGTATGCTCAAGTTTGTACACGTCCCGACATAGCATTTATTGTTGGGATGCTTGGTAGATACTTAAGCAACCATGGGATGGATCATTGGAAAGCAGCCAAGAGGGTTTTAAGGTACTTGCATAGAACGAGAGATTACATGCTCACATACAGAAGATTAGATCTATTGGAGATCATTGGGTATTCTGATTCTGATTTCGCTGGACGCCAAGACACTAAAAGATCCACATCAGGCTACATTTATCTACTTGCCGGTGGAGCTATCTCCTGGAAAAGTGTCAAACAGACACTAGTGACTCCTTCCACCATGGCGGCAGAATTTGTAGCTTGTTATGAGGCATCTAATCAAGGATTATGGCTGCGGAATTTTGTCACTGGGCTGTGCATTATGAGTGGAGTTGAAAGACCACTAAAGTTATATTGTGACAATAATTCAGCAGTTCAATATTCTAACAACAATGGGAGTTCAACTAAGTCAAAACACATTGATATTAAGTTCCTAGTTGTGAAGGAAAGGGTAGAGAGTGGACATATTTCTATAGAGCATATTGGGACAAACTCCATGATTGCGGATCCGCTTACTAAGGGATTACCACCCAAAATTTTTCATGAGCATACTGCTCACATGGGTGTAATATTCTGTAAGGATTTCATGTTTTAGTGGGAGTTTGTGGTTTAGTTGCTTTATACATGGTAATTTTGGATCCATTATTATATTTGGATATTTCTGCAGAAATAAAGTTTTCAGTTTTTGCACTCTGTACGATTATGTTAAGTTTGATCTCGATAAAGATTAAGGAGGATCAGTTGAAAATAGACATGTTTAAGATCACATTACATGTAATTTTCATGCTACGCTCCATGATAGATCTATGTCATTTGGTTTTGTTGGTATATGTGATTACTGATGGGTTTAGTTACGCTATTTGTGACGAAAGCTCCTTTAGTCCTTTGCCGACTAAATCAATGGACGAGATTATTTGGAATACCTAAGGAAATAATAGCAAATTTTGAGCTCATAAGGATATACACATTTATCTGATAACATATATGGCCCAAGTGGGAGATTGTTGGAAAATTCCAATGGTTATGTGGGCTTAATATGTTAATTTAGTGTGTATAGCTATTATAAAGTAAAAGTCCATAATTATGTGGTCTAATTATGATAACTTTTGGACTATAGGTATTAAGTTTATCATGGAATAAAAGTGTAGATACCAATTTGATATTTTCAATTTGATGAAGGGCCGAATTGAAAATAATGAAACATATACTAACCCTACTAGGTTATTATATATAAGGGGTTATGATCTCCAATTGTACACAACACAATAACAAAAATATAGAGTTACATAACTCATATTCTCTGCAATCCCTTTCTGTGTGAGTATTAAGGTTCTAAGGTGTGTATCAAGTGGAAAATCATAAAACCCATCATCACTATATCATCAATAACATCAAGATTGCTGGCATGAATCAAGGTAAGTTTTCGCTGCATTAAAGTTTTAGATCTACTTTTAATCTCTTGACAATCGACATGGTTAGGCAATAAGGTTTTCGGTATTAAATCGAATTAGATCTAATGATCATTATGTTTATGTATTCGATTTAGATCCAACAGTTACACCCTGATCTATATTATATGTAAACAACCCAATGAATATGTTGATTTTCATGTTTTAATATGTACATTTATTATGGGTAGAGCATCATAGAAATTAAATAATAAAATTACGAAACTACGGATATTCAAATATAGTACATCTCAGGGCCGGCCCTAGACATTTGGGACCCTAGGTAAATTTCAAATCTGGGGCCCGTTCTTATAAAAATTATATAATCAATTTATTTTTTTAAAGGCAAAAATATTAATTATATATTTATATATTATTTTCTCTAACATATTATTTTTTAGATAGATAATTACATAACAAACTTATTTAACTTTTGAAAGATTCAACCGTAAATTTTTTTGTATAGTTTTTAATTTAAAAAATATTATTTTAGCCGAAGCAAATTTTACAAGTATATGTACATTATTAACTCTGTTTCATTCTTTTACAAATATAATAATTGATTGCTTGACTTTATTACATTTCGTAACATTCTTAACTATATTAATTATATATTGTCATGTATGGAAAAAATTATACATCATATATAAAACTAAGAAAATGATACACATACATATAAAAATATGGATGGGGCTAGATCAATTTTAATATTGAGGGTGAAATTCTTTTTTTGCAATGTACCAAGTGAGAACGTAATAAGCAGAAAAATTATATTTTAAAGAAAAAAACCGTATTCTTTTTATAATAATTAAGAAAGATTTTTTTTTTTTGAAGTACTTATTAAGAAAAAAATTTGACAAGAATCCATTAAGTAAGAAAAGGGATTAAAAGAATAATTACTACGAAAGGGAAATAAAAAAGACGAACATTATTACAAAATAAAAAGTTAAATAACATAAACAATCAAAATTTAAGACTCAATATTGAGATTTGAACCCTAGACCTTCCACTCATTATGAGAAAGTCTTATCAAGTTAGCTATGATACATGTTATATAAATTAAATTAATAGAATTAAAAAATATATATATTTTTTAATTTTCCTATAGTCCTAAATATAAACTTTGGGCCCTCCGAACCGGGCGCCCTAGGCGCCGGCCTAAGTTGCCTAGCACTTGGGCCGGCCCTGGTACATCTAAATTTTGCCATAAAGCTCCAAATATAAGATGAAAAAAAATCCAGAATAAACATTCAACCATTATACCATAAAAAAATTAATGAAAACTACACAGAGTCACAAAATAAGAACATATAAAACAAATTAGAACTAATTTTAAGTAGTAACAAATATAAAGGATTTTTTTGTGTTCGAGTAAACACACTCTCCACTTCTTTAAGTCCACATCACTTGCACCTCATAGTCCTTCGGCACATCCAAGCAAACAAAATCAAACATTGATTACAACTGAAAATACATTCTGCAGTAAGCAAATCCGATCAAATCAGAACTCAATTACAAAATAGGTTTAAATTTGAAACATCGTTCAAATTGTGCTAATGTGTTAGAAATACAAAAAAAAATTCTACGAGTGAGTCAGGTTTAAAATTGAAACATGATTCAAAAAGAAGAAAATTTGATTCAAAATTAAATTCGAGTGGTTAAATCAGTGGTCTTCCTCCATCATTACGAATCCTAAAATTCAAGATAAAGATTTTAGAATTTAGGATCTATTTTGAAAAGATTTACCCAACAAAATATACAACAAATGTATGTCCATGACAGTAAGCCCAAAAAAAAGTTATTCCCCAAAATAATAAGCCCAAAATATCCAATAGAAAAAATACAAATTAAACTACAGACAAGTGAATTAAATAATCGTATGAAAAACTTAGATAATGTTATTAATCTAATATTAGGTGGATGCATTTGGAAGTTCAATAGCCACATGAGGAACCTTTGAACTCAAGATATGAAAGGACGTGTACATGATATATTGATCAACATTAATGAAGTGCTAGTTGTCTTCCAACCTTTGGCTTTTGAGTTGCTTTTCTAGTCCTATAAATAGGTGTGTTGTAAAGTGTTTATACACACAATTTGTATATACAATCATATATGAAATAAGAAGAACTTCTCTTCCTACTCTTTCTTGTCTTTTACATTGATTGTTCTAGCTAGTTATTGTTCCAATTAGCTTAGTTTTATAACATGTTATCAGCACGAATTTGCTTCATCTTTTGATTCAAAATCAATCAACGAGGAAGGTTCAAATATATCATGTATAGAATCGAATCAACCAATGAGGTATGTATATATAATATATGTTGATCTATACATATGGAGGATGGTATGCTTTTCTTCTTGATCATCTTTGAATGCCAAATGACATGCACGAGAATATTTAAATATGTTGAAAATGTCTGAATATTTTGGAATTATATTAGGACAATAATTATTTTTCTATCTAAATCATATGTTCATCTCAACCAAAAATGAAGAAATCATAAAACATTTTATGCCCGTAGCATGTATTGTGCTGATTTGTGGTGTGTTTATTTTAATATTATTATGTTTATTATAATTAAAATTGGAATAGTAGTGTTCTGCCGTTGGTACAAGAAACTTATGCTCTAATTTGACATGATCTCATGAGCACAATCATCATTAGATGATAACTGATTTATGGGCTGCCTAATTAATCAATTGATTATTCATATTGGTAATTACATATCTCTCCAATGCTTATTGAATATTTAAGAATTGTTTTTATATAATGGCATATGTTGTGCGCTTGAGTTATTTTTGTGTCTTGAAATATTTTTCAATGAAAGAAATATTAATTTCGGGAAAGAATATGAGGTCAGAAATTTTGTTTGTATTTAATCTCACCAGATTCAAGAGTTATAGTATACATTTTTTTATGATCCTGCAAAGAAAATAACAACTTCCCTTATCGATATATTAAGTTGCTGTGAAACCTGACATTCAAATGATATAATACAATTACTACTCAAGTAAGTTTACGTATCTGTATCTTGAGTTCTTATGTGTTTTAGCGTGATAAATATTATAAATATACACAAACATGTTTAACTTGATATCAATTTTTGAGATGCAATTTCCAATTAGGAGAAATCACAATAAATTAAACTATGAAATGCATAATACAATTATAGGAATTGATGATATATATTTATATATATTAATTTCAATTTTGATTCATATATTATTTGACTGTATATGGTCGTCTTTCAATTGATTACAGGTGTAAAATATTTTAGATCATATAGTGTTACATTTATTATGTTCATAAATCACAGTTTCAATCTATACCTGGACTACGATATGTGAGTTCATATTTGTCATATCAATTATTTGTAATATTTTATTAAGAATTTGAAGTTCTATTATTAAAATATCATGTTAGGCCGAAGTCTAAATGATGAACTTAAACTTTATGGTTTAGATACATTGGAATGAGAAATGATAAATTTTATACCCAAAGATTTAAGTATAATTTTAGTAGTATAAAGTACACATTTTTAATGATAAAATCCATTGGAATGAGAATATCCTTGGAAATACAATCATTAAATTGGGCAAGTGCAAATGATAAGGTCAGGGCTATGTTTTTCATTAATTGGAGTAAATGTTCGAGATGTCCTATGAAATGTTGGGAGCAACTATATAATTATTGAAATGTGTATTACTCCCAAAGGTTCGATAAAATATGAATGATGACACTTAGTTGCATCATATTAAATTTTAAAGGAGTATTATCACTAAAGACATGTGATTCTCACAAATGCTCATTGTGAATGTTTGCACCTAAAGTTGGATTAGTTTAAACTGATAAATGATTATACTAAAAAATTTTGACATTCAATCGAGATCATGTGGAGATAAAATATGACTATAAAACGCTCACAAAGAAGTCATGTCAAAGAGATATTTTGAGAAATACTTTCAGATGATTTGCTTTGAATAATGATCTCTTGATGAAAAATCATAACTCTCACCGGATTGATTCCCCAAAGTGAATGCAAATGTTAATATAAATTATTCCTTCCCGGAAGTGAATGTAAATATTTTATTTCCCGGAAGCAAATGAAATTAACTATAGACATGACATGGTTTAGTCATGATCAATTTTTTTTATTATGCATTCTATTACGTCATGCCATTCGAAGACAAACAATTATAGACAACGATGTGCACATTTTTAGCAATTGCTAGAGGTGTGGAGTAAAAAGCATTGGTTTCGTATATGTCGCATCTTGGTTTATATATCAATTACAACGTTGATTAATGCTATGAGCATCTTGAAGATGCACATTCATATAAGTATCATGTTAGATGCACAAGATTATGCGAGCATCCTGAAGATACATATTGTAAATATCAACGGTGGAAATATTTATTTAGTTGACAGTAGGTCGACACACACAATTCTTCGAGATTAAAAATATTCTCTAACTTGAAATTAGCAAAAGCAAAAGTTAATACATATTGAGGTATACAATAAAGGCTCCAGAAGAGCAACTGTAAATTGTCTGGATGAACAAATAGTTTTGTGAAAGAGGCTGTGTGCTCTTTATGGATTTGTTGAATCCAAAGACATCTGTCTGGAAAAATGTACTGACAAGTTTCATATGAAAACTATATATATGAAGGGAATATAAAATATATTTATACTACATCCAATATTCATGCCAGAAAAATACTGATGAATTTGATCCCAGATTCCTTATCATAATGAATTATGCAACCATAAGTAATGTTGGATCATAAATTTAAGTTGAACCAGAAGTTCAATGATCCAAAATATTATGAAGTGGCATGATAGACTTGGTCATCCAGGGAAAATTACAAATGCGCCGAATTATTACGGGCATCTTTTAAAGAATCATATGATTATTTACCTCATGATTATGTGTGTGTTGATTGCTCACAAAGAAAGTAAATTGTAAGACTATCTCCTGTGAAGACTGGTCTTGAGTCCCAAATTTTTTTTATGATGCTATTAATGGTATGCATGTGGACTTATAGATCCACTTTGTAGACCATTATGTTATTTTATGGTCCTGTAAAAGTTATTTTCTTAATTGTCTAAGATATGCCTATTGTCAACACGTATTGATTTTGCTAAGATTCTTGCTCAAGTATAAGATTGAGGGCAAAGTTGCAACTTGTGTCAGGCTGGAAGCCTAATAATTCTCAATTAAAATTTATGATTGTGCGATTTATGTTCTGATTTTTCCACCAAAATGAACATATATGGGTCTATAAAGACGTGTTGGTTATTTTTTATTTCCCAACTGTAATCATATATTTTGAACGCCTGACGAGGCTATAACCATATATCTTAAACGTCTGACGAGGCAATATGGTTAAATCAAAATATCATGATAATTTTTTTTTGGGACAATTTTCTCGCCGTTAGGGGGAGAATTGATGTCATTGCATGTAGAACGGCGTGAAATTATTTTGACATGAGTACATAAATGTACATTACTTGTCTCAGCTTGGCCCACGCACAAATTGTACGAGCAAGAATTAAAAATTGCACCAACATGGATTGAAGAATATGCTAGAATACTATAAACACACTTGAAACGTGAAATTACTATTGGTGCAAAAGAAAACTTCTGAAAGAAATTTGTTCTTAAAGTATTTGTCCATTCTGAGGATGAATCTGCTTCAAAATAAAGCGCTATAGAAAAAATGACTGATCAGTCTAAATCACGAGATACTTGATAGAAATAGTGTCCTGCAAGCCAGCTGTATGGCTAGTATTTATTGTAATAAATGCGGAACTATTCAATTTCGATTAATAAATGCACTTTATTAAATGGTCAACTTTATCTTATGTAATAATTATCTACGCATAAGGATAGAAGTCCTTAGATCACAGGGCTATGGGACAACCCGTGGACCGATCTCCAAGGCCGTGATCTAGAACATATTCAAGAGTCATAGAATCCAATCGAGATAGGACATCGTTGGATTCGGTTAAACTCTCACTATTATGTATACTCCGATGAACTGGAGGACGATGGGGTCCACGAGCGTGACTGGGATAGTCGATACACATAAGTGGGTGGCTTGCTGGGATGGCAAGCGCACTGAATACCCAATTAAAAAATAACTCACCATGGAAGCGGTAGTCGCATATCGGGGTTGAAGTTATTCCATATTTATAATAGTATACGAGGAACGATCCCTAACTACTTGAGGTGATAGGGTTTATCTGGTGCGAGAACATCTATGCTTTGATTTGAGTTCCGACTGACTGGGGATCGCCAGAATGTCTCTGTGGACTCATATTGGGTATAGAGGAACTCGTATGCATATTCATATCATCAACAAAGGATCCATTGACCCGACTTGATAGGTTGGGAAATTCTCCTATGGATTTCTGTGAGAAATTAATTCTGGTAAAATCCTTGGCCAAGGTATCTGACGACTTTATGTAAGTAGCTCATAAAGATTAAGTCAAAGAGAATTTATTTCGAGACCAGAGTACATAAGGTCAAGACAAAAGAAAAAGGGAATCCGATGAAAGACCATACCCTTAAGTCTCGACTGGGAGATTGATCAATGGAGAGATTATGTCGTATATAGAAATTATAAATGATAAATGGTTCACTGAATTAATTCACCAGTGATTGGGCTCCATGGGCTTGTGGCTGGACATCGACCATGGAGTGTGGAAGAATTCTCAAATTGGCAGGGGTGCTAATTTTGGAATGGTCAATCGACAGAGTGTTCGATTGATTTAGAGTAAGTCTTACTCGAATAATTAAATAATATTTAATTATAACCCACAGCCAATTATGTGGTGAACCTACGGGGGCATACACAATACACATGAAGCGAAAGCGAGGAAATAAGAACGACCGAGTCGACTGGGTCGATTGGGTGAATAATCGGCTGGGTCGATTATGAGTGGGTCGACTGGGTCGACCCAATTGGAACAAATTGGGATCCAATTGAAATTGGATCAGGATCATAAATTAAATTGGAATTTAATTTGTGGATTAATTAATTAAGTTGGATTTAATTAATTAGAAGGGATTTTAATTAAATGGGCTTAGAGTCTGATTTAATTAATTGGGAGATTAAGTTAATTAATTGGGCTATTTAATTGGGAGATTAAATAAAGCCTGGTCAAATTAATTAACTGGGCCATGAATTAGTTAGAAGACTTGGTCTTCTAATTAAAGAGGGCCATGGCCCATGTAGGAGAGACGAGCCCTATTCCTAATAGGACTAGGTTAGGGAGATAACTATAAGTAGCTATCTTATAGTTATTTTTCACACAACTCCATATGCAAAAATTGAGCAAGAGCAAAATTTTCTCTTCCTCTCCCAAAGCTATAATCGACCGAACCCTGTTCTTCTTTTAGAAGAATTTTCGTTTTCGATCTTGTTCCTAAAACGTTCTTAATTCCTAGATCATAATATATCTTGTGTTCTAGCTGATCAAGATTTATTATTTTCGTGATATTGTGGTGTATCAACTCGTAGAGGCGCAACACGTGGGGCGCTACTCAAAAGGTCTGGATCGATTTGCTGGAGAAGAAATCAGAGTTCGTTTTGCTAGCCGAGGATTTGCAAGGAGATAGGTATAACGTGTATACTTATACTATCGTTTTAATTAATATTTATATATATACACATAGAGTAGTATCCTGGCAAGATTCCGTAAGAGGTCCTAAAATTTTTATATTCCGCTGTGCCTAGGGCTGTTTATCTTACCGAATCCCAACAGTGGTATCAGAGCCAACTCTAGGCTTTGTATATATATAAATTTGCAAATTCTGTGTTATAAATCATATGTTTGATTTATGTGTGGCTAGTTCTTTAACTTTGCATGTTTTAGAACGTTTGTTATTTAACTTGGAGTTAATGGATAATTTTAGATTCGAAAATTTTATCATGTTGATGTTATTTTGGATTGGGATTTAATTAACCGGGTTTGTTGAATTAAATCTGTAAGTAATCGAAGAAACAAAAAAAAATATTTTTTATTAGATCCAACCCGCGGTGGCACGCGGCAGCGCACCGCGGCTGGGCGGCCACCGCGAGCCGCGGCCTGCGGCAGCGTGTGAACAGCACGCTGTCCGCGCACGCTGTCCGCGCACGCTGCGCACAGCAACAGCCCACGGGCTGCTGTCTGCGTGCAGCTGTGCGCGGCAGCCTGCTGCCGCACGCAGCTCACGCGCCGACCTGATGGTCGCGCGTGGGCTGTCCAACGTGGTAGTCCTGATTGGTCTCGACTAGTCGTTTTTTGGTTGGACTCTAACTCTGCCTATTTTGAAAAATTCTGAAAATTTAGGATTTTGGGAGATTAGGAAACTTGGAGTTTTTGGATAAGGTAGTTATCTTGTTAGATGTGAACACTACATTAATTAAACTAATCTAGACAAAATAGGATTATCTTGAAAATCATGGAGATTTGGGAACTTTGGGAAACTTAGAGTTTTGGATAAGGTAAGAATCTTAGAGATTTAGATTACCTTAATTAACCAATTTAATCAAGATAATTTTGTAGATTACTTAGAGCTCAAGTAAGAGCTAATTGATCTTAGAGATTAATTGTTAATTCAAAATTAATTAACTTGGATGAATTTTGCGAATTAAAATTAATGGAGCCGGTAAATTTACATTTATGCCCTTATGTGGATTTATGCATGTTCTTGAGTGAATGTGTGGATTGATCGATTTTGCCCTTAAGCTCTGTGTAGTTTTTGGTTTATTTATTTTTGGGTTGTAATTAAATGGGCCTGATTGGTTCCCTTGCTTGCGCAAACAAATGTAATAGAATAGGACCATTTATATTATGTAAGCTAGGCTTAGATTAGGCTTGGAGCCGAGAAGACCTCATGAAGACTTGGAGATCCGCATGGAGGCCCATTTACCTTGGAGGACATGGAGGCCCAATTCATTGCATGGAGGCCCAATCAAGCTGGATATTACAAGAAGGCCCATGATGTATGGGTTTGAAAATTGTAATAGTTAGGACATTTAATTTCCACCCTAGACTGACCAATTGATTCATCACTTGGCTCGTGATGAATCGCATAGGATGGGCATTCGATCAATCATATCCTGCTAGGTGTTGTTTGTTTACTTATATTCTTTGATGTATGTCATGCATGCTTAGAATAGATCACGTAAACAAGATAAAGCATAATCTGATGAGACCTCGCACAAGAAAACTTAAAACCTTCAATTGAACTTAAATTCAATTAGAATATTAAATCGAACCTAAGGGCGCATATGAATAGTCTCTATGGTCCGAGCCTATCCAATTACTAGGTCTTAGGCATATTGTAAGAATATATCTCGATGTCTCACGAGTCGTGGGTCGAGCTATAGGAAGATGATATGTCTATTGCCTCGATGCACGAGTTTAGTGCCAAGAGAGGGGATAGCAAGGTTTTAGGCGCTGTCTCACGAGTCGTGGGGTGTCTAGGATTGAACTATTTCTCTCCACGAGTATTGGACATGATTTAACGCTAGTAAGTATGGATGTCTCACGAGTCGTGGGTCCATATCGAAAATCGAGGCTAAATGAACTTAAGGGTTAGCTGCGATGGTTAACCGTCGACGTAATCGACCACCAAGTGAATCAAATAGTATGGCCAACGAGTCGTGGGTACTAGGAGATTGCATTTGGGCCTTAAGCCCGCTAGGATATTTTAAAATTCCCGAAACTTATGTGGAGGCATAAGATTTTGATTAAAATAGTGGGAGTGATTTACAAATAAAAACCATGTTTGTAAATTGTGCATTTTAAATTAATCTTTCGCGTATTTATTTCTTCTCTCGTCATTTTGTAGATATAATGTCTAAAAATCCAATTTCCATCATACTTGAACAAAACAAATTAACTGGACCCAACTTCCATGACTGGGTCAGGAACCTTAAGATCATTCTCGCTTATGAAAAGCGAGGTTTTGTCCTTGATGGACCCCCTCCCGAACTTGCTAAGGATGCCGATGATACTGAGAAAGAAGCCGTGGATTTATGGCTTGACGATGACTTGCAGTCACGTTGTCTCATGTTGGCATCCATGACGAATGAGCTTCAAAAGCAGCACGAGCATATGAAGTCTTCTTTTGAAATATACACACACCTGAATGGTTTATTTGGGGTGCAAAGTAGATATGAGCGGTATGAAACTGCTAAGACTTTGCAACAAACGAGGATGGCTGAAGGTGCTGATGTTCGATCTCACTGCATCAAGATGATTGGGCTTATTGAAAAGCTTGGTCATCTTGACGTAAAGATGGATAAGACCTACTGTCAGGATATAATCCTCCAGTCGTTGCCAAGATCATTCGAGCAATTCGTAGTGAACTACAACATGCACAAGATGGATGTTGAACTTCACGAGTTGGCTAATATGCTCGCCACTGCCGAGGCTTCCATGAAAAGAGAGAAGCCAGTGATGGTTGCTACCTCGACCCAATCCAAGTCCAAAAGGACAAAGAAAGGGAAGGGGAAAGGAAATGCTTCTTCAAGTAAAGGCAAAGCACCATCTGGGCCCATAGGGAAGGGAAAGAAGCGTAAAGCTTCGTTTGGTGAACAGAAATGTTTCTACTGTAAGAAGCCTGGACACTGGAAGAGGAACTGCAAAGAGTTCTTGGTGAGCTCGAAAGGTATATTCCTTGTTGAAGTTAATTTATCAATTAACTGTGCATCATGGGTGCTAGACACTGCTTGTGGTTCTCATCTTTGTAATGATTTACAGGTGATGGGAGCAACAAGGCCACATAGGCCAGGGGATTGGATCCTAAGATTTGGCAACGGAGCTAGAGCTGCTGCCGAGGCCATAGGCGAAGTGGAGTTAGATTTAGGTGGTAATAAATTAGTCCTTAGGAACGTTCTTTATGTATCTGGTTTGGTGAAAAACATTATTTCAATTCCTGTTTTGGATAATGAAGGTTTTAATTTTACTATTAATAAAGGTTCCTTTTCGTTATTCAAGAATGATAATATGTTTTTCACTGGTACTTTAAAAGATGGACTATATACCATTGAACCACCTAAGTTAGTGATGCATGTACAACAAAACAAAAGGAAACAAGATAATGAAATATCTGCCCAATTATGGCACGCTCGACTTGGACATATATCTAAGTCAAGGATTCAAAAGTTAGCATCATCTGGCGCGATTGAAATCAATCGCATTGATGAAATGCCAACATGTGAACCATGTCTAAAGGGTAAAATGGCTAAGTTGCCATTTAAAGGAAACCCTGAGCTAGCCAAGCAAACATTGGACCTAATACATACTGACGTATGTGGACCACTAAGAAAAAGCGCCCGAGGTGGCTATGACTACTTCATCACTTTCACTGACGACTTTAGTCGTTATGGATATGTGTTCTTATTGAAACACAAGTCTGAAGCCTTTGAGCGATTCAAAGAATTCAAGATGGAAGTAGAGAATCAACTTGGTCATACGATAAAGGCTCTTCATTCTGACCGAGGTGGAGAATTTCTTAGTAACGGATTTTTGAATTATCTTGTAGAGCATGGAATACTATCGCAGTGGACTCCTCATGCAACACCCCAATTAAATGGAGTAGCAGAGAGAAGGAATCGAACTTTGATGGACATGGTTCGATCCATGATGAGTGCCACTGACCTTCCTCTTTCATTTTGGGGACATGCCCTTCTCACGGCAACGAAGATACCAAACTTAGTACCTTCTAAATCCGTAGAAAAGACACCATACGAATTATGGTTTGGCAAGGCACCCTCGTACGCATTCATGCGCATATGGGGATCTCCCGCTTACGTTAAAAAGCTAGTGGGAGATAAATTGGAAACTAAATTCACTTTGTGCAAATTCGTGGGGTATCCGGAAAACTCGATAGGATACGAGATCTACGATCCTACAAGACAAACTACGTTTGTCTCGAGGAACACTCACTTCTTGGAGAAGGATTTCTTGGTTGACAAGAAGGAAAATAATGTAGAACTGGATGAGGTCACTGAAGCTGAAAAGGCCGAAGAGGTCAATCAAGCTGACCCGTCACCACAGGCAGTAGGAGAACATGAGCATGAAAGTGCACCAGAAGGTACACCAATTCTTCGTAGGTCAGAAAGACAATGTAGAGAACCCGAGAGGTACTACGGTCTGCTGCATGAGACTGGACAGTCTCTAACCGACCCAAGGACTTACGAAGAGGCTATGCTAGACATAGACTCGGGAAAGTGGCGCGAAGCCATGGAATCTGAATTGGACTCCATGCACTCAAACAAGGTCTGGGCCTTGGTAGATCCACCAGTGGGAGTGGCTCCCATGGGTTGCAAGTGGATATATAAGCGAAAGCTTGGAGTGAACGGAGAGGTAATAACCTACAAGGCGCGATTAGTGGCAAAATGATATACTCAAAGACCTGGAATTGACTTTGAGGAGACCTTCTCGCCCGTCGCAATGCCTAAATCTATTCGAATCTTGCTGGCAATAGCTGCGTGGTATAACTACGAGATATGGCAGATGGATGTAAAGACTGCCTTTCTTAATGGGGACATTGATAAGGAGATCTACATGGAGCTACCAAAAGGATATGCATCCAAAGGAGATGAACACAAGGTGTGCAAATTCCAGAGGTCCATTTATGGACTAAAGCAAGCTTCCCGAAGTTGGAACATTCGTTTTGATGAGACAATCCAAACTTTTGGATTCATCAAGAACATGTTCGAACCTTGCGTGTACAAGAAGATCAGTGGGAGTACTGTTGAATTTTTGGTGCTTTACGTTGACGACATTCTTCTCATTGGAAACAATGTGAAAGCATTGTCTGAAACTAAAGCATGGTTATCTACACAATTCTCAATGAAGGATATGGGAGAAACATCCTTTGTACTAGGTATAAGGATCTACCGAGATTGATCAAAAGGACTGCTGGGCCTCTCCCAATCCCAGTACATAGATAAAATCTTGAAAAGATTTAGTATGGAAGAATCCAAGAGAGGATTGCTTCCAATGAGACATGGGATTGCACTCTCTAAGTCTATGGCCCCAAAGACGCCTGAAGAGAGAAGCAATATGTCTCGAGTACCATATGCATCCGCGATAGGAAGCATAATGTATGGTATGTTATGTACGAGACCAGACGTAGCGTATGCTTTAAGCGTTACAAGTCGCTACCAGTCTGATCCAGGTGAGCAGCACTGGATAGCCGTAAAGGCAATTCTGAAGTACCTGAGAAGGACTAAGGAATTGCTCTTGGTATACGGTGGAGGAGAATTGAAATTGGAAGGCTATACAGACTCGAGCTTCCAATGTGATGTAGACGACTTCAAGTCGACATCAGGATACGTGTTCTGCCTCAATGGTGGTGCGGTTAGCTGGAAGAGCTCCAAGCAGGAAACAATCGCGGATTCAACCACCGAAGCAGAATACATTGCTGCGAGTGATGCAGCAAAGGAAGGTGTTTGGATGAGGAACTTCATCCAGGAACTGGATGTGATACCTAGCATCGCTGAGCCCATTACTATCTTCTGTGATAACAATGGGGCAATAGCGCAAGCAAAGGAGCCGAGATCTCATCAGAAATCCAAGCACGTACAAAGACGATACCAAGTGATAAGAGATATCATTGGTAGAGGAGACATTAAGATGGAACGTGTCGACTCAGAAGATAATACGGCGGACCCGCTAACGAAGCCTCTGCCTCAAAAGGCATTTGAGAAACATCTGCATAAGATGGGACTCAAGAACATAAAAGGCTGGCTTTAGGTCAAGTGGGAGATTGATAGAAATAGTGTCCTGCAAGCCAGCTGTATGGCTAGTATTTATTGTAATAAATGCGGAACTATTCAATTTCGATTAATAAATGCACTTTATTAAATGGTCAACTTTATCTTATGTAATAATTATCTACGCATAAGGATAGAAGTCCTTAGATCACAGGGCTATGGGACAACCCATGGACTGATCTCCAAGGCCGTGATCTAGAACATATTCAAGAGTCGTAGAATCCCATCGAGATAGGACATCGTTGAATTCGGTTAGACTCTCACTATTATGTATACTCCGATGAACTGGAGGACGCTGGGGTCCACGAGCGTGACTGTGATAGTCGATACACATAAGTGGGTGGCTTGCTGGGATGGCAACCGCACTGAATACCCCAATTAGGAAATAACTCACCATGGAAGCGGTAGTCGCATATCGGGGTTGAAGTTATTCCATATTTATAATAGTATACGAGGAACGATCCCTAACTACTTGAGGTGATAGGGTTTATCTGGTGCGAGAACGTCTATGCTTTGATTTGAGTTCCGACTGACTGGGGATCGCCAGAAGGTCTCTGTGGACTCATATTGGGTATAGAGGAACTCGTATGCAGATTCATATCATCAACAAAGGATCCATTGACCCGACTTTATAGGTTGGGAAATTCTCCTATGGATTTCTGTGAGAAATTAATTCTGGTAAAATCCTTGGCCAAGGTATCTGACGACTTTATGTAAGTAGCTCATAAAGATTAAGTCAAAGAGAATTTATTTCGAGACCAGAGTACATAAAGTCAAGACAAAAGAAAAAGGGAATCCGATGAAAGACCATACCCTTAAGTCTCGACTGGGAGATTGATCGATGGAGAGATTATGTCGTATATGGAAATTATAAATGATAAAAGGTTCACTGAATTAATTCACCTGTGATTGGGCTCCATGGGCTTGTGGCTGGACATCGACCGTGGAGTGTGGGAGAATTCCCAAATTAGCAGGGGTGCTAATTTTGGAATGGTCCATCGACAGAGTGTTCGATTGATTTAGAGTAAGTCTTACTCGAATAATTAAATAATATTTAATTATACCCCACGGCCAATTATGTGGTGAACCTACGGGGGCATACACAATACACATGAAGCGAAAGCGAGGAAATAAGAACGACCGAGTCGACTGGGTCGACTGGGTGAATAATCGGCTGGGTCGATTATTATGAGTGGGTCGACTGGGTCGACCCAATTGGAACAAATTGGGATCCAATTGGAATTGGATCAGGATCATAAATTAAATTGGAATTTAATTTGTGGATTAATTAATTAAGTTGGATTTAATTAATTAGAAGGGATTTTAATTAAATGGGCTTAGAGTCTGATTTAATTAATTGAGAGATTAAGTTAATTAATTGGGCTATTTAATTGGGAGATTAAATAAAGCCTGATCAAATTAATTAACTGGGCCATGAATTAATTAGAATACTTGGTCTTCTAATTAAAGAGGGCCATGGCCCATGTAGGAGAGAAGAGCCCTAGTCCTAATATGACTAGGTTAGGGAGATAACTATAAGTAGCTATCTTATAGTTATTTTTCACACAACTCCATATGCAAAAATTGAGCAAGAGCAAAATTTTCTCTCCCTCTCCCAAAGCTATAATCGACCGAACCCTGTTCTTCTTTTAGAAGAATTTTCGTTTTTTCGATCTTGTTCCTAAAACTTTCCTAATTCCTAGATCATAATATATCTTGTGTTCTAGCTGATCAAGATTTATTATTTTCGTGATATTGTGGTGTATCAACTCGTAGAGGCGCAACACGTGGGGCGCTACTCAAAAGGTCTGGATCGATTTGCTGGAGAAGAAATCAAAGTTCGTTTTGCTAGCCAAGGATTAGCAAGGAGATAGGTATAACGTGTAAACTTATACTATCGTTTTAATTAATATTTATATATATACACCTAGAGTAGTATCCTAGCAAGATTCCGTAAGAGGTCCTAAAATTTTTATATTCCGCTGTGCCTAGGGCTGTTTATCTTACCGAATCCCAACAATACTAATGAAGAGGCACATGAAACAAAAATTGAAATATATGAAAAAGAACTGGGATATAAATATTAATTTTCCTTATGGGTCGCAGTAAAAAGTTATAAATCAGGATCCTGAACCGTGAACGTTAATTTAATGTCGAAAAGAGATAAATTGGACAAAATAGAAATATGCGATTCAAGATCGCTATTAAATTGGAAAGTATTTGGACTAGTAGTCCGCACAATTAAAGACGTGAAATTTATATGTCACCAACATATAATTTTACGAAAACATGATGAAAATGTGAGATATAAAACACAACTTCTTGTAAGAATTCTCACAGAGACCAATAACTACGATGAAACATATTCCCCTGTGATTGGTGCAATCACGTTGCAGTATTTAATTGATTTTCAGTCCCTGAAGGACTTGAAATGTGTTTATGGATGTAGTTACCGCATATTAGATAGATCATTGAGCAGTGATATTTATATTAAAATTCCTGAAGGAATTAAATGGTCTCCTACTTATTCTTTATTAAACAAATACGATCCTTATACGAGCTAGGGTGATCTGGTCTGGTGTGGTACAACCTACTAAATGAATACCTCGTAAAAGAATGATTTGTGCACAATCCAATTTGTCCATGTAATTTGCATTGAACGATTTTTAAATGAGTTTTCTATTATTGCGGTATGTGTGGATGATTTAATTTTATGAGGACTCCTGTAGAGCCCACAAATACCGCAAATTACTTAATGAAATAACTTCAGATAAATGTTTATTCGTTGAGCAAATGTCATGGTTGATTGTTATTAATATGAATATCATTTTCGTCCCGGGAAGAGGACAATGAAGAACTGTTAGGTCTTGAAGTACCTTATCTAAATGCAATCATAGCTTTAATGTATTCTACAAATCGTATGATGTCGGATATTGCAGTTTTAACTTACTGGAAACATATAACTCTGTATCTACATGCAGATATTGAAATGAAATTAAACATGTATTACGCTATCTTTTTGGAACAACCGACATGTGCTTGTTTTAATCAGAGGTTCCAATCCACATATAGTGTGTTATGCATATGCTGGATACAGTTCTGATCCACACACATATATACTTATATCTCAAAGTGGGTAGGTATTTACCTATGGTGGTGTTGCGATATATCTGTGAATCAAATCTTAGCAACCACATCTTTCAACTACTCTGAAATTTTAGAATTGTTCGAAGCAAGATGTGAATGTTTATGATTAAGGTCTACGATTCAACATTTCCAAGAAACATGCCGCTTGTATTGCTCAAATCAAGAATAGGTATATAAAAGGAGACTCAACGAAATACATATTACCAATGTTTTTCTTCACCAACGAGCTTCGGAAAAAATGGTAATATTGATGTTCAATAAATTCAGTCAAGCAATAATTTTGCTGATTTGTTCACTAAAGCATTGCCGACTATGTCATTCAAATTGATGGTCATAATATTGGAATGCGTCAACTTGTGGACATTTCGCCCGCATCAGAGGTAGCATATCATTAATAATCCACACATTATACTCTTCTTCCTTCGTCCAAGTTTTGTCCCAATGGGTTTCTTGGCAAGATTTGAACAAGGCAGTGTTACACGCTTATCAGCCTCATACGGATATGTACTTATTTTTCGTTGTTCAGGTTTTTCCCACTGGGTTTTTCTGACGAGGTTTTTAACAAGGCATATTACATAAGTAACATGCATCCAAGGGGGAGTGTTATGAATCTAATTTTAGGTGGATGCATTTGGAAGTTCATTAGCCACATGAGGAACCTTTGAACTCAAGATATGAAAGGACATGTACATGATGTATTGACCAACATTAATGAAGTGCTAGTTGTCTTGCAACATTTGGCTTTTGAGTTGCTTTTCTAGTCCTATAAATAGGTGTGTTGTAAAGTGTTTATACACACAATTTCTATATACAATCATATATGAAATAAGAAGAACTTCTCTTCCTACTCTATCTTGTCTTTTACATTGTTTGTTCTAGCTAGTTGTTGTTCCAATTAGCTTATTAATATAACAAATAATTCATACAATCTGGGCAGGTCTCCATGCAATTGCGTGGAGCTTTATACATAGTACAATGTGGATTTGTATATTGATGAAAAGAATTAAAGAAAGATGGAGAGATAAATTAGTAGTATTGCAAATTTAAAAGAAGGAGAAAATGAATTACATATTTTGCCCGTATGTTTTTTTACACCGATGGAGAGATAAATTAGTAGTATTACTGATTTTTTTATAATTCGAGGGTGCTAAGTGTTAATTTTGTGTATTAGGAATGCATGTTGCTGAATTGTCCTTAATTTGTTGGTGCTATGTGCTAATTCTATTTTGGAGGTGCAAAGTCCCATTTCTAGTGTTTCGCGGGTGCAAAGTGCTAAAGATCGAAAAATGAATTACCTATTTTACACCTAGATTTTTTTATTCCGGTGATCAACTATCCCAAAAGATAAGAAAAGGTGCAAAATGCTGAATTGTTTCAATTTTAGGGTGTAAAATACTAAACTTGTATTATGAGAATGCAAAATGTCTATTCCCCATGTTGTGAGGCTGTGCACAAAACCCCATAGTCATTTCAGAAATGGACTATGCTAGCATCACAGCCAAGCATCATAGTTCAATATCACAGTCCATAATATAAAATTGTAAAAAAAAAAAAAAAACATAACTAATCATCAAATCAAAATAACTCCTTAAAAAAATCATCAAATAAAAACAAACTCTATTTATAAAATTAACCCTAAAACCCTAGACCCCTAAACCCTTAAACCCTAAATTAAATATTATGTCATAAACCCTAAATTCTAGGCATTGCAGAAACTTTTAAATTATGAGTTTATATTTTTATTGTAATTTTCGAGATATTTTATATTCAAATATTGATAAATGATAAATTAACATTTGAAAAGTAATGAATTGTTTTTTATATAAGTAATATCGTATAATTAGGTGTTCTTTTGTAATTTTTGAAAGTTGAGATATTTATATTCAAATACTGATGAATGTTCAATTATCATTGAAAAATATTGAATTATTTTTATATGAAAAATTCAGAAATTTTGGTTATCTTTTGTAATTTTTGAAAGTTGAGTGAGTTGTTAATAGATTAAAAATATTATTTCAAGAAGAAACATGTTAAACAGGTAGTAGGTAATATAATTAATTTTTAAAAAATAAAACATGTTTTGTCCTTTCACAAATATACATTGTTTCTTAATCCTTTATCTAGACACAATTTTATTTATTTGATTAGAAATTTCTTTTGGAAACATCAGTCACCAGTGATGACGTACAATCCGCATCAAGTTTTGAAGCATTTTAAGCCACCTCAATATCATGCACGGCTACGTGGAAACTTCACATGAAACCCAAATTACACGTTACAAAATCAAGAAGCCTTATAAATCAAAAAATTCTGTGATCGGTAATTAAAAAAAAAAGAATACTCCATAATTAATTAGATGGCATCAAGCGACGAAATGCCAAAGCCCATGCCGGGGGGTGACGGTTCAGTGCCGCCGGGTAAGCCGATGACTATGGGGCAACACATAATAGACAAAGGGGCTCAATTGATTCAGTCTCTTAAACCCATAAAAAAGATGAGTCAACACGTTTGCACTTTTGCTATTTACAGTCACGACATGAATCGTCAAATCGAGACTCACCATTATGCTACTCGCCTTAACCAGGATTTTATCCAGTGTGCCGTTTACGACTCCGACCAATCCTCCGGCCGCCTCATCGGTAATTGAATTGATTAATTATTTAGTTAATGAAAATTTTGCGCATGTGATATTCCTAATGTTTAATTTATCATGTGATTTGAAAAAAAAAATGTATTTTACCCTTTATAATTTTATAAAAGTTTTATATTGTCTGTGATATTTTTAAACTTAATAAAAATACGAATTATAAAAAACTAACCTCTTATATGTGGCAATTTACGTCTTGAATTATAATAAATGTTGCACTTTAATCCTTGTGCTACAAAGACAATTTAATGATCATTCTCAATTTTGGCAGAGTGTTTACACTCAGATCAAAAGGGGTAAATTGCTTATTTAATATTTTCAGGAGGAGGTAAAATGTTTTTCTTTTCAAATCATATCAAATGAGATAAATTGAATGTTAAGCATATCAGATGGGTTGAATTGGTATTAGGGCATTAATCATTCTTCTTCCATAATTAAAATTTGATAGTTAATGAACTTTATTTATGTAGGTGTTGAGTACATAATATCTGATCGGATATTTGAAACCCTTCCACCTGAGGAGCAGAAACTTTGGCACTCTCATGCATACGAGGTGAATTAATTTATTAATTTATTACACAAGTATTTGTATGAGCGATCAATTCTTAATTTGTATAAAAATTTGAGTTAAATGCAAAACACTCCATGTACATCTAGTTATCAAAATCGTTACATTTATTAACAAAATCCTCTTGTATTCTTTTTTTATTTGATTTTTTTCATAAATTCTAGAAGGAAAGGGGTTTTTGTTAAAAAGATGAGGGTTTTTGTCGATTTTGAACTCAAGGGGTTATTGATAATTTTCCATGTTAAGAGGGGTTATTACATATCCTTCATTCCTTTGGGGGTATAAATGTCTTTTTGGCTTGGGAGTAATTTTTTAGCTCATAAAAAATAAGTAAATAATTTTTTTTCCTAATAATCATAACACAAGGTTTTTTATAGTTAGACAAAGCATAAAAGCGTTTGTGCATTTCAATCTAAAATCTTGATATGGTGGATACGTGTAATTAAAGCAGATTGGATCTGGGTTATGGGTGAACCCTCGAGTTCCAGAGATGATTCAAAGATCTGAACTCAAAGACTTGGCCCAAACCTATGGAAAATTTTGGTGTACTTGGCAGGTTGATAGAGGTATTTAATTGATTTATAAAGTTATTTTGATGTTCATAGTATTGGACAATTTAATTCTCTTTTAAATTAAAAAAGCATATTATACTATTTCATATGAAGAAATATAATGAGTGTTACATCTCCTTTACGGACTAGGTGTTGCACTCACAATTTGTGACTCGGACTAGGCCTGTCAAAGGTCAGGTCCGGACCGGACAGAGACCCAAAAAAGAGCTTATTGAAATTAGTTTTCTAGACCTGGACCCAGATCCATTGAAGACCCAATCCTATGGTCATGGCTGGACCCAGACCCGAACATTAGTCCGGGTCAAAACTCGACCCGACCTGCTCCTTTTTTTTTTTTTTTTTTTTTAGCCCTGGGACTGCGGCAGATCAGAAAAGCTACTACATAGCTTTCTTAAGAAAATAACATGGAAATCTTTACCTTAAAACTCTCAATTCACTACTGAAAAACTAAACAAAATATTAACACTACAATTCCAGCACAATATATACCCACGTTGCTAACAGTAGCAATTCCCATTTCACTTACGAAATTTAAAACCCAAAAATCAATGATAAGAAATTCAAGAACTTACTTTTACTTTGCCTTCCAAAAATTCTGAAATATTTCTCAGTTCCCAAAGAATTTAAACATAGAATAGAACTACCCACTAGTCAATTAAGCACATTATTGATTTTTGGTTTTATCTTTAACCCATATTCTCGTTGTATTTTAAATTTTATGCATTAAATCCACTAAATTAAGTTAGGGTTTATTCAATAAAAAAAGAAAAGTTTTAATTAGCATAGCTATACATTGAAAACAGTTAAACTTGAAAATCAACACACATAAAAAAAAAAAAATAACAACTGAATATAGATAATAGATGTATGTATGTATGTATCAAAAAAAAATAAAAAAGACAAATATTTTTCGGATTTGAAGAAATCACATCAAAACCCCAGAAAAAATCTTTTCACTGCTTAATGTAAAACCAATCTTCATTCCATAGAAGATGAACTGGAGAATTTAAGTATATGATTTTCTTCAAAGAATTCGATTGATAAATAATAGAGAACCCTAAAGAATTTAGGTCTGAAATTCGTTAGAGAGAGAGAGAGAGAGAATGAGAGAAATGAAATCCAAAGTGTGTGTGTATTTTTAGAGTGAGAAATGAAAAGAAAAGAAACCATGTATTCTCATAGAAGGGGAAAAAGAAAAAAATAGGTCTGGGTTGGGTTCGGGTCTTGATCGGGTCCAGAGTGGGAAAATTTGTTTGGGTCGGGTCTAGGTCCGGACCCAATAATTGATATTTAGGTCGGGTCCGGGTCCGGACCGGACCTTTGACAGGCCTAACTCGGACTTCATTTGATGTTTTAGTATATCTAATAGTATTTTACTTGACAAAATTGACATAATTTTAGCATCATTGATATTTCTAATGAGTAGTTTACCCTATGAGATATATTCTAATATGTGTGTGACACGAAGTCCGTAAAGGAGGTGTAACACTCATTATTTGATGTTTTAGTATGTCTAATAGTATTTTATTTGATGTGATTGTCCTAATTGACATTTTAGCATCATGTGATTTTTCTAATGAGTAGTTTACCCTATGTGATATATTCTGTGATATTCCTAATGAGATTTTTACCCCTCTATGCTAAAATTCGATTTCCCAATGAGCATTACATATTCTCTCAAAAAAAAAAAAATGATCATTACATAAATAAGGATAATTTTGTCCATTTATATTTTAAAGGTTGTAAGATTGAGACCATTACAAAAATAAAGGGTTACATTGTCATTTGATTTATTTATTCACATATCAAATTTACCGGCTCAACCTGGTTATATATATCACAATGAAACTCTTAGATATTTTTCTTTTTCTCATAGGAGTATATGTAAATATTAACCATGTAATAAGTAATACTTTTGGTTGATCTAAGTTGTTGATTGTGATTATATGCAGGTGATAGGCTACCCCTAGGTGCACCTGCACTAATGATCTCACCACAAATGAGAATGGCAGTGAAGCCGGAGCTGATTAAGAAAAGGGATGAAAAGTACAATATATCTTCCAATGAATTGGAAAGAAAACGAATCGATATAGCAATGGCGCCGGAGACAACAAGAAGTGCACTTAATTATGCAGACTACTGGATGGTCACTGGCAAAGGATTTGCAGTTGATGTTCAACCAACTGAAATGAAGACCAGGGCACCATTTCCTTAATTAGCATAAATAGTGTTTTTCTTTTTTTGGCCTTTTATTATAATTATTATGGTGAAGTTAATGGAAGGCTTGCTTTATAGATTTTTGTTTTGGCTTTGTTTTCTTTTTGTGAGTTGTTAATAAATTATCCGAATAAATGCAAATATATCTCTTGTACCCTTTGCTTATTTTTCAAAATTCTTCTTTCTTATTTTTATAACAAAAATTCACATTTGTTCTTTTTAAATACTAAAACAAGTCATGTGAAATTTTTTTCATAAATCATGAGGCCAGTTATTGTTAATTTTATAAGTGAACCCAATAACTTTATAAGTTAACATGGGTGTAATTATCAATATTTAAAGCTAAAAAGGAGATTTTTTTTTTCAGGTCTGCAGGGGTATCTTTGATTTATTTATTTATTTTTTTATAAGTATGCCAAATATAGGTATATTTTTTTTTTATTTCACTCTCTAATTAAATGATATTAAAAAAAAAAAAAAAAAAACAACTACCTGTCAAACTTTGTGTTTTGGCTCTTTTCCTTTATAAACATTTCTTAGTTAGCACTTATTCCCTCGCTTATTTTAAATGTTGCAGATTGTCACTTTTGGCCGATAAACTGTCAAACTTTGCGTAATTTTCTGTTAAAATTTCACCACTTGTCTTATCGATGAAAATTTGCAACTTTCACTCTTGAATTTAGTAGTTGTTTATTGTATTTATCATTATAGTAATTTGGGTAATTTATAATTTTGAAAATACTTTATTGTTGATGGAAAGACACTTTTAATACCAATTTTTACTTCAGAAAATATATTCAGTTCATGCTTTTCAGAAAAATACATTATATATCATAATTTACACACTCTTGACACATTTAGTATCTACGTTCAAAATCAGCACAGATTTTTCCCATTTTGCAACTCAACTATTCTTTCTTCTTTCTCCAACTACAAAAACCAATCAAAATAGCGACCAAATCAGTGACGGATTTTGCTTCAAAATCCGTCGCTAATCGATTTTGCGACGGATTTAGAGACGGACCAAAATCCGTTTGTTAAATATTAGCGACGGAAAATTCAACGACGGAATCAGCGACGGAATCAGGAAATTATTTAGCGACAGAAACCTAAATCCGTCGCTAGAGTTATTCCTAGCGACGGAAAGCAAATCCATCGCTACTATTAACATTAGCGATGGATATAAATTTCGTCGCTAATGTTAATAGTAGCGACGAATTTGATTTTCGTCGCTATTATTAATTTCACCGACGAAAATGCTTTCCATCGCTGTAAGTATGTTTAGCAAATCCGTCACTAAATTGACTGATTAATTTCGATTTATCTAAAAAATAATAATAATTTTTTATTTTTTTTAAAATAACCTATATTAGCGCAATTAATTCAACAATTCACTACCACAAACATTCCAACAATTCAATACCACACAATTAATCCAATAATTCAATACCACAATCACATACATAAAATAAATTAATTAGTACTCAATAAAAACCTAAAGATTCAGTTCAAAAATCATAAAACTAAAGTAAAATTGTTCCCAAACTAATGTAAACCTTCATATCGAATCTTGACCATTTGGTTGCTGAGAAAGAGGTTGGGTAACATCTTGTGGCTGAGACTGGGCATGAGGTGAAGAATAAGCACGAGGCGAAGAATGGGCCTGTGGCGGAGTCTTGGTCGACTGATGTGGAAGGGGTGCCATATTTCCCATATACCCAAACATTGGGGATGACATATAATATGAAGGTTGGGAACCGACAACTGAAGTCTGAAATTAGCCCGTGAGAGATGGATTAAAAGGGGCCACGGGTTGTTGGTGAAACATGTTACCCCGCGCCATCATCCTTTGTCACTGTTGCATCATGTTATCCATGTCTCCCCTCATTGTGTAAGATTTCTCCTCATAGCCCTTCTCTCGCATATCTGAAGCTTTTTATAATTTTTCTATTTGCTCCGCATAAGTTTGACACTGTGATTTTAGAGTGGAAATCTCGTTAATTACCTCATGGGGGGATTATTGATTTTGTGAAAGTCATCTTGATGAACCACCTTTAACAAACACCTCAGCAGCCAAACTAACCTCCCCTTCTTGTTTGGTGGCCCAACAACATCAATCCACGTCTACATAAGAAACAATATAATAATTTATTACTATTTAACTATAAAAAATAATTAGGTAATCTAAATAAAATAATAAAACTATAAGTCATATTCATATTAGCTCCAACTCAGTTTGTGGATCCACTACACCAGGTTCTGTGGAATCTTGACTCGAAATGACATCCACAAAATTTCCCCACAAGACAAGTTTATTAATTAATAAAATACATATAACTAAATGTCACAACATATTAAAAAAAATACGCTAGTATAAGTAACTAACGTGTATAAAATCAGAATGTTCGTCGCCCCATTCACGTTGGCCATCAACTACTTTTGAATGAGTAATCATAAATAAATCAGCTCGGGATGGTATAACTACAGTTTTGTTTTGCCTGTGAAAAATAACAATTATAAAACATACATATGAAAAAGAAAAATATAAAATATGTGAAGAACTTACGATATCATCCGAGTGACATAGTTGTGACTTATTCCCACCAGCATAAAGTGGGAAGCCCATACCATCAAAGTCCGATGCCCGATTTTGCTTATTTTTTTGACCACTTGCTATAAATTTAGGGTCAGTTTTCCATCTATGAACCAAAAAATCCCAATAACCTACCCTAATCCAGTCAAGTCCCTGGATTTTTTTTCTTTCTACCCATTGTTTATATAACCTATTAGATAGTTCCTTTCCGGCTTTCATTTTATAAATACGCCAAATAGCTTTCTCATTCTCTTGGTTCCAACGATATTTGTCCTGGAAGTTATTATAAGAATCTCCATAAAATAAAAACCTATTAGAAGAAATCAATATACATGTAAAATTGAAATAATTATACCTTGAATCTGTTGAACCACATCTCTTTGACATCCTGAGGGACTTCGGAAGAACAAATTCATGCGCCTTCATAGCTTTCACATATTTTCTCCACTAAAAACTTAACGGCTGTAGATGATGTTGGAATTCTTATGGGAAAACGAGCCTCATGCAGTGGAATTAAAAAAAAATTTAGGCTCCCCTTGGAAATCTTGTCAGGATACAATCCGGTATATATTTAAACTAATATAAAATAAGAACATATAAACATATCTAGTTTATACCTCGTTCCTTGCTAATCCAAAACAATGTTGAACTCTGTAGAAGTGGTCCTCTCATTTGCTTTGCACCTTTGGTTCCAAGCTTTAGGTAGCACCCCACGTGTTGCGCCTCTACGAGTATTTTGCAAGACTTATTTTTCTCTTGTGTGTGTTTCTTGTTATGTTAGATATGTTATATATATTTACATATATATGGATATCTTTCATCTCCTAATCCTATTAGAAATAGGATTCCTAGTCTTCTCTTTTCCTACATGGGTCATAACCTTTTAATTGGAAGACTAAGTCTTCTAATTAATTAATGGCCCAATCTATTTACTTAATTGAAGTCCTATTTAATTTTTCAATTAAATAGCCCAATTAATTAAGTAGTCTATCATTTAATTAAATTAGACTCTAGGCCTATTTAATTAAAACATTTCTATAATTAATTTAATTTAATTTAATTAATTAACTTACAAATTAAATTCCAATTTAATTTATAATCTTGATCCAATCCAATCGGATCTCGACCTGCTCCAATTGGGTCGACCCAATCGATCCATTTATCCTTTGTTTCCTTGTTTTTGCTTCATGTGTATTGTGTATGCCCCGTAGGTTCACCACATATACCACAAGAAAATGCATCTTTTGTAAAGAGAAAAGTTGTTACAATTAGCGTCAATTTCATTGCAAAAACTTATTGCGATGACACAAATTTGTTACCTTTGTGGTCACCTAAAGTTGGACGCTAAAGGTTATTGTAACAACTTTGTCTAGTTGTCGCAAATGTATTTGTAAAGACAATACATTTCCTTACAAAATGTTCATTATTAGTGACAATGATTTCCTTACAATAGCTAACTATATGTCATTACAATAAAGTAGTCGTTACAAATAATCTAATTTTATAATTTCTTTTAAATCAATATTTCTTACATTCAGTTCGTTACCAATAGTATTGATGACAATATTTGTCCTTACAATTGATATTTTTTAATTTTTTTTAATAATAGAAATTTGTCGCAAAAAATATATATGACAAAATGATTCTTTACCAAAGATGCAAACAATTTTTTTCTAAACCAAACACACACACACGCACACATATATATTCCAATTTCGGATTTTTCACAATAAATAAATCATTTTCTTTGAAAATGTTATCATATAATAATACTAATCATAAAGGAATCAAAACAAAGATATATACTTGTAATATGTAACAAAATAGAACTGATTACCATAAACAAATCATTGTACCTTACAAAAGCATTATAGGAAACTCTAAAACAGAGTAGTTCAAGAGACAAAACATACATAGTTCATGTTCCAAAATATAACAATTGTCATTGGTTAATCAAGTAAACACTGATACATGCTTGAAACTTTTGGTAACAACTTCATGCCTAATGATATGATCAATCTTTTGCCGCACATTAATCCTTTTATATAACCAATAAATAGATTTAACTTCACGATCATGTCATATACTAAAAGAAATTAGAGATACTTACAACTAAGAGCAAGTGAAATTTCCAATAATAAGTTTTAACAAATTGAAAATAAGCAAAGGGTAAAGTACTAGCTGATTCATACTCTTAGAATTATTCAATCTCCACCTTGCACTTAATCTCAGCCTTTAACTAATTCTCAAGCATAGGGGAAACAAAACCAGCATAATGAAAGTAATATTCATTATAAATTCCTTGAATTTACGCCTTGCACTTAATCTCAACCTTTAACTGATTCTTACTCTCATAATTATTGATTCAATCTCTATTTTCAGTCCACTTCTAATTAATAACATAAAGTTACACATGATTCCCGTTCTACTAGAGATGATATAATCACTAGGAAGCAAGAGAATTTAAACTGAATTAAGAATTCAAATGAGTGATTGATTTCTTGTGTAACTCTAATTTAAATGAAGTTATTTACATGGCAAACTATTCACCCCATCTTTTCATCACTAACTAAGTCCAGCAATGTATCATATAAGGAAATACATGGGCAGATAGAATAAAGAGGCTAACTTTATCTAAGACTCCACATAAAGATAAATGGCAGAATTTAATAAGAAAATCAACTTACAGAGTTTAACTAGCAGGCGAATTTACTGTTGCATTTCCATAAAATTTGCCATCATTTTCATCAACTTCATCTAACCTTCCCTCAAGCTCGTTATTTCAGAGTCTTGCCTTTCAAAGCGTTCTTCATAGATTCTAAGTTTAGCTTCATGAGATTCAATATGGGAATTAGCCTCTCGCAATTCTTCTTCTCAGTTTGTCAACTTTTCTCTAAGTTTTTCAAGTTGCGAAGATTCACCCGTTGACACCTTAGCAGATTTAGAAGAAACAATTTCGTGTCCAATTCCCTTTCAAATCCAGAACGTACACCAAGTGCCTTCTTCATGATATCTCGTTCACAAATTGAACTACTGGACTCATTTGCTTCATCCCTTAATCTCTCCATTTCAATCTATCATTTATATGGAATATCAACTCTCAAATATTTTAATAACATATACATTAACCATATTAAAATCAACTTACATGTTGTGCTTTAGCTTTTTCATTTATATACTCTCCATTTTTTTTATGAGTGTCCCCAAAGTTATCCACAAAGCTTGGAGTTCCCTTTCAAATTGCAAAATATGAACATTATATTATTTGGCATTCAAAGAGTGTGATAAACAAAAAAATATAGAAGGTATATTGCATTACCATTCGCAGTACTTGTGCATGGTAAGATCTTGAACCTGATGTATGAGTATAAGGCAATTTTGACCTTTTCTGCATTTTGACATGCAAAGTGAATAATAGCATTACTAAAATAATTTCACTTGGGGCAATTTCATATTTAATCCCACAAGAATGGAATAAAAATGTATTTTTTTCAATACTTGCTTCTTTAACTCTTCTCCTATTACGTACCTTGAACTTCTCACTTTCAAAGTGGTCACAAACAACAGCCCACGTGTCCATTGATATCCAACTAATTGGACTAACATCCCTTGGATTCTATTTCGTTTTAACCATTTTTTTGTACAATGCTGACAATCGGGCTTTCCAATGTGTGTAACTTTTTTTAAACATGTCATCCATGTTCTTTTGACTCTTGGATCACTCCCCCATCCCTTAATCAAGAACCATTGCTAATACAAGGATAAAGTAATTCAACAAATAAAACCAACCATAAATTATTTATCCAAGCAAGATAATGGAAAAACTAGAGAGCCAAAGTCGGTCATATAATTAACTTACATCTAATCCAGCATAAACAATCAGTTTATCTTGTTCTTCAATATTGTCCCATTCAGTCACAAAACCAAGTCTTTCATCATGCCTAATAAGAACCCCAATTGCACTTGAAAGTTGTGTAACATTTAACAGTGGCTTTTTAAAACCTTGTTGGTCCCAAGTGGTCAGATGAGGTCTAGAGGGGGGGGGGGGTGAATAGACCTCTGAAAATTTTTAGACTTAAAAACTTTTCAGTCTTCTGTCAGCAGACTAAGCTTATGAAGAACAGTAAGCTGACTATGCTGATCGTGAACAAATCTTGAACAGCAAAGTGACCACTCTTCTTATGATAACTTAGCTGTTTTCAACCAAAAACAGTTTTACAAGAGTATACTTGCAGCGGATGTTTGAAAGTGTTTTTCACAAGTAGACTAAGTCCTTTAAAAGATTTTATCCCCAGTTTAAAACTCCTTTAAAATCTTTAAAACAATTCAAAGTGTTTACTTATGCAATTTTGAAATATGCAAGAAAACTTAAATGCAAAAACAACACAAGGTATTTTTATAGTGGTTATACTATAAACACACAGTTTACAATATTTCTCCACTTACACCTAAACAACAAATGAAAAGGCTATAAGCTCGCAATAGGAAATCACTCAGAAAACCTATCCTCTGAAGTTAAATCACTCAAAAAGACGGATTTAAACTTCGCACAACACTCAGCTAATACAAATTCACGCAGAAGATGTTTTCTTTTTGCTTCAACTAGGCTTCTGTCAACAAATGACTTTCACCAGATGAGTGAGCTGTTCGAGCTTCTTGAGACTTAGAAAAATTTCTGCTTCGAAATCAAAATCTCAGAATGTTGTTGTGTTTCTCGCTCGTTGAAATCAGCTCTATTTATACTTGGATTTGAAAATATGACCGTTGAAGGAAATCACAATTCAAATCTATAGCCTTAGCCCAAATTCATAACGGCTCCCTGCTACAGTCCTTTCTCTGCTATACTTTCCTGTAGCAGCATTAAATGCACCATGCAGATCCGAGAATATTCTTCAATCATTTGTCATTACTAACCTTCTCTTGCAGCATTAATTACACCAAGTGCATTTATTACCGTTGAACTATCTCATGATCTTTTCTACTCTGCTGATCGATGCAACCCTGCTGATAGATACTCTGCTGATCAAATACTGAACTAATCTGATTTGAGTCAGCTGATGGTCTACCCTTTTGATTGTTGTTTCAGCATGAGATCAGTAGTCTTCTGGGCTTAGAATTTTTTTGGACTCTTCTGTTGTCTTCTTTACTTGTCCAAAATTCTTCTAAGGGAACTAAGCTTTCCATACTTAGCTGATTCTGTTGTTTTGGAAATCATCAAAACCTTCCCTTATCTTCTTATCTTCTTTGCACTTTATCTTCATCTTCATCCAACAATTTCCCCCTTTTTGATGATGACAAAACTTCAGCTAAGTACCTGTACCTAAACTAAAGTTTTGATCCTCAAAAATTTCTGAGATAGAAATAGTTTATTGGATTTAAACTTGAACTTTTATAGATTTTGAAAAGATTACATATTACAAGTTCAATAGATGAAATTGTGCAAAAAAAATACAAGGATTACAAGCATAAGTAACCTAGACTAAGCTAGTCTTCTGTCTTGTCTTCTTGCTTGTCCTCTTCATCTTCATCAGATTTGGAAGTCTCAGCTTCTAAATCCTTGAAGAACTTTTGTTTCAACAACTCCAACTTCTTTTGCTTGACATCAGGATTAAGCTGTTTTTCAGCTGAGTCCTTAGTAGCAGCTATCTCTTTATCAGACTTAGCTTTTGCTTCAGCTTCAGTTTCATCAGCTTCCTTTTCTTCTTCTGCAATAGGCTGATCTACTGGTCTGCTAGTGCCTTCATTATCAGCATTCTCATCTTCAACAGCAGATTCCTCCAGTACTTCAGTTTCTTCCAACTCAGCAGTCTTCTCAAGAGAATTGTCTTCTGTCTTGTCTTCTTCTTCACCAAGTACCCTATCTTCCCCCCTTTTTGTCATCATCAGCAGGGTTGATTGGATATTTTGGTAAGACTGGTGTGATCTGAAGTGAATCACAGAGAAGCTTGATGTTTTCTTCCATAGCATCAAGTTGAGCTTGTTGTCTTAGTTGATTGGCCTAAAAATCATCCATTCTCTTGAGCACGACTTCTCCTTGGCCACCTAGCTGAATCTGAGTTCCCAGTATCCAATCAGCAGATGCCTTGAAGTCTTTCATCAGATTTTGCAAAGTTTCATCCTCAGCTTGAATGGCCATTTCAACTGTTTCTTCAATCTGTCTCCAACCAGCAGCAGTGCTTTAAGTCCTTCTCCTAATTACATCCATATCTTGACAGATGGATTTCACATTTTGAGCAGTATCTTCTATCATAGAAGTAGGAATTTCAGCAACTTTCTGGGTTGGTTGGCTTACAGCAGCCAACAGATTTGCAGTTACCTTTTCTTCTAACTCCTTCATTGATTTTGAAATCATTTGCTGAATTGAATCTAACAGAGAAGACTGCAAGTCTTGAGAAGTAGAGGCAACTTCAGATGGAATTGGAGGTAAGGCAAGAGGTTCTGTTTCAGTGATCTGATCTGCTGAACCAGGAGTGGTCTCCTTTACTTTGGTCTCATCAGTTTGACTAGGGGTGCTTTCCTTCTCCTCAGTCTGATCAGTAGTCTTCTCTTCCTCATTTTCCTCTTTATCTTTGATCTGATCAGCGGGGTTAGAAGTGTCTTCTGTTTCTTTGGTTTTATCAACTTAGTCAGAAGAGTCTTCTTTCTCTTTATTCTGATCAGCAGGAGGTGCTATGATCTTCTTAACTTCTGTAACAGTGTACACTTTTCCGGCTTCATCCAAAGCAGTCCTGTGAGTGATCCATGTTAAGTCATCAATGGGAACAAATGGAGATACAGGATCCTCAGGTAGTTCTTCATATGGCCTAATAGCAGGTCCATACACAATTTGCTTCAGACAAGGAAGGGGAATCATGGAGCTTGGTTGTCCCTTCATCTTTCTAGTCTTCTTGGCCCATGTTTCCATAGTTTGGGAAACTGCCAACCTTATTGACCGTTCCTTTAGGTCTTCATCATCAGCATACTCTTCAGGAACTGAGTCATATATCTTCTTTGCCTCAGCTTTCACAATATGACAGATTCTCAATCTCAATTTGTCTAAAAAGAATTCTGAGTCTAATGCTTGGATCAGTGAAGCTGTCTCAAGCCACTTCAGCACCCAGGCTTCTTCATCAGCAAAAACTTTCCAACTTGCAATCTGATCTTTACTCTCTGTCAGACGATAGTCCCTCCATCTGTTGTAACGGACTTTCTCCTTATTGAACATCGTCAGACGAGTGATCTTTGTATTTTCAGCATCCAACCTAGCAATGAACTCATCAAATGCTTCAGGATTATCTCTGACAATCTCCAATGCCAGTTTTACTTCTGATCTTCTCTTAAGTTGAATAGCAGGAGTTGGCATGACTCGTTTGGGCTTGGTGGGATCACTTGGTTCTTCAATCCTTATACCACCAGCTTGCCTTGGACCATGAGAGTCCTTGGCACTTGCTTCAATGGCAGCAGCTAACTCTGCTGCTTCAACAGCATCCCTCTGTGCTTGAGTCATCTTACTGGCTTCTTCCTCCAGTCTTTTGAGCTCAAGGGCCTTTAGGCGATCTTCTTCAGCCTTTTCAGCGGCCTTCCTTTGTCTTTCTGCTTCATCTAACTTCCTCTGTTCAGCCACGGAGACAAAAGGAATCACAGTCTTGCCTGTCCTTAGCTTCTTTGCTTCAGGACTTTCTATAACTTGAATTGGAGTGGCAGCAACAGGAGTGGGGTGCAAGAGAAGAGCTTCTCCCTCACTTGTTGTGCTAGTCTGTTGTTCTACTCTTTCCTCGGCAGACACTCCAACATCAACAACAGATTCTCCAGCAGGCTCAACAGCAGGCTCTTCAATAATGATTGGCCTTTCAGCTGTTGCCGGGACTTCCCTGACTGATTCAGGTGATTCTTCAGAAAAAGTGACTTTTCTCATTGACTTTGATTTTGTTATTCTTCCTGAAGGTTTAGGTTTTGGAGGTCCCCTTGCAGAACTCCTTGTCCTCATTCTCTTTGCAGGTTGAATGGGAACATCTTCTTCAGATTCTGTCCTTTCAGGAGATGATCCAGTCTCCATCTTCTCTAATTCTTCAGTAAAATCATCAATTAATTTCTCAGGGATCATAATTTCAGGTTGTGCTGATCCAGCTTCAACAGTGGTGGTCACTGTTTGATCAGCAGACCCACTGGTCTGACCAGCCATCTTGCTCTTCTTAGAAGGGGCCTGAACAACCTTGGCAGGAGCCTTTCTCTTAGAAGTACCTACACTTCTAACCGGCTTATACAATTTGAACTTTTGCTGGGGTGGGTAGGCTTTCCACTTCCCATTTGACATCTCAGAGTCATGAACAGATGACTAAGTAGTATGGCATATTTGACCTTTTTATCACTCAGCAGGTCAAACACATGAACAGCCCAGTTAACTTTCAACCCATAGTAAATACAAATCATTGTATAATACCTTCTCCTAGGCAACCCATCCAAAGAACTAGTGCTGTAATCCAGCACTTTCGCAATTATATCAATGAATCTCTGATACTCATCCTTCAGTTGAGTCTTCATCAGAGACCTAGACATCTACTCTCCCTTCTTAGCACAAACCAACCAAAACTCCTCCTCCTTCTCAGACCCAAGGTCTGTTACATCACCTCCTTCATTTTTCAGCCCATACACCTCACTTAAAACAGCAGCATAAATACAAATCTTCTTGCCCCCAATTGTGGCAGTCATAGTAGTTCTTTCGGTGTTGAATTTCCTGTTCTTATAGAAATCTGCAACATCTTCCAGGTATACTAGATCCTCATGAGCTTCTAAGACGGATACCAGTGATGATTCTTTAATTTTCTTCAAATTCTCCCTCATCAGATCAGTACGGGTGGCGAATAATTTGTCATAGTTCAGATATCTTCCCTCAGCAATAGCCATTTTAGTGAGTGAGTGATGTGATTCTGTAATAAATTTAGAGCTATAGAACAGAGAGCTTAGAGAGTTAGAGAATTTTGGAAATTTTGTGTGCGTGAGACGACTACTCTGTTCAGATCGGATTTTATACGTTTCTTTCTGTTTTGGTTATCGTGATTAACATGAACCGTAAGATTGATCTGACAGGTTTTAGATCGTGCGGGTGAGAATTGCGGATTTCAAATTTATTATTTTAATGTCAGATGGGCGGGAAACTCAATCGGCACTTATCTGTTACTTATAAAAGCGTGTTTCAAAAGATGCGATTTATAACCATGCTTATATAATGTATCAGATGAGTAGAGTTTAACTTATCTGACAAACGAGTGATCTGTTATCTGATATTACTAGAGAAAGCCAACATCTAGTAATCTTCCTCTACTGTTTGTCAATCCAGCAAGATAATTTGATCTTCAATTTTCAAGAATTAAGAACAGATCTTCTGATAACATAACTTCAACTAACTGTCATTAACAAATTTCATCTTTAGAACAGAAGTACCGCTAGTCTTACACGTTCCCCCTATCTTTAAGAATTCATAAGTTAACTAGTCTGTTGAGAGTTAATCTTTGAATATGATAATGGATGACTGTGCTGATGAACTTTAGTCTTCTGATAAGTTCCCCCTCAGCTTATGCATCCAAATTTAGTAGTCCTAGTTCAGCTCTTAGAGTTGAAAACCTTGCTTCTCTTAAAGGTTTAGTGAATATATCAGCAATCTGATTGTCTGTATGAACATACTCAATCATAACGTGCCTTTTTCCACATGATCTCTAATGAAGTGATGCTTGATCTCAATATGCTTAGTCCTTGAATGACTTGTAGTATTTTGAGTAAGAGAGATTGCACTTGTATTGTCACAGTAGATTGGAATTCCACTGATTTTGATATTGTAATCTTCTAGTTGATGCTTCAACCAAAGTATTTGTGCACAGCAAGCTCCAGCAGCTATATACTCAGCTTCAGCAGTAGATATGGATACTGAAGTCTGTTTCTTACTCATCCATGAGATCAGACGACTACCCAAAAATTGACAAGCACCTGTTGTGCTTTTTCTATCAATCTTGCAGACAGCAAGGTCTGAATCTGAATATCCAATAAGCTCAAATCCAGACTCTCTAGGATACCACAATCCCAATTCTTGAGTGCCCTTAATATATTTCAGAATTCTCTTGGCAGCTAAGAGATGAGATTCTTAGGATTTGATTGAAATCTCGCACAAACCCCAACTGAGTACATGATATCAGGTCTGCTAGCTGTTAAGTATAACAGTGACCCAATAATACCTCTGTACTTGGTTATGTCCACTGATTTGCCATCTTCATCTTTATCCAAACGAAGACTAGTAGACATTGGAACAGTAGCAGTGGAGCTAGTTTCCATACCAAATTTCTTGAACAGATCTCTTGTGTATTTTGCTTGGTTGATGAATATTCCATCAGACAACTGTCTAACTTGCAAACCAAGAAAATAATTGAGATCACCCATCATGCTCATTTCAAACTTATTCTGCATCAGCTTGGAGAACTTGTCACACATCTGTTGGTTAGTTGAACCAAAAATAATATCGTCCACATATATTTGTACAAGTAATATATGATTCTCCCATTCAATTGTGAAAAAGGTCTTGTCTACCTTACCTTTACGAAATCTTTTAATTAAAAGAAAATCAGATAAAGTATCATACCATGCTCTTGGAGCCTGTTTCAGTCCATAGAGGGCTTTCTTTAGACGATACACCTTGTCTTCTTGTTGATAAGCTTCAAATCCAGGTGGTTGTTCAACATATACTTCTTCTTGCAATTCTCCATTAAGAAATGCTGACTTCACATCCATCTGATAGACAGTGAAGTTCTTGTAAGCAGCATAGGCAAGAAACAGTCTGATTGCTTCAAGTCTTGCTACTAGTGCAAATGTTTCATCAAAGTCAATTCCTTCTTCTTGACAATAACCCTTGGCCACTAATCTTGCTTTATTTCTGGTAACAATACAATCTTCATTCATCTTATTTCTGAAAACCCATTTAGTGCCAATTACCCTTTGATGACTTGGTCTTGGAACTAAGTACCATACTTCGTTCCTTTCAAATTGATTCAACTCTTCTTGCATAGCTTCAATCCAGAAGGAATCATTTAGAGCTTCTTCAATTTGTTTAGGCTCTATTTGAGATAGAAAACTAGCAAACATAGCATCTTGTGCAGCAGCTCTTCTTGTTTTCACTCTATCTAAAGGATCACCAATCACTAACTCTGGTGGGTGATTTCTGAGCCATCTGAGATCAGGTTGCAAGTCTGGATGTTGTCCTTGGTTTTGATCTTGCAACACTACTGTTGGAGTTCCAGTAGTAGTCTGTTGAACATTTGTTGTTTGTTGAACATTCTCTGGTCTGTCAGCTGTTTGTAACTCGTCTGTTAGACAATCAGTGATCTGATTTTGAACAGCACTTGAGTTGGCAACTGAGTTGAGATCAGGTAGTATGATGGGAACATATTCTTCATTCTTTCCAACATTCAACTTCTGTAAATTAGTAGACAGATCTTGATTAATATTTTGATTCTTTTCAGAAGATTGACTTGGCTCATCAAATACTACATGAATTGATTCTTCTATTAGTAATGTTCTTTTGTTAAAAACTCTATAAGCCTTACTAACAGTAGAATATCCTAGAAAAATAGCTTCATCAGCCTTCTCCGCAAATGCAGTAAGGTGATTTTTCCCATTATTTAACACAAAATTTTTACAACCAAAAAATTTAAAATAATGAATGTTTGGGTTCCTATTGTTCCAAACTTCATATGGAGTCTTGTTCTGATTTTTGTTGATCATGCATCTGTTCTGGGTAAAGCAGGCTGTATTTGTTGCTTCTGCCCAAAATCTTTGTGGCAGCTTAGCTTCAACTATCATTGTTCTGACAGCTTCCTTCAGTGTTCTGTTTCTCCTTTCAGCAACACCGTTCTGTTGAGGGGTTCTAGCAGCTGAATACTCATGATGTATTCCTTTGATATTACAATACTCTTCAACAGTAGAGTTTGTGAACTCTGTCTCTCTATCTGATCTGATCTTCAATATTTTTGTGCTTTTCTCATTCTGAATCAGTTCCATCAGATTAGTAAGATGTTCCTTGGTTTCGCTTTTCTTCTTCATGAATATCACCCAAGTATATCTTGAATAATCATCCACAACAGCTAGGCAGTATTTCTTTCCACCATTGTGTTGGGATTCGGTAAGATAAACAGCCCTAGGCACAGCGGAATATAAAAATTTTAGGACCTCTTACGGAATCTTGCCAGGATACTCTATAGTTGTATATATATGAATAAATAAAACGATAGTATAAGTTTGCACGTTATACCTATCTCCTTGCAAATCCAAGTTGGCAGTCAGCAAAACGGACTCTGAAATTCTCCTCAGCAAAATCGACCCAAGCTCTGCAGTAGCGCCCCACGTGTTGCGCCTCTACGGGTTGATACACCACAATTACACGAAAATAATAAATCTTGATCAGCTAGAACACAAGATATATTATGATCTAGATTTAGGAACGATTTAGGAACAAAGTCGAAAACGAAAAATTCTTCCAAAAGGAAGACAGGGTTCGATCGACTACACAGGGAGAGGGGAGAGAGAATTTTTGCTCTTGCTCAATTTTTGCTTATGGAGTTGTGTGAAAAATAACTATAAGATACCTACTTATAGTTATCTCCCTAACCTAGTCCTATTAGGACTAGGTCTTCTCTCTCCTACATGGGCCATGGCCCTCTTTAATTAGAAGACCAAGTCTCCTAATTAATTCATGGCCCAGTTAATTAATTTGACCAGGCTTTATTTAATCTCCCAATTAAATAGCCCAATTAATTAACTTAATATCCCATTTAATTAAATCAGACTCTAAGCCCATTTAATTAAAATCCCTTCTAATTAATTAAATCCAACTTAATTAATTAATCCACAAATTAAATTCCAATTTAATTTATGATCCTGATCCAATTCCAATTGGATCCCAATTTGTTCCAATTGGGTCGACCCAGTCGACCCACCCATAATAATCGACCCAGTCGATTATTCACCCAGTCGACCCAGTCGACTCGGTCGTTCTTATTTCCTCGCTTTCGCTTCATGTGTATTGTGTATGCCCCCGTAGGTTCACCACATAATTGGCCGTGGGTTATAATTAAATATTATTTAATTATTCGAGTAAGATTTACTCTAAATCAATCGAACACTCTGTCGATTGATCATTCCAAAATTAGCACCCCTGCCAATTTGGGAATTCTCCCACACTCCACGGTCGATGTCCAGCCACAAGCCCATGGAGCCCAATCACTGGTGAATTAATTCAGTGAACCTTTTATCTCATCTACAATTTCCATATACGACATAATCTCTCCATCGATCAATCTCCCAGTCGAGACTTAAGGGTATGGTCTTTCATCGGTTTCCCTTTTCTTTTGTCTTGACCTTATGCATTCTGGTCTCGAAATAATTCTCTTTGACTTTACCTTTATGAGCTACTTACATAAAGCAGTCAGATACCTCGGCCGAGGATTTTACCAGAATTAATTTCTCACAGAAATCCATAGGAGAATTTCCCAACCTATCAAGTCGGGTCAATGGATCCTTTGTTGATGATATGAATCTGCATACGAGTTCCTCTATACCCAATATGAGTCCACAGAGACTTTCTGGCGATCTCCAGTCAGTCGGGACTCAAATCAAAGCATAGACGTTCTCGCACCAGATAAACCCTATCATCTCAAGTAGTTAGGGATCGTTCCTCGTATACTATTGTAAATTGGAATAACTTCAACCCCGATATGCGACTACTGCTTCCATGGTGAGTTATTTCCTAATTGGGGTATTCAGTGCGCTTGCCATCCCAGCAAGCCACCCACTTATGTGTATCGACTATCCCAGTCACGCTCGTGGACCCCAGCGTTCTCCAGTTCATCGGAGTATACACAATAGTGAGAGTCTAACCGAATCCAATGATATCCTATCTCGATTGGATTCTACGACTCTTGAATATATTCTAGATCACGGCCTTGGAGATCAGTCCACGGGTTGTCCCATAGCCCTGTGATCTAAGGACTTCTATCCTTATGCGTAGATAATTATTACATAAGATAAAGATGACCATGTAATAATAAAATGCATTTATTAATCCAATTGAATGGTCCTTTCAATTAAATGCAACCAAATAGTTGGCTTGCAGGACACTATTCTATCAATCTCCCACTTGTACTAAAGCCAACTTTTCATACTTCTGATTCCCATCTTAGACAGATGTTTTCGGATGCCTTTGAGGCAATGGCTTAGACAGCGAGTCCGTCGTATTATCCCTTGAGGTGACACGTTCCATCTTTATGTCTCCTCTATCAATGATATAACATATCAAATGGTATCGTCTTAGTTCGTGCTTGGATTCTGATGAGATCTCGACTCCTTCGCTTGCGAGATAGCTCCATTATTATCACAGAAGATAGTAATGGCTCGACAATGCTAGGTATCACATCCAATTCCTGGATGAAGTTTTTCATCCAAACACCTTCCTTTGCTGCTTCACTCGCGGCAATGTATTCTGTCTCGGTGGTTGAATCTGCGGTAGTGTTTTGCTTGGAGCTCTTCCAGCTTACCGCACCACTATTGAGGCAGAACACGTATCCAGATGTTGACTTGAAGTCGTCTACATCACATTGGAAACTAGAATCAGTATACCCTTCCAATTTCAATTCTCCTCCACCGTATACCAAGAACAATTCCTTAGTCCTTCTCAGGTACTTCAGAATTGCCTTTACGGCTATCCAGTGCTGCTCACCTGGATCAGACTGGTAGCAACTTGTAACGCTTAAAGCGTATGCTACGTCTGGTCTCGTACATAACATACCATTCAATATGCTTCCTATTGCGGATGCATATGGTACTCGAGACATATTGCTTCTCTCTTTAGGCGTCTTTGGGGCCATAGACTTAGAGAGTGCAATCCCATGTCTCATTGGAAGCAATCCTCTATTGGATTCTTCCATATTAAATCTCTTCAAGATTTTATCTATGTACTGGGAATGGGAGAGGCCCAGCAGTCCTTTTGATCTATCTCGGTAGATCCTTATACTTAGTACAAATGATGCTTCTCCCAAATCCTACATTGAGAATTGTGTAGATAACCATGCTTTAGTTTCGGACAACACTTTCACATTCCAATGAGAAGAATGTCATCAACGTAAAGCACCAAAAATTCAACTGTACTCCCACTGATCTTCTTGTACACGCAAGGTTCGAACACGTTTTTGATGAATCCAAAAGTTTGGATTGTTTCATCGAAACGGATGTTCCAACTTCGGGAAGCTTGCTTCAGCCCATAAATGGACCTCTGGAGTTTGCACACCTTGTGTTCATCTCCTTTGGATGCATATCCTTTTGGTTGCTCCATTAAGATCTCCTTGTCAATGTCCCCATTGAGAAAGGCAGTCTTTACATCCATCTGCCATATCTCGTAGTTATACCACGCAGCTATGGCCAGCAAGATTCGAATGGATTTAGGCATTGCGACGGGCGAGAAGGTCTCCTCAAAGTCGATGCTTGGCCTTTGAGTGTATCCTCTTTGCCACTAATCGCGCCTTGTAGGTTATTACCTCTCCGTTCACTCCAAGCTTTCGCTTATAGATCCACTTGCAACCCACGGGAGCTACTCCCACTGGTGGATCTACCAAGGCCCAGACCTTGTTCGAGTGCATGGAGTCCAATTCGAATTCCATGGCTTCACGCCACTTTCCCGAGTCTATGCCTAGCATAGCCTCTTCGTAAGTCCTTGGGTCGGTTAGAGACTGTCTAGTCTCACGCAGCAGACCGTAGTACCTCTCGGGTTCTCTACGTTGTCTTTCTGACCTACGAAGTATCGGTGTACTCTCTGATGTACTTTCATGCTCTTGTTCTCCCACTGCCTGTGGTGATGGGTCAGCTTGATCGACCTCTTTGGTGTTTTTCAGCTTCAGTGACCTCATCTAGTTCTACGTTGTGTTCCTTCTTGCCCAGCAAGAAATCCTTCTCCAAGAAGTGTGTGTTCCTTGAGACAAACGTAGTTTATCTTGTAGGATCGTAGAACTTGTATCCTATAGAGTTTTCTGGATACCCCACGAATTGCATAAGATGGACTTTACGTCCAACTTATCTCCCACCAGCTTATTCACATAAGCGGGAGACCCTATATGCGCATGAATGCATATGAAGGTACAATACCAAAACTCATATCACGTGATATGTTTTGGATCTGGCTTCAGAGATACTTAGCTCAGTATCTTCGATTTTCTCGATCAAGTTTCATTTGTTTGAATAAGGAATTTCATGTAAGATTTCTTAATGGACATTTACATGTCCAGAATGCCCAACAACTGACAATGTTTTGAGCGAGTCTTACATTTCGAGAATCCAATTCTCCATTAAATAATCAATGGCGTAGTGCCAATGCATGATTGATTTTGAATCGATCCAAATCTTCTTACATGCTTTCATTGATTAGGCTCTCTTCTTTTATTCCAAAAGTAATTTGGAATTGTACATTACAACGTACTTTTACCCACGAGGGTACTAGAGACGCCTTATCTCCCACTAATTCTTTAGTGTTTCTACACACTTTTAAATGGATTAAATCCATTGCAATTGTTTATGCCTCTTGGTTGCCTAGCAACCAATGACTAAATCTAATTTCCATTAAGCAAGATTCGAAAGTCGGTTACTATGTGTAGCATCCCAGTCAAGCTCGACCCAGTCGAGCTCAGTCTTTGAATCTTTTAATTCGGAAATATGTTTTAGTATTCGTGTATCGCCTTTCGGTTTTTACAACGACTCAAGTGTGTGAAATCTTGATTATTTATATTTTATTGACTATGCATAATATATTTAGTCGATATATGAGTATCCAGACTCATTTGCTTATGTACACCTTTTGCGTATAAATCTTATAGCGCAATCAGTTCCAACCATTATGGAACTATCACATCCCTTAAGACAAGGGATGGTATAAGCAAATTCTAATGATCTAAATAATTCATGGCTTTAGATGCATTGAATGCATCAATGAGTGCTTCATCGGGCATCCAACACCCTTATGCATTACTTTAACCATAAGGTTAAGTTCAATAAAATTTAATCATCCCTTATGGGATGAATAGGTTCAATTCCCTTTTCCCTTGATCTTAATCCATGGAAGAATCATTTTGATTGACTTTTCAACTTATCATCCTTACAGAAAAACCTCCAAGGTTATTTCCCTTCAGAGAGGATTCATTCATCTTCTTCCATCTCTCGAGCCTTTTGAGGCCTTTTAACAAGATGTTACTTCCCATTTATGGGAGATTTCATGTTTGCCTTCAAGAAAATTTGGGCTTGAGAACCATCCTCAACCCTCTGGTGAAACTTATCACCTTTCTTATTTGAAGAGTAACTTCGAAAAAGGCAGCTTGGTGAAACATATCACCATTCCAGTCGAAGTGTAACTTCGAAAGGAAAAACAATGAAATCTTTGTAAGGAGATTAGTCCTTGCTTGGACTCGAGAATAATTTCTCAAGTTTCGAAGTCATTCAAAATTCATTTGGGTTCAGTCAATTTATTTGATTCAAGTATGATGGTAAATATTCATGGATACATAACTTATGATAAACTATCATAAACATGACGATAAATACGCGGCAGATTAATATCAATGCATAATTTACAAACATGGTTTCATTTGTAAATTACTCCCACTATTTTTGTCGAATACTTATGCCCCCACATAAGGTTCGGGAAATAAAAATTTCCTAATGGGCTCAAGGCCCAAATGCAATCGCTCAGTACCCACGACTCGTTGGCCATACCAATTGATCCACTTGGTGGGCGATTACGTCGCCGGTTAACCATCCCAGCTAACCCTTGAGTTCATTCAGCCTCGGTTTTCGTTATGGACCCACGACTCGTGAGACATCCATACTTACTCGCGTTAAATCATGTCCAATACTCGTGAAGAGAAATAGTTCAATCCTAGACGCCCCACGACTCGTGAGACAGCGCCTAGAACCTTGCTATCCCCTCCCTTGGCACTAAACTGTGCATCAAGGCAATAGACATATCATCTTCCTATAGCTCGACCCACGACTCGTGAGACATCGAGATATATTTGTACAATATGCCTAAGACCTAGTAATTGGATAGGCTCGGACCATAGACACCATTCATATGCGCCCGTTAATCGATTTAATATTCTAATTGAGTTTTTAAGTTCAATTGGAGGTTTTAAGTTTTCTTCGTGCGAGGTCTCATCAGATTATGCTTTATCTTGTTTACGTGATCTATTCTAAGCATGCAAGACATACATCAAAGAATAATAGTAAACATATATCACCTAGCATTGCACATATGATTGGTCGATTGCCCATCCTATGCGATCCATCACGAGCCACATGATGGACCAATTGGTCAGTCTAGGGTGGAAATTAAATGTTCTAACTATTACAATTTTTCAAACCCATACATCATGGGCCTTCTTGTAATATCCACCTTGATTGGGCCTCCATGTAATGAATTGGGCCTCCATGTCCTCCAAGGTAATGGGCCTCCATGTGGATCTCCAAGTCTTCATGAGGTCTTCTTGGCTCCAAGCCTAATCTAAACCTAGCTTATAAAAATAAAGACCCTATTCTATTACATTCGTTTGCGCAAGCAAGGGCACCAATCAGGCCCATTTAATTACAACCCATAAAATAAATAAACCAAAACTACACAGGGCTTAAGGGCAAAATCGACAAATCCACATATTCACTCAAGAACATGCATAAATTCACATAAGGGCATAAATGTAAATTTACCGGCTCCTTTAATTTTAATTCACAAAAATTATCCAAGTTAATTTAATTTTGAATCATCAATTAATCTCTAAGATTAATTAACTCTTACTTGAGTTCTAAGTAATCTACAACTCTTATCTTGATAAAGTTGGTTAATTAAGATAGTTACAAATCTTCCAAGATTACTATCTTATCCAAAACTCTAAGTTTCCCAATTTTACAAATCTCCAAGATTCTCAAGATAATACTATTTTGAATAGATTAGTTAACTAAGGTAGTGTCTAAATCCACCAAGATTTTTACCTTATCCAAAACTCCAAGTTTCCTAATTTAATAAGATCTCTAAGATCTTTAATCTTGGTAACTTACTAGAAGAGATTAATTTTAATTAAATCTCTTCTTACAATTGAAACTCTAAGTTTCCTTGTTTGATAAGATCTCTAAGATCTTTAATCTTGGTAATTAACTACAAGACATTAATTTTAATTAAATGTCTTATATTAAATAAAACTCTAAGTTTCCTTGTTTAATTAGATCTCTAAGATCAATCTAAGATTCACCAAGATTCACCAAGATTCCATAACAACCAAATCTCCAAGATTTTGTTCAAGATTATCCAAAATTCTGCCACGAAAATTTTTGAATCACCAAATCATGTCCGTGGTACGTACGGTTTCAAGTTGACTAAAAAATCAACATTTTGCAATTTACCAAATCAAATTGCAATACATGATATTGCTTCAAAATTTACGTAGCCCATGCCAAATTAAAACAACATTCATGCAATTACACATCACGTGAATTGTGCCTACAAAAGGAAATCAAAGAATTGTGCCCAGCACTAAGGTCGATCTAATTACATTGTTTTGCTTTTGTTTTGTTTTAATTTGTGTTTGATTACTTGTTGATTTAATTAGAAACAAATTCAGTTCAATTAAATCCCAATCCAAAATAAAAATTAACACGATAAAATTTCGAATCAAAAATTTTTACATTAACTCCAAGTTAACAGATCTACGTCCTAAAACATATACAGTTAAAGAACTAGCCACATAAATCAAACATATGATTTAAAAAAACACAGAATTTGCAAATTCATATATATACAAAGCCTAGAGTTGGCTCTGATACCACTGTTGGGATTCGGTAAGATAAACAGCCCTAGGCACAGCGGAATATAAAAATTTTAGGACCTCTTACGGAATCTTGCCAGGATACTCTCTAGTTGTATATATATGAATAAATAAAACGATAGTATAAGTTTGCACGTTATACCTATCTCCTTGCAAATCCAAGTTGGCAGTCAGCAAAACGGACTCTGAAATTCTCCTCAGCAAAATCGACCCAAGCTCTGCAGTAGCGCCCCACGTGTTGCGCCTCTACGGGTTCATACACCACAATTACACGAAAATAATAAATCTTGATCAGCTAGAACACAAGATATATTATGATCTAGGATTTAGGAACGATTTAGGAACAAAGTCGAAAACGAAAAATTCTTCCAAAAGGAAGACAGGGTTCGATCGACTACACAGGGAGAGGGGAGAGAGAATTTTTGCTCTTGCTCAATTTTTGCTTATGGAGTTGTGTGAAAAATAACTATAAGATACCTACTTATAGTTATCTCCCTAACCTAGTCCTATTAGGACTAGGTCTTCTCTCTCCTACATGGGCCATGGCCCTCTTTAATTAGAAGACCAAGTCTCCTAATTAATTCATGGCCCAGTTAATTAATTTGACCAGGCTTTATTTAATCTCCCAATTAAATAGCCCAATTAATTAACTTAATCTCCCATTTAATTAAATCAGACTCTAAGCCCATTTAATTAAAATCCCTTCTAATTAATTAAATCCAACTTAATTAATTAATCCACAAATTAAATTCCAATTTAATTTATGATCCTGATCCAATTCCAATTGGATCCCAATTTGTTCCAATTGGGTCGACCCAGTCGACCCACCCATAATAATCGACCCAGTCGATTATTCACCCAGTCGACCCAGTCGACTCGGTCGTTCTTATTTCCTCGCTTTCGCTTCATGTGTATTGTGTATGCCCCGTAGGTTCACCACATAATTGGCCGTGGGTTATAATTAAATATTATTTAATTATTCGAGTAAGATTTACTCTAAATCAATCGAACACTCTGTCGATTGATCATTCCAAAATTAGCACCCCTGCCAATTTGGGAATTCTACCACACTCCACGGTCGATGTCCAGCCACAAGCCCATGGAGCCCAATCACTGGTGAATTAATTCAGTGAACCTTTTATCTCATTTACAATTTCCATATACGACATAATCTCTCCATCGATCAATCTCCCAGTCGAGACTTAAGGGTATGGTCTTTCATCGGTTTCCCTTTTCTTTTGTCTTGACCTTATGCATTCTGGTCTCGAAATAATTCTCTTTGACTTTACCTTTATGAGCTACTTACATAAAGCAGTCAGATACCTCGGCCGAGGATTTTACCAGAATTAATTTCTCACAGAAATCCATAGGAGAATTTCCCAACCTATCAAGTCGGGTCAATGGATCCTTTGTTGATGATATGAATCTGCATACGAGTTCCTCTATACCCAATATGAGTCCACAGAGACTTTCTGGCGATCTCCAGTCAGTCGGGACTCAAATCAAAGCATAGACGTTCTCGCACCAGATAAACCCTATCATCTCAAGTAGTTAGGGATCGTTCCTCGTATACTATTGTAAATTGGAATAACTTCAACCCCGATATGCGACTACCGCTTCCATGGTGAGTTATTTCCTAATTGGGGTATTCAGTGCGCTTGCCATCCCAGCAAGCCACCCACTTATGTGTATCGACTATCCCAGTCACGCTCGTGGACCCCAGCGTTCTCCAGTTCATCGGAGTATACACAATAGTGAGAGTCTAACCGAATCCAATGATATCCTATCTCGATTGGATTCTACGACTCTTGAATATATTCTAGATCACGGCCTTGGAGATCAGTCCACGGGTTGTCCCATAGCCCTGTGATCTAAGGACTTCTATCCTTATGCGTAGATAATTATTACATAAGATAAAGATGACCATATAATAATAAAATGCATTTATTAATCCAATTGAATGGTCCTTTCAATTAAATGCAACCAAATAGTTGGCTTGCAGGACACTATTCTATCACATTTCTGACTGAATCAATGGGTCCAAATAAGTCCATGTGTAGCAGCTCCAAGATTCTTTCAGAAGATTGGTGCTTCTTGCTTTTGAACGATGACTTGATTTGTTTTCCTTTCTGACATGCGTCACATAGCTTGTCTTTGCTCATGACTGTTTTTGGAATCCCTTCTACCAAATTATTCTTTATCATTCTGTTTATGGTCTTGAAGTTTAAATGATTCATCCTTTTGTGCCATAGCCAGCTAACTTCACTTGGCGTTAATGCCACCAAGCAAATGTTTGAATTCTTGTCAGCAGAATTCCAGTCGACTATGTAGACATTTCCTTGTCGTCTTCCAGATAAAATTACCTTCTTTGTACCAATCTGTTCAACGTAGCACTTATCTGTTGAGAAGATGACTGAATATCCTTTGTCTCAAAATTGACTTATGCTTAGAAGATTATATTTGAGGCCTTTAACATATGAGACGTCAGATATCTCTATGTTTCCTCTGATCAGTCTCCCTTTAGCTTTAATCTTGCCTTCTTTGTTGTCTCCAAAAGTAACCTTTGGACCATCCACAGCAACAACATCAGTCAGCTCATGTATGCTTCCACACATGTGCCTTGAACAACCACTGTCCAAGTACCAAATCTTCTCTACTCTACTCCTACTCCTAATCCTAACCTACAAAACAAAAATAAAATTGTTTTAGGTACCCTTATTGAGAGGGTCCTGGAGGATTAGTTCCACCTTTGACAACCCAAGATGTTGATGTCTTAGGCTTCTTAGGCTTCTGAGTTTTGACAGGAGCATGAACAGTTTCATCTTTATCATATTTAGCAGATAAGTCATGTTGATGATCAGTATGATAGGAAAAATGTTCATAAGCAGGGTAAGGTGCATGATAAGCAGGATATGCATGTATTGGATGAGCAAGATATGGTGCATAGTAAGTAGGAAATTGAGGTGCATGATACATAGGAGGATATGCAGCAGGTTGCACATAATAAGACTCATTTCCATACCAAGCATTTTGATTTTCTTATTCTTATGCTTCTTTGGTTTACTAGTTGCTTGCTCATTAACAGATGACTTAGTTTTATCACTAGTCTGATTAGTTTTAGCCTTGTCAGAGGACTTCCTAGGACTCTTCTGTTTAGGCTTACTGGTCTGTTTTCCTACACTAGGCTCTTTGCTCTTTTTAGCCTTAGGAGTTTTTGTCTCCTTTACCACTTTCTCAGGTGAAGCAGGTTTAGTAGTTTGAACATACAGAATGACCTTACTATTGTCAGCAGATATAAATTTTTCAGTATGATTCAATTCTAACTTATCCTGTTCTAAAGGCATCTTCTGTTTACTAGATATATGAGTGGATACAACAGATGATTTCTCATGAGACTCAATAACTTTTTCAAGTTCCATGATTTTACCCTTATAAACTTCACATTCAGCTTTCAGAGATTCATGTTCTTGCTCAAGCTGTTTATATTCAGCTGATTCTCTTGGCTTTTCAGCTGTGAGTTTCAGTGAACTGTTTTGCTTTTTTAGCAATATCATCTCTTCCTTAAGCTTTTTATATGCTTCAGCAATACCAGTATTGTTAAGCATCATTTGTTCAAATGAATTAAATAATTCATTATCAAGAGGAGTTACCTCATCCTCAGAGTCATCAGATTCCTTGGCCATCAGGCAGAGGAGAGCAGGTTTTTCTTCATCGGAATACTCTTCGTCTGAAGTGTCTGAGTCTGAATCAGATGAGTAGACAGCAGTCAGCTTTTCTGCTTCAACCATCATTGCCTTGCCTCTCTGATGCTTTCTTTCCTTTCTGATTCTCTTCTCTTCTTCAGTGTACTTCTCTGCTTTTGGATAAGGACAGTCTCTGATGAAATGTCCCAATTTCCTGCAGTTATAACACATTAGTTTTGCTTTATAATCATCTTTATCTTGAGAAGAAGAGTTAGGTTTAGAAGTAGAAGCATTGTCGTATTTGTTCTTCATTTTTCTCTTGTAGAACTTCTTGAAATTATTCATCAGCAATGCTACATCTCCAGCTGTGTACGCCTTTTTGTTGAGTATTGTGGCTTCATCAGATAAGTCCACTTCTTTACTTCTCTGTGCTGGTCTTCTAGGATTTTCAGCAGCAACTAAGGCAGCTGTGGGTCCTGAAGTTGAGGTTTCTTCAATTCCCATTCTAGGCAGTTTATACTCGAATGCCTTGAGTACGGAGAACAGCTCTGTAAGAGAAATCTTCCCCAGATCTCTTGATTCTTCCATAGCTGTCACTTTCATGTTGAACTTGGGAGGCAGAGCCTTCAGTACTCTGACGGTGATCTCCTTGTCAGTGAAGGTCTTTCTCAACTTTAGAACTTCATTGAGTGTTCTGGTGAACCTGGTATCCATCTGATCAATGGTCTCTCCAAACTTCATCTTGAAGTTATCCAGTTTCTCCAAAGCAACAGTAAGCTGATGCTCTTTTATTGCATCATTTCCTTCACTCATATCATGAACTTTATCCCACATCTCCTTTGCAGTCTTGCAATGTTTGACTTTGTCAAACCGATCATTATCCAAGACTTTAGTCATGATAAATCTTCCGACTTTATCCAGATTAAATAGCTTTATTTCCTATGGAGTCATCTCATGAAGGTCTTTTTCCACCACGGTATCAACTTCATTTATCTTTATCGTCTTGGTGAATCTGAATGGACCTTTTATGATATATGTATACATGTTGTCATTGTAGGCAGCTAAGAAGATCTCCATTCTGATCTTCCAGTCTTCAAAAGACATACCAGCAATGTGGGGAACTTGGCTGATACAGTCCATTTTTCAAAAAGTTTGATTTTTCAAAAAGATGCTCTTTTGAAAAGTTTTGAAAACCTTTGAAAAACACTTGAATCAAGCTTGTTGATAAGGCAGCTGATTCTAATGAACCACCTGCTCTGATACCACTTGTTGGTCCCAAGTGGTCAGATGAGGTCTAGAGGGGAGGGGGTGAATAGACCTTATGAAGAACAGTAAGCTGACTATGCTGATCGTGAGCAAATCTTGAACAGCAGAGTGACCACTCTTCTTATGATAACTTAGCTGTTTTCAACCAAAAACAGTTTTACAAGAGTATACTTGCAGCGGATGTTTGAAAGTGTTTTTCACAAGTAGACTAAGTCCTTTAAAAGATTTTATCCCCAGTTTAAAACTCCTTTAACATCTTTAAAACAATTCAAAGTGTTTACTTATGCAATTTTGAAATATGCAAGAAAACTTAAATGCAAAAACAACACATGGAATTTTTATAGTGGTTATATGGATAATAATCCTTTAGTCCACTCTTCCAGATCACTTAGATTCTGGGTTATACTATAAACACACAGTTTACAATATTTCTCCACTTACACCTAAACAACAAATGAAAAGGCTATAAGCTAGCAATAGGAAATCACTCAGAAAACCTATCCTCTGAAGTTAAATCACTCACAAAGACGGATTTAAACTTCGCACAACACTCAGCTAATACAAATTCACTCAGAAGATGTTTTCTTTTTGCTTCAACTAGGCTTCTGTCAACAAATGACTTTCACCAGACGAGTGAGCTGTTCGAGCTTCTTGAGACTTAGAAAAATTTCTGCTTCAGAATCAAAATCTCAGAATGTTGTTATTTTTCTCGCTCGTTGAAATCAGCTCTATTTATACTTGTATTTGAAAATATGACCGTTGAAGGAAATCACAATTCAAATCCATAGCCTTAGCCCAAATTCAGAACGGCTACCTGCTACAGTCCTTTCTCTGCTGTACTTTCCTGTAGCAGCATTAAATGCACCATGCTGATCCGAGAATATTCTTCAATCATTTGTCATTACTACCCTTCTCTTGCAGCATTAATTACACCAAGTGCATTTATAGATACTCTGCTGATCAAATACTGAACTAATCTGATTTGAGTCAGCTGATGGTCTACCCTTCTGATTGCTGTTTCAGCATGAGATCATGATGGGATAGTGCCCTGCAAGCCAATAGATTTTAGCTTGTACTATCATGTGATAAGCTTTCTCTAGTATAAATGAATTAATACGATCGTTTGTTTATGCTATGTAAACCAAACAATGGCCAACTTCATCTCTCGCGAATAACTTAAGCGATTGGATGAAACCCTGAGATCACTCATGACTATGGGATTATTCACTTCAGTATTGGGTGCGATTAATCATGAAACAGTCTCAAAGGTCGTGATCTCGAAAATGTTCCAAGTCATAGATTCCTATCGAGACGGGGTATCGAGGGAATCGCAAAGACTTGTAGGATTATGCATGATTCACATGAAGTGAATTTGTTGTTGTTTCATGAACAAGACATGTTGATGTCAGTGCATATGACTAGGTGGTTCGATAGGGGATCGAACGCGTCGAACGACCCGAACAGAGAGACCCATTGTGGAAGTGCGTAAAAGCATATCGGTGATGGGATGTCTCTCAAGACTTATAACAGTGTACGATTTAGTCCTTAGACTTGAGATGCTAGGGCGAATTCGGTATGCGGGTGTGCGTACTTTGATTTAGGAGCCGGTCACATAGATTGACCATTGTGCGCCTACGTTGGGTACGTATAGTCGTATGCGCGGATGGTTAGCATCAAAATGGGATCTACCGACTCAGCGTAGTTCGTTGAGAGAATTTCCTATACATTCTTAGATAATATATTCCGAGAAACCCGTGGCCACGGTCGGTGACGGATTTGGAACGGGGTTTCCAAATTTAGCAGTCACACCGGAATTATTATCCTGAATTAGAAAGTATAGTTATCGAGATAATTAGAGGTGCCGATCAATTCACACACCCTAGGTCTCGATCGGGAAATTAGTCGATAGAGGGACCGTATGTACATGGTACTTATAAGAGGTGAGGTTCACTGAGATCAATTCACCTGAAGTTGGGCCTCATGGGCTTGTGGCTAGACATCGACCATGAGGTGTGGGTACTCCTGAATTAATAGGGAGATTGATTCTGGAGTGGTCAATAAAGGAAGTTTATTGATCGGAGCAATTAATGAAAATATTAATTGCTCACTAATTAAATCACGAAATTGTGAGCCTGCGGCCAATTGATGGTGAACCTAGAGGGTCACACACAATACAGTTAGGACTGTGACAGTCAACTGAAGAAAGAATTGATTTAATGAATTAAATCGATAGAATTAAAGGGTTAATTCTAAGAGAGAGAAAATTAATTAGATTATTCTAATTAATTAAATTGTTAATTAAAGGGTTAATTAAAGTGTTAAATCTTTAATTAGATTTGATGGGCTATTAATTAAAGTGTTAATTAAATGAATGGGCCATTTAATTAAAGTGTTAATTAAATGAGTGGGCTATTTAATTAAAGTATTAATTAAATAGATGCAAGACATGGGCCAGTTTAATTAGTGGCCCATTAACTGAAGTCTTGCACAAGGAGTTAGGGTTTTTTGTATTCTCTATAAATAGGGAGTCTTAGAGACTCAAACCTAATGGAACTCAAGAGAGAGAATCCACAAGGCAAGAAACACTCAAACCCTAACCAACTCCTAAAAGCCGCCGCCCCCTCAACCCTAGCCCTAGTTGTGCGCCGCCTAACCCTAGCCGCCGCCGCCGCCGCCGATGTGTGCTAGTGGATTGGCCGTGCCACCCTTCTCTCTTTCTTCTTCATGTACATCTAGAGTTGGATCTTGATCCAACTCTTGATTTTGACATGTTTCCATCCTAGTTCTGAGCCTGAGGATCGAAGCAGTCACAGATCTAGCTGGTGTGGACTATTCTCTAGAGACACCACACATGGGGTGTTTCTCACGAACCAGATCCATCAGATCTGAATGAAGACCGGAGGAAAAACCACCACCTTGACTGTGGTGAGGTAAATTGCTATTTACCATCTTATAATTTAGTAATTTATTTGCTAAATTGTATTCAACCTTTTCGTATGTGCTAATAAGTAAATCCTGGGAATTGGTGTATGAAAAAATTTAAATTCCGCACCGTTGTAGTTGACAATCATACCCATAAATTCCAACAGATCAGTAGTCTTCTGGGCTTAGAATTTTTTTGGACTCTTCTGTTGTCTTCTTTACTTGTCCAAAATTCTTCTAAGGGAACTAAGCTTTCCATACTTAGCTGATTCTGATGTTTTGGAAATCATCAAAACCTTTCCTTATCTTCTTATCTTCTTTGCACTTTATCATCTTCATCCAACAAACCTTCAGGAAACTCAATCTCAAGCAATTTTCCTCCCTTTATACAACTACATAGAAAAAATGAAATTTTGGTGCATGTAAGATTAATGAACATTTAAAACATAAAATTACTTACATTTTCAATCAATTTATCTTTTGACTTTCTTGTAGATGGACCCCTGCCTTCTTTCTTTCTTTTCTTGGTGGAATCTAATTTTTGTTTGGCAAATAGTTAAGATTTTAGAATTAAAACAAACAAAGAAAATTTGAAATGTAATGACAAATAAGTACTTAAATGCTTACCGGTGATATTTGTTGAACTTGGTGGAGGAATTTCAATGTCCTTTGCAGTGGTAACATCAACGTCTGGAGATCTAGGCAAAGACGGTTGTACAAGTGTAGATGCTGATAATGAAGGAAAATTCGTTGTTTGCTCCACTGATGCTTCATTGGTTGTTATTTTACCCTTCCGAGTTGCAGGACGATGTAGAACTATTCCTTTTGGTGGCATTTTACTGCATATAAAGATAAACATTAAACACATCTAACATAAAAAAGTTGCAAATAATAAATATGGAAGGCTAAAATATAATAGACAATATATATCAAATCAAATTAATAATGCATGAGCTGATCATATCAGTTTGTGCCAAAAGTATCAAATCTGATCCAAGACACAAATATTTACATTTCAAAATTATATTTTCCAAGAAAACTAAACCATAATGCAAAAAGATCTACCCATCATCCTCATTGCCATCAATAAAAGTGTGCACAATTTCCTCCTCATCATCGCATTGGGTGAGTGTTTCGTCTTCTTCATCTGCTGATTCATCTTCACCATAATTATATGTGTGTGTATTTTGTTGCCTAATATTTTCAAGAACCCTTTCATCCACAATATCGGGCTCCACATCTTCTCTCGCTAAATTCTCGAAATCTTCATTGTCAATCTCAACTATATTTGCAGCCCCACCCGACTCGTATTACTGAAATGCATTTTCTTGAACCATTTCTGGAACGTCACCTATCTCTTCAACTTCTTCATCTTCTTGTTCAACAAGTTCCCACAAATGCCTATGGGGTACACGTACAATTTGCCAATTACCACCCAACTTTGTGTCATTGACATAGAAAACTTGTTGCACTTGATTTTGCAACACAAATGGATCATCTTCATACCATCGTGATCTTATATCAATGCTCACAAAATGTTTATCTTTTTGCATAGTACTTTGGCTGCCAGTGTTAAACCATTCACATTGGAGTAACACCACTTTTTATCCTTTAAGATATGTCAATTCTACTACTTTTTTCAAGATACCATAAAACTCTATCATCTCATCTTTGTGATCCCCCTCCACAACTAATCCATTATTTTGAGTTGTTCGACGATCATCCCGATCTTTTGTGTGAAAATAGACCTCATTAACGAAACAACCCGAGTATAATTTTTTTAAATATGCCCGAGGGCCATTTGTCAATGCCCATAGTTCATCTGATACTTCTTATGAGTGCTCATGGTGTAACACATTTATTTACCACAACATAAAAATGAAGATATTTATATTTTGTACAATAGTCACACTTTAATTATTTTTATTCTAAACTTACATGATCTCTAAACCACTCACGAAATTGCTCTTCATGGTGTTTCTCAATGTCGTTGATATTCATCCTGTAGAGTTCTTCCATATGTTTGCTAAGAAATAATTCACAACTAAAATGAGAAATTTAGGATATCAAAATTACATTAAAGAGTATCCTAAAAAAAGTTTCTTACCTTTTGTAAACATCTACCTCGTCGCAGTTGTTCAATATAATGCTTTGGGCTGTGTTGATTCGTTTTTGAGAAAGTGCAGCACAACGCTTAAAATGTCCGAACGGGTTGACTTTTAATGAAAAGACAGACAAATCACTTTCTTGACGGTCTTCAGTACCATCATGATTTCTCCCAATTCTATTAAATTTTGTTTCAACTCCATCCAAGTACATTGACATAAATGTTAGACACACTTTTACAATATACCCTTCCGCTATTGAACCTTCCAGATGATCTTAATTCCGCACATCTCCTTTAAGAGATTTAAGGAATCTGAGAAAATAATGCAATTCATACAAATATAGTTTTCAATTAAGTGATATACTTGAATATACTTATAATCATGTAAAGAAAGTGGTAGTATATACCTTTCAATTGGATACATTCAACGAGAATGAACGGGGCCTGCGAGCTTTGCCTCTCGAGGTAAGTGAACAACTAGGTGGACCATGACATCAAAAAATGCAGGAGGATATATTTTTTCCAACTTACACAAGATAAGAGGAATGTTTCTCTCCATTTTCTCTATATCTTCTACCCTCAGTATCTTTGTACAAAGAATTCAAAAAAATTCACCAAGCTCAAATAATGCTTCAGTTACATCCTTCCCCAAAAAATCCACGATTGCCAACAGGAATTAGTCGTTGTAAAAGAACATGACAATCATGGGAATTCAGCCCCAACATCTTTCCGTCTTTATACCCGTCAGGAAATTTAATGGACTTGAGAAAGTCACAAAAACCTTTCTTTTCGCTTGAAGACAAAGTATGGCATGCTTTCGGCTTTATAGTAGTGTCCCCGTGTTTTTGAAAGTGTAACTCCTTTCTAATATTAAGGTCACGCAAATCTTCACGCACTTTTTCTGTATCTTTTGTTTTGCCGTCAATTTTCATCAGTGTACCCAACACATTATCACATATGTTTTTCTCGACATGCATTACATCTAGATTATGGCGCAACTTAAGTTTATGCCAATATGGTAATTCAAAGAATATGCATTTTTTTACCCAGTTTCCTTCTTCCAAGAAGCCTTTCCTCTTCCGCTTACTTGGTTGTTTTCCTAGTTTATCAAATTTATGCTCCAGGTTGTCCAAATGTGACAACACTTCTTCCCCAGACCATTCTTTAGGTTTAGGACGTGTTTCAAGCTTACTATCAAATAACTTACTCTTTCGAAAAGGATGGTTGATGTCCAGATAACGTCGATGTCCTTGGTAGCATATTTTGCTTCTTAGTCTTTTAGAATCTGTCTCATAGAAACAACACGGACATGCGTTGTATCCCTTTGTGGTCCACCCTAATAAATTGCTAAGTGCAGGAAAATCGTTAATTGTCCACAAAATTGTTGCACACATTTTAAATGTTTCTTTAGTACTAAAATCAAAAGTATCAACACCATCCCATAATTCATTCAATTCGTCAATCAATTGTCTAAGATAAACATCGATATCTTTTCCAGGAGCACGAGGACCGAGGATGAGCAATGGCATCATAAAATGATCATCTTTCATTCATTTGTACAAGGGCATGTTATATGGAATAAGTATAATTGGCCACATATTGTATGAGTTACTCATGTTTCCAAATGGGTTAAACCCATCAGTTGCCAAACCAAGGTGAACATTGCGCAGATGTAGTGCAAAATCAGGATATTGTGCATCGAAATCCTTCCAAGCGGGTGAATCTGATGGGTGACTCAAGCTTCCCTCTACATCAAGGCATTTTTCAGCATGACACCTCTTGTATGAAGCCATTTTAGAAGACATGAAAAGTCTCTGCAACCTTGGTTTTAAAGGAAAGTACCACAAGACCTTTTGAGGAATTCGTTTACCTTTCCCATCGTCATATTTCCAACAAGGTTCATTACAAACAGGAAACGAAACTTTACCCTTATTTTCCTTCCAAAATAATGCACAATCATATTTACATGTATCAATCTTCTCATATCCCAAGCCTATCCCATAAAGAAGTTTTTTAGCCCAATAAATTAAAGAGATGGTGGAACTAGTTCGCCTTCTGGTAGCACATCTCTGAACAACTCCAATATCATATCCACTGTCTTATTAGTCATTTTTTTTTACTTTAATTTGAAGCAACTTGACAATAAAAGATAATAAAGAATACTTCCAGCCAGGATACAACTCATGTTTAACATCACTCAATAATCTTTCATAATTTTCAGTATTTGATTCAAAAGAATGTTCCGGAATTTCCGCATCTCTTATCTCCCCTATCATGTCATGTAATTCATCAATCTCTTGATCATCATGCTCATTTCGATCCTCAAAAACAAGATTTTCATTTTGCTGAGAATCACTAGTCTGACTTTGTAAAGGATCACTAGTTTGACTATTTTGTCTAAATGAAAAACATCGTGGAATTTTATGTTCTCCATGAAATATCCAGTCTTTGTAGTATATACAAAATCCTTTCCAGTGCAAATCTCTTTTCACATCAACAAGATTTTTACGTTTTATGTTTCGACATTCATTACATGGACGAAGAATTTTATTATTAGAGACAATTGCATTCTCCATTGAGAATTTCAAAAATGATTCCGCGCCATTAATATATATAGAAGAGAACCTATCTTTTTCACAATCCAACTATTATCCATAGCTGCAAGAAGGAGTAGTAAATTTAGTTATATGTCTTATTAGTATCTTTTACTTTTGGGCCATCGCCTCATTTCCATCTAAATTTGGACCAAAATTACAATTGAGAAAGACCTATTAGGCCAAAAATATTAGACAAATACTATTTTATGAGACAAAATGTGTATAATATTTTAAAAATTAGACCATAGGCGCATATTAGTATTGAATCTGATCTGTACTTTTATAAAGTAAAAGACCAAAAGTGTTAGAGGGTCCAATATTGTGCATATATCCGTCCACACAATAATGAAGGCAAGGTAATACACCACTCACATATACAATAATAAAAGCACATGATAGAGCAGAATCTAAAATACCACTAAGCTTACAAAACTTTTGTAAATTTAAGTACAATAACTTTGACAATTGAAATCACAAAAATTTTAAATAACTTACTTAGAACCTGAACCGAATAAATCTTGAAATAATCAGTTTATTTATAGCCCAAACACCACTTGCTTCATTATCTTATATTAAAAATATTTCTAATACTCTAACTTCAGAAAAAATTTAAAAGAACCCATGTTAATTGGCGAATTGTTTCAGAAAAAATAATTAAGAAGCTAGCAACAAATTTAGAGGTAAAAAAAAAAGGAAAAAGGAAAATAAAAGTTCATAGATACAATATAGAGAGGGATGAGGGATTTACCTGATTGCAAGAGATTTTGTAACTATCAAACAGAGAGCATAGTAGCAGTATGATGGACAGCTGATTTTTCTTCAATTAGCTCATAAAAAGACCCAAAAAATTGAAGCACGATGAGGAATCGAATAGCCAGTGACAATAAATTTTAGAACCCTAATAATCCTCATCTTAGTTTTGTTTGTTTAATTAGTTAGTAATAAGAAAATAAAGAAATAAAAAGGCGCAAAAGAAAAACTGAGAGGGAAACCAATTTTAGGGGAAAATATTGCCTCCATTCTAACTTGGTGATGAGGACCAAGTTTTACATATTTGTGATTGAAAAATTAAATGTTTTATTTGGCTTTTTTTTTCCTATAAGCAAAATATTATTTTACTTTTTTTTTTTTATGAAATTACATTTTTCATATTAAACTTTTACCAACTTTAGGCATTTGGTATTAAACCTTCAAAAAAGACATATTTAATACCAAAATTGAAGGATTTTTTCACATGTGCTTGAGTTTTAATGATAATTTCTGGTATGCTTAAAATTATGCTCCAATTTTTTTACCATAGCATATTTATATGCCCTATATTATATGTGTGTATATATATATATGAAATTATTCTGGCATGATCCCTTGTAGATTATGACATGTGATTTAATTTTGATTATTAATTGTATATCAAGAAACTTTGTTAATTGTACATATTATTTATTGCGTTTCATGAACTGAAACTTGTACCATTAAGAAACTCTTGTCAAGAGCTTTCAAGTCATATAAAGAACACAAAATTTGACCCCCGCAAAAATTGACATATAAAGTAGGGTGATCTATACTCAGACCCCTCAGGTTTGGGCATATTACAAGAAACCCCCCGATGTTTCAAATACACCCACTGTCGTATGATATTATTACATAGACCCCCCTGTGGTATAATATTATCATATAGACATCCCCTGTGGGTATATTTAGCCAGGGGTAAATTTCGAGGGTCTAACCAAATCTATTGATGTCCCACCTCAAATGGATTCTACGACCCTTGAATTAATTTTAGATCACGGCCTTGGAGATCAGTCCACAGGTTGTCCCATAGCCTGTGATCTAAGGACTTCCATCCTTATGTTATATAATTATTCATAAGATGAAGGTGACCATATAAATAAATGCATTTATTAATCAAATTGAATGGTCCTTTTAATTGTAAGAATTAAATACAACCAAAACAGTTGGCTTGCAGGACACTATTCTATCAGATGATTTAGCGTAAAACCTATAATATAACCAAAATGTAAAACATTAGCTAGCATAATAAATACGGTAAATGTTTATTCTTTATAAATTATTAAAGAAAAATAAAATTTTATACTTGTCGCCTCGAGGTTCTATGTAGATCCTCGTATCAGGTGAACTCGGACCGACTGAAGGTCCCTCTGGTGTACTAGGAGAACAGGGAACACGACTAAGACGGCTAGATGTCCGATCATCTGCAGGAACATAACTGTGATCTCGGGGACTAGGTGAAGGTCTAGGAATATGATCTAAATGAGGCATGTATGTGTCCATAGGTGCTGCTATCGATCGTCTTCCACCTCCTCTACTTGACATCTGTAAGAAAATTAAGTAATATGCATTGAAAGATTAATGTAAGAATTGACAATTACACAAATAATCTTAGTTAATTGAACTTATATAAATTGGAAGATAAAATATCAAAGTAATTAGTGATAAATAAAATAGAACGTTTGTGTCACTAATTAAAGTTAGATATATATCTCATATTAATAAAAGAAGAGAATACAAATAATATACTACTATTCTTCATATTCATCTTCATCTTCTTCTTCTTCTTCTTCTTCTTCTTCTTCTTCTTCTTCTGCATCTTCTTCTTCATCTTCATCTTTTTCTTCTTCTTCTTCTTCTTCGACAACCTCATATGCACGTATCGCTGCTAAATTTGTAATGTTGACTTCTTCAAAACCTCCATCATACAATTCTCCTATGGGTTCAGTGGTATCAACAACTAAATTTTGCATGGTAGTTCTCGGTTCTTGCAAAACTTCGTCCACATTACAACTTTGATCCACTCTACTTCGTGGTCTTGTATTTATTATAATACACCAATTAATCCTATCTTTTTTCTTTCCCAGATATGGGAGAAAGTAGACTTTAGATGCATGTTGAGCAAGTGCAAGCGGCTCATATTTGGGATAATTCATTTTGACATTGATCTCAATAATTTCAAATTGCGGATGTTTCTTCATTCCTCGAGTAGACACTGAGTTATACCACTTACAGTCAAAGAGTACAACTTTATTTGAGTCATCACCTGGATATTGTAGTTCAATTACTCGTTTACGTATCCCATAGAACCCTGAAGAATCTTGGCCTTTACACACACGCCCGCGTTATAAGTTTTACGATGCTCCACCAATTCTTCTGTATGGAATACATATCCATTAACAAAAAAAAAAATTCCATGTATTGACTCATCTCAGCGGACCTTGTGTTAAATCCTTAATACGTTGTATATGTGTATTTTCCGAATGATGGTTTACCTATACCAATAATTAGTCATGCAATAGTAACGTAGTTGTACAGACGAAAAAATCAGTGAATTAATATGTGAACTTTCTTATACTCACATATTTTTGAAACCATTTTACAAAGTTTGCTTCAACACAAGATTCGACTTTGTCCTTAGTGAAGTTAGGCCAGTCCCTTCGAACCGATGTTTTAAAAATCCTGAGAAATTTATATTTCAGTCACATTTTTATTTAAACTAAATAAAAAAAGCTTAGTAATATAGAATTTGATCACATACTCTAGAAATGGTAACACCTCATCGCAATTTATTAGAACGTGGAGTTTAGCAGCTTCAAACTCTTCATCTTCCAAATATGTCCGAGTACACTTACCACTATGACGCCTTGATTGATTTAAAATCGATGAAGTGTGTGGAGATTGATTGTGACGTCCCTCAACTTCATTTCGTCTACTCCTTGTACACTTTGTTTGAATGTGAGATTCAGAATAGTAAGAAGTAAAATATGATGCTTATTGGGCCAGGTATGCTGGACAAATTGAGCCCTCAACTCTTGATCTTGTAAGTCATGTAAAAACCTAAATTAAAATTTAGGAATTATGGAATTATGAGAATCAAACAAATGGTTACCTTTCAAAAGGATGTTGAACGGGCCCACACATAAGTGCCTCATATGTAAATGCACTGGAAAATGCTCCATTGAATCAAAGAAAGCACAAGGAAATATTATTTCTATTTTGCAAAGAATGAGAAGGATAATTTTTCTCCAGTTCATGCAATTTCTCTGTACGTAATTCAGTTGAGCACAAGTCCCTAAAGAACAAGCTTAATTCTGTTAATGGATTCCAAACATTTTTTGGAAGCAAACTGAAACCGCTTGGCAACAATCGTTGCATAAACACGTCATAATCATGGCTCTTCAATCCATGTAATTTCAAGTTTAGGTTGTCGTCAACACATCTCGACAAATTAGAAGCATATCCATCTGGCATTTTTAAATTCTCGAGCCATTGGCAGAACTCTCGTTTCTCATTGCTAGATAAAGCAAAACAAGTTTTTGGTTTGATAATTTTTCCATTATTTAGGCGATTCTTTCAGATGTAGCTCAGATCTTTTACAATGTTGAGCCACATCCAATCACGCATTGTCATTGTCCTTTGTCTTTCCCTTGATGTCCATCACTGTGTTAGCACATTATCAAAAACATTTTTGTCAATGTGCATAACGTCTAAATTGTGTCGGACTAAATTGTCTTTCCACTAAGGTTAGTCCAATTATGTTATGTGCCATATCCTGGTAATTTTCCACGATCTTTGACAAGTTAGTTATCTTTAGTAGATACCGCACTCTCCCCCATTCTTGATGGCCAGTTAATCTTGGACATGCAATTGACCTCTCCAACTTTCCCTTGTAAAATGAATCTCGATTATTCCGAAAATGGTGATCAGAGGGCAAGAATTGACGATGACAGTCAAACTGACAGTCAAACCACGACATTTTTCTGTCGTACTTCAGCCAAAAAGCTTTGGAATGCTCCATACAAACTGGACAAGCTAATCTTCCCGCCGTCATCCAACCCGATAACATAGCATAAGCAGGAAAATCATTGATGGTCCACATAAGTACAACTCTCATCCGAAACTTCTCTTTCTTAGAAGTGTCATTTGTTTCCACACCTAGTCCCCCACAACTCGTTTAGTTCATCAATCAAAAGCCTCAAGTACACATCAATTCTGCACTTCGGATTGTGTGGTCCTGTAATTATGCAAGTAAAAAACATGTATGGAGTAGTCATAGACATTTCAGGAGGCAAGTTATAAGGAGTTAAAATAACTGGCCAACATGAATAAGGTTTAGCAGAATGATTAAACGGGTTAAATCCATTTGAACACAAGGCAAGTCTGACATTTCTTGGCTCTGCTGCAAAATTTGGATGAGAGGTGTCAAATTTCTTCCATGCTAGCTCATCAGATGGATGAGTCAGACAATCTTCTTGTCTTCTACTTTCATAGTGCCACCTCATGTGAAGAGCTGATCTCATCGATGCATACAACCGTTTTAATCTAGGAATAGTGGGCAAGTAAGGCATCCTTTTATAAGGAACAATCTTCTTCTTTCTTTTCCCTTATTTGGCTTGTAACGTGCTTCACCACAAAATCTACAGTTGGTTAACCCTTCATATTCTTTGTAATACAGCATGCAACCTTTTTTAAGACAATCAATTTTAATTACTTAGATGTCTTAATGGTTGGTTTACATAAATGTTAATTACTGACCCTGATCTATCAATCAATGTAACAAACTCAGTTTCATTAAACTCTGAACTTTCCAAACCCATCAATTTTATAGTAATTCTTTATCCCATAAATGTCAATCTTATTACAGAGGTAATCTAAGTTCTTCAGAGATATTTGTCTATAGTCAAAATAATCAACACACTTAAAATTATCCCCCCCCCCCCCTCATGCCCAGTATTAGGATAATGCCTTAAAGACCCACCATAATAAATCTTCAAAGTACGTAGGGTTTTATCTGCAATGATTTTTAAGTCATTTATTAAGCAAAACAGTAGAAACAATTAAGAACAAAACAAATAACTACACAAAGGATTCTGAAGGGCACAAAAGCAGATAAAGAAAGGAATTTAATTTAAATATTTAGCCAAATTCTTGTAAATGGAATCAATCTACCCATGTTTGTGCCCAATATTGTTAAATATACACATTTGCCCAACATTTATCCAACAGGAACGGGACCACTTGAATAGAAAAATTCTGGAATGCAATCGTTGTCCCACACATTTGGGACCACTATAATAAACAAAATTCCTAACCCACACCCCAAAAATTCCAAAAGAGGTAGAGATATTATTCCAGTTTTGTGTCACACCATTATATTTTGGGGTTGGCATGTAACTGTGCTCCACCTTTCGTAGCAAACCCATGCCAGAGTCAACTTGCCTATCGCCTTTTTTATCATTCATTGTGAGAATTTTTTTTATCAATTTTGAGAGATTTTTTTTTTTTTTTTACTGAGACGGTTTTTTTTAGAGTTTATGAAGTGGGGGAGGTTTTTTGGGCATGAATTAAAAATGAACGTTGGAATGTTCTGCCCAAATTGTATTTCACCCCCTGCTCGAATTATCAGGTGCAAAACCCGTGCAGATTTTGAATTTAACGGGTGCGTGACAATCACGCGCTAAAATTCCATCCATATTTTGACGGAGATACTAAATGTGTCAAGAGTGTGTAAATTATGGTATGAAATGTGTTTTTCTGAAAAGCATGGTACAAAATGTGTTTTCTGAAGTAGAGTTTAGTATCAAAAATGTTTTTCCCTCCTTTATTGTCTTTCAGTAAATCCATGTAATGAGCATATAATAAATTAAAGAAATTCGTGAAATTCGAATGTTGGTCGAGCAAAGGGGGAGCGAATTTTCGATCACACATTGGTGTCTCACCTTTGTGTCACACCATTATATTATAGACATGTGTCATCCTCTTAAAATTAATTTACTAGATAGTATACACTAAAACTTAATATATATTTAAGGTAATTGATTAATATATGGTAAATTAAACCAGGAAATAGATAGAAAAAAGGTTATTAAGAAAAATCTTTTGCATTTTAATGGTAGAGATCATGACTCCTCCTCAAAAATCTCAATCAAAGTTCTGCCATTTTTTCATAATTTTGCTTTGATATATTTGCATATATATATATATATATATATATATATATATATATATATATATATATATTAAATAAAAAATCTTCAAATGTTTTTAATGCATTTGAAAATGCTAAATGAATGGGAAATTGAAACGATTAAGTGTGACTAGCAATACGCATAAAAATAATGTAAGATTGGTGAAAATAAGGGAGTAAACCAATGATGAATTTGAATTAAAAAAAATTTAAGAATGATAGAGAAGAAGGAGCCATAATCTCTACCATAAAAATACTGAGGGTTTTTTTTTAATTACCTTTTTTCTATCTATTTTCTTGTTAAAATTACAATCATTCCTTAATTAATTACCTTTAAAAATATATTAACTGTATATTATTTGATACATAATCAATACTGAGAGGTGTCACATGTCTGTCATAAATTGATGTGATAAAAAAAAATGTGACAAAAATGTGATAGAAAATCCGCTCCCGAGCAAAGGTGGCTATCAACATCTAGAAAATGTAAGGGGTAAGTAATAACTAAGAAGGAAAAGCGCAAAAGCACTCAAAGTTTTAAATGTGCCTCTTGACTTTACTGTGTAATATAGTTTTTAGAAAAAGACCGAGAGAGTGAGAGCATTCTAGTTCTAATGTATCCATGCTTAATAAATTCTAATAATTCGAGTGCTCAAAACCAGAATACTTGTAATGTTCAAATTACCAAAAATTGTGCAAAAATTTAAAATTATAATATCCACCCTTAGATATATATACATGTTTCTGATGAGAAACAAACTAAAAATAATTTTTTAACTCTAGGGAAAATAATACTCTGTTTATTTTTTTATATAAAAATTGGTGAGGGAAATCACAATTTATTAACCCTCATCCATAAAATAAGAGAAGAAAAATCAAATGTCTCGAGAATTAAATGTCCAAACAAAGTACAAATCGAAGTGCGAAATATTGCTGACCGATAAGGTCGAAACTTTCATACACTCGGTTCATTCACTACAAGAAAAATGATTTTTTGCTACAATGGAAAAACCGTAACCAATACATATATTACGGTTACATTACGATTTTTGACCGTAATGATTGGCGGCGTAGCTAATGCTTCGTTATGGCAAAAAAATCGTAACAATATCTATTTGTTATGAAATACAAGCTTTTTATTACGCCTAAAAAATCGTAAGCACTGGTTGCCAAAAATTGGAATAGTTATTACAGTTTTGCTTTCCGTAGTAAAAAAATACATTATTAGATACAATATAAATGCATTTGTTACGCCTATTTTTTCGTAACTAAAAACACATTGGTGTTTGTTACACTTTTAATTTCGTAAGCAATATCGTGTCTTTTTTTGTGTGTATAATTTGTTATGCTCATATTTTTGTAAGCAAAACTTTGATTTTTTTATTTATATATTTTTTATGCCTATAACATTGTGATAAATAAATTACTATGATATTTTTTTAAAGCTCTTGTCAAAATAAATCCATAATATCATAAGGTCTATAAAAAAACATAATCTGCTTAGACAAAATAATAACCACAACTAAAAGACAAGTCTCAAATTCATCTCAACACATTCAACGTATTCACATTCCTAAAAAAGACAAGTATCGAATTCCTCACAAAATATTCATTCGCATTAACATATGCAATCTCAAAATATGAAAAGGAAACCTTAGTAGCTAGCTCGTGAAACATCTTCCATATTTACATATATAGAGCAACCTTTCTAAAGTTTCGCAACCTGTAAAATGAAAAATAAAAAATAAAAAATTGATAAACAAACATTATATCAATTAAGCTAAAGAAAATATTCAACTCTTGTTGAACTACAAATGATTAGACAAACCCACATACATTAGCAATATCCCACATAACACATTTATCTTGTGCTTCTCCCACAGTCAAAACCATTTTCAACAAATTTAACTTTCTCATGTGGTACTAATGCCTTCTTTATGTATACCTTACAAACTCCATTATCATCACCCCTCATGAGAAGAAGACCTTCTGCCGTGATAAACTTCGGCAATCCAAAACAAAATAAGGCTATTGAACTTCCAGTCTACATGAATAAATACATATATTAAGCTTCATGACATTCATTAAAATCGAAATTCTAGTCATATGTTACTAGTCCTCATTAAAGTTACGTTAAAAGATGCAATTTTTCCTAAATATACATACCTCGATAGTATCAAAAAACTTTTTTTTTTTTGCATTGCTACCTTTTGTTGAGAAACAGTCTGCACTCATTTATTAAATTGCATTCAACATAGTTCATCCTTTCAAGTAAAATCAACAAAAGGTAAGGGTAGAGCTAATACTTACCTTTTGTGATTTAACCGGATTTCGTCGGGTTAATTGTATATCAGTGAATTTGTAATATCGGTGGGGTTTACGATTTTTGTGTATTTATTTAGTAGGGCTCTGTTACTTTATTCCGGATGGATCAATCACAAAGAAAAGCAATGATAAGAACAAGAAGCAAAACCACAAAGAAAGCCAATAACACTTTTTCTGGAGATCAAAATACTATGAATAATATAGATTCTTATTCAGTTGTAACGCCTTAGGCAGAGAATATTTGTGTATCCTTGAAGTGAAGGATTTCGTAGTTGTTTAATACAATGATTAACTAGGTATTTATACAATGTTTAACCTAGTTTTACAAGGAATCATAGTCCTAATAGGACTCGGCCCAAATATCCTCCATGGGTCCGGAGTATTATCTTCTGATCGAAGAGAGCTACGCTTTGCCGGGTCTGCGAGGGGATCCCGATCGGTTTGGATTGGTCGGATCGATCTTAACTTCTTCACTCGATTCGAGTAGTATATAGGGTGCGAAATAGCCCCCATCAGTACTCCCTCACTTCTTCGAGCGTATAGATAATAGAAGCTCGTAGAAGTAGATAGATCTTTACGACTCTTTCTTTTCTATGAATGGAGCCTCGTTAAAAACCTTACTTAAGAAAAAACCCAGTCGGAAAAAAATCTTAAATAAGGAAAAGAGTGCTACATATCATAGATAGTCGTTTTCTCTGTCCAGTTACGGATCGCCACGCGTCTATTCTGGAAACTTTTCATATCCTTCCCTTTTTGGCAGGAATATCAGTAGTTGCCATAAGTTCGAAACGTCATTTCTCATCTTCTTATAAATAGGTGACGCTATAGTTCGCCATTTCTCTTTTATACTTCCTTATAACTCGTACTTATTTTCTTGGTTAGTCGCTCATTACGCTAAGTTTTTCCGTTTATCGACCTTCATTTTCCGAGAATCAGAATATATGGCTTCTGTGAGAAGGTCTTCTTCTAGAGAGATTGTCGCCCCCGACAATGAGGAGGAATTGCAATCTAGTGTAACTGATTTTGCCATCTCTGTAGAGGATACTTTTAAGGTACGGATCCTTACTGACGCGGATGTGGCGGCCCGAGCCAAAAAGGGCAAAGGTACTGTTCCTCAAGTTTCTGAACCAATTGAGGATGTCGCTTGCGCTTATACGGCGGAGACATTTCCGGAGGTTGCGAATAGTTATATCAAATATTTCCCGGAAGGTTCTGAGATACTTCTTCCTTCCCCTACTGATAGGGTTACATCTCCCCCGGAGGGATGTCGAGCCTTTTATACGGCTCACTTTAACAGTGGACTTCGTCTTCCTTTGTCTCCCCTTTTTCTGGAAGTTTTGAAAACTTTTAGTGTGTGCTTGACACAGCTGGTTCCTAATTCCGTTGCTTTTGTAGTTTGCTTTTCGGTTTTGATGATCGCCAAGGGGTTTAAACCTTCTTTCCGTAATTTTACACAACTTTTTCGCTTTAACATTTCTAGTTCTTCAAATCGTGGATATTTCTTCGCTAGCCAACGACCTAGCCGAGCAATCTTTGATGCCCCTGTTTCTAGTAATCCCTCATGGAAATCTCATTTCTTCTTTGTTCGTCCTCCGTCTAATCTTCCTTTAGCGGATGGTACGAGTGTGCCTTTTTCATGGGATCATGATTCTAGTTGGATTCCAGGAGGTCGCTCTTCGACTGGTGAACTCGTTCCTGACGATGCACAGTTTATTGCTGATATCTTCGAATCGCGTGCAAACAAATACCAAAGCGCTCTTCTGATCGGGGAAGCTTTCCTTCGTAAGGCGGGGTTAAGCATTCATAGTTTTCCCATCAATACACCATCTGAACCTCTTGGTTAGTAATTTATTTGATCTTAGTGTTGTGATGACATCATTTATTGGGAAGGTACATAATTTATGATTAATTTCTTTTTCAGCTGATATGGTAGAGAATTCTCGACATTCTTCGAAGGGAAAGATGGTCCTTTCCAAATCTTCTAAATCCACCGAGAATGCGCCTATTGAGCAGAGAGCGTCACGAAAAAGGAAGTTGGAGTTAGGCCATGAATCCGAAGAGGACAGAGAGGAATCATCAGAATCTCCTCAGGAGCCCCCTATTCGTCAGGGCACGGGACCTGGTTATCCTCCTCTTTCTCTTAGGACATCTTTAGGCGTTAGAGGATGTCACACCTGGTCGAAACCTCATCCAACTAATAATCCAGTCGATAGGAAGAGGAGTTATTATGGACGTTCCGGCCAGGATCTTTCTTTAGTCGGAGAAAAACACCCAAGACCTACTCTTGTTGAAATGATCGAGGAACACTTGGAGGGAAAAAGAGCCGCTGGTTATTCCGAGAAGGACTCTCTTATCCACGATGATAATGAGAACGCGATCGATAAGGCAACTCGTGTTCTTTTGTCTGGTGTTTTTACCCGTGATCTGAATAAACTTCTTCATAAGGATCCTCTGGAGAAATTCCAACGAGCTTGTCTTTATGCTGAAAAGGTGATATCCTTTTCCTTTAATCATGTTAATAGATAACTCTAAGTGTCTTCCTTAATTTACTTAATCCATCTCTTTTTCTTGCCCTCTTTACTTGTTCAGACTAAGACGTGTCTTACGTCATACGCCTATGAGAATGCACTTTGGAAACAACAGTGCGAGTTCTTGGAGGAGAAGAATAAAGCTTTGCTTCATAAATCTTCTGGTTCAGAGATTGGTCCCTCGACATCTTCTTCTGTTCCTGTCATAGAGACTCGTGCTGCCGAGACCGACGATCAAGAAGTGTTGAATAGGGTGATGGAGGTTTCTCATGCTCAAGAGCAGGCCAATCAAATGGCTAGAAAGTTAGAGGAATTTCAGTTACAGAGCACGGCTCGAATTAGTGAGCTGGAATCTCAAGTGTCAAGCCTCGAAGCTTCTTTAGAGGAGCATGAAAACGATGTCCCCCTTAGGCAAAGAGATAGATATGTCAGGAAATCTGACGAAAGTGCTGTTCGCGAATTCCTCAACTCTCCTGTTCATACGGCGTTGGTGTATCGGATGGTCGGCCCTTTACTTGAAAATACTTTTAAGAAAGCGATTCATCAGCTGGTCGCTATGGAGATGATCGATGATCGTCGAAAAGAGTATTTCAAGGCCGCTCATATTCGGTTGAATCGGTATGGTGAACTTTATTCTTCTTCCGAGGTCCCAGATGTTCTATATCAAGGTCTTCCTCTAGCTCACCTTGTCGAAGAATTTGGAAATCCATTGCCCATTCCTCCTTCTGACGTCAATGAAGAGCTCGATAATACTTTTGTTGATCCCGAAGTCGAGGAAGAAGAGGAAGTGGACATTGGTACAACTGAGGTCGTCGGTAACGACCAGAGAGTTTCGGATAGTGAGCAGGCTCTTTAAGATAGTGATTTCTTGAATAATCCTTGTAATTATTTTACTCGTATGTAATAATTGTAATTTTGCCTTTTCTTCTCTTTGTACGCTAAGCGTTTCGTATTCTGACAGTCGTGTCTTTTCGGCTTCGCCGTAATAATTCAGACAAGTCATTAAATCTGGCGTAATCATTATGCGTGTGTCTTTTCATATTCTAGCGTTTGCTCCAAGGTCATTTCTGCTGTTTCGCGCCCTTTCTTTAGGTCTATCGCGTCCTTTCGCATAGTATAAATACGAAAGGTAAAATCTTGACTTGTTTTTACTGCTATACTTCTCTCTTGATAGAATACTCGTCTTTTAGTTAGTCGATAAACCTTCTCGATATTAAATTGTGCTTTTTCATAATCTGACCATGAGTAACCTCTTTGGTAATACTTCGAAGCGACCTTCCCGTGAGGGCGCTCGTGATAATAGATCCAAAAAGCATCGAAGAGATGGACCGTCGATGGAACCTCCTCATTCGTCCCAAACAATTAGGTCGGAGATCGATACCAGTGTTATTGTTTCTGAGCCAATCCTTCCTGTTTCCACTCAAGTAGGAAGAATGCCTTCTCCTGGTCGGTATGCCTTTGGCGATATGTCGAACGAGGAACCGGCTTATAATATTGCTGTTAGTTCAAATGCTCCTTCCTTTGAGCATGTTTTTCATGGAGGGGATTTTGCTATTTCCCTTCCTTTGTCTATTTCTACTGCCCCAATCACTAGCGGAGGGCAAACTGGCAACGATTTATTTGTCAATCCTTCCGTAGCACAATCTATTGTGCAGGACTGCCCAGAATTTTTGTTTAATGATACTACTGTGATGACTACCTCCTTTGAGTCGGGAGGACCTTCCGGAGGTCGAACTGGTTCCAGGTCTGGCCGCCGAACCGTAATTTCTGCTTCGGGCAAGGAGACCACTGTTAGTCCCGACGGGAGAGAATCTCCTCGTCAATTAGATGAGCGATGCATCCTTCAGCAAGTTGAAGACATTCTTTTGTCGGAGACTCCTCGTTCTGATGGTGTCCCTTTGACCAGCGAACTGCCTGGTTCTGTTGAACCTGATGCTTTGTCATGGGACTTAGGCATGAGTACTATTTTGCCTGGCGAGTTGAGGAAGCTCGAAGGTGCCTCCAATGTTCGCCTTGTTCAATCTTTGGTGAAGATATGTGAGCAGGTAAACATATTTTGAATATTTTTCCTGTTCTTTGTTTAGAATTCCTCGTTGTAAGGCGATTTCTCTTATTCTTTCTGTTCTTAGGGCAAGTATTTTGCACTCCAGCTGGGTGTGCAAAATGACGAACTGTGGAATAGTCGGAGAGTTCTTCAGGGTCAGTTGGAGTCCGAGAAAGCTAAAAGCAGGGGTTTGGAGTTGCAGCTGCAACTTGATAAAGATGATCTTCAAAAATTGGAGGCCGAAAAAATTGTTCTTGAAAAGGAGAGAGATAATTTAGCTCAAGCAGCTGTTCTGGCGGAAGAATCTCGTCGGCAGTCCTATGAGGAAGGTTATGACGCCGGTTATCTAAAGCGTCAAGAAGAATTGATGGCTTTTGCTGGGAGTCTGACTCCTCGGAAAGCTGTTTCTGGTAGTCGGCCTGCTGACCGTTCTTCTCAGTGACCTTTGCTCGACCTGGCAGGCCTTGGACTGTCTCTTTTTTTTTTTTTTTTTTTTTTTTTTTTTTTTGTGGCCCGACGTTTGTATATTTACTTGGGCTGAAATTTTTGTAATGGGAGGAAAAATTGGAAACGATGATCTTTTTGTAGGCAGGTTCTTGCCTGATCAATTATCTTCTTTATATACACTTTGTTATGCTCGTTCTTCCTTTGTACTCATATACAATGTTAGCTTCTGCAAGTCGAGTCGTTTGTCGATCAAATCCAGTATATTCCTTTGGTTTACATGCACTTAGCATGTTTTAGTCATAATTTAGACAATGTGTTGTTTATATCGATAAAGTTCAACATCTTTGTCGATGCTCATTCTACGCTTTGTACTTTTGTCTTTTTGTGATCCAAACCTTATATAAGGAGGTTACTGTCCCTTTGTTGATCCTCGGTTTTCTTTATGTCATTCTACTGAAAAATGTCCCTTTCAATTTTTTCCAAACCCTTATATTTCCCAGAATCAATTTTTGAACGATATGCTCCTTGGCTAGTGTACCATTATATCACTTTCTTGATATGGGAGGAATTGGAAAATGTAGCGTTCATGGCCAGATCTATCTTGTTCAGACCTCCTTAAGCAATTCTTTGGTATGTTAGGCAGTGACGTCTTTGCCATGTAGACTAAGGAGGACTATTCTCCTGATTTCTATGTCAGATATCTTGGACTCCATAGGAGTTTCTGTATAGCTTAGTCAATGGTCTTCCATATGATGTATGAGGCAGTGACGTCCCTCGTATTTCGAAGGGTTTGGTCTTTTATCCTCTATCTTTTATCGAGCAACTGTCCTTTTCGCTGTGATTTTGAAGCTTATGTCACATCGTTTGTGGCTTCTAGGTTTTTAAGCTATCGACCATGAAGTATGATCGTTCCAGTATGACCGGTCTGGAATTCTTTAGGTTTACTTGTGTTATTTGGGTGATCGCTTCGATCCAAGACTTCTCTTGTTGTCGATCAGTTGAGGCGAATAGATGGTGCCGTTCCAACTTATTTGCATTTATTACGGGGAGTCAAAGGGTCGTATCTATGTCCGTTGATCAAATACTTTTTTAGCCGTTGGATCTCTTAGATCTACCCTTATAAATAGGGGGGTGACTTATATTCTTCATTTGCAATTTCCCAAAAAGGATGGAGATCACGAATTCCTTAGATTTTATTCTGCCCTCTGATCCCATTGTCTTCAAAAAATCACATTATCGTGATTTATTTATTCAAAATAGTGAAGTTGTTCCCAGTCTTGTATTGACGGGTCCCATGTCAGCCCTACCTTGTATCGACGGGTCCCATGAGATCTTCAGTTTTTGTCTTCATCAATTGGAGGTCCGTGGTTTCCTGTTTGCACATGGTGGGTTCATACTTGCCAGTCATCCTTGTTCTTGGATGTTATCTCAGGGGTGATAGACCACCGGGGTGGCTGGTAATCCTACCGTTTCACGACGGTCCCGAAGAGATGCTGCTTTAGGATAAAATGTTTTATAGATAATGTAAAAGCAGTATCTTCTTTCGGGTGAGTGAGCATTGCTTAGCTATCTGGCTGGTAATGTTCATTTCGTCTGGAAGAACATTTGATCTTCAGAGCCTGGCCGTCGAACCAAAGAAGTCGACCATCCTGAGCAGCATGCTTCTTAGGTGGTTTATTATAATCGACAAGGTACTAGGGAGGAGATTGGTGTTTTCGTGGACATTGTCGTGAAGATCGCCGATAATAGAGGATCATCTTATTTAAATCATTGTAATGATCTTTAAGTAGTATGTAGATCTTTGTAACGTAGGACTTTTGTATGTAACAAATTTGATGAATAAAATATTACTTCTTCGCATCTTCCTTGTCGTTAATTCTGTTTTGATTTTTATTTATGAGTAGCATTTTCCGAGCATACGGTTTCATACTCAGTCTATTTCCAAAACTTCGGGGGCGTTAGTAGATCATTTAGATCATTAAGAACAGATCAAGGAGTTTTTATTGAGCGTATCAATGTTTACTCGACTTGTTATGATTTAGAACTTAGGTTTTTAACCCAAAAGGTCCTTTTGATCTCTGTAAATAGTTCGAGGAGTGTTTATCGAGCGGATCGATGTTTACTCGACTCTTTTTAGACTTAGGTTTTTAACCCAAAAAGTCTTTTTGATCGTTGATTATATCGAGGAGTTTTTATTGAGCGGATCAATGTTTACTCGACTCGTTTTTATTAGACTTAGGTTTTTAATCCAAAAAGTCTTTTTTGATTGTTGTGTATATCGAGGAGTTTTTATTGAGCGAATCAATGTTTACTCGACTCGTTTTTGATTAGACTTAGGTTTTTAACCAAAAAGTCTTCTTTGATCGTTGATTATATCGAGGAGTTTTTATTGAGCGGATCGATGTTTACTCGACTCGTTTTTATTAGACTTAGGTTTTTAACCCAAAAAGTCTTTTTTGATTGTTGTGTATATCGAGGAGTTTTTATTGAGCGGATCAATGTTTACTCGACTCGTTTTTTATTAGACTTAGGTTTTTTTAACCCAAAAAGTCTTTTTGATCGTCTGATTATATCGAGGAGTTTTTATTGAGCGGATCAATGTTTACTCGACTCGATTTTAATTAGACTTAGGTTTTTAACCCAAAAAGTCTTCTTGATATATCGAGGAGTTTTTATTGAGCGGATCAATGTTTACTCGACTCGTTTTTTATTGTAGACTTAGGTTTTTTAACCCAAAAAGTCTTTTTGATATATCGAGGAGTTTTTATTGAGCGGATCAATGTTTACTCGACTCGTTTTTGATTGTAGACTTAGGTTTATAACCCAAAAAGTCTTCTTTGATTGTTGATATATCGAGGAGTTTTTATTGAGCGGATCAATGTTTACTCGACTCGTTTTTAAATAGACTTAGGTTTTTAACCAAAAAGTCTTTTTGATATATCGAGGAGTTTTTATTGAGCGGATCAATGTTTACTCGACTCGTTTTTGATTGTAGACTTAGGTTTTTAACCAAAAAGTCTTTTTGATATATCGAGGAGTTTTTATTGAGCGGATCAATGTTTACTCGACTCGTTTTTGATTGTAGACTTAGGTTTATAACCCAAAAAGTCTTCTTTGATTGTTGATATATCGAGGAGTTTTTATTGAGCGGATCAATGTTTACTCGACTCGTTTCGTTTCTGGCAATATGATTGTGCGATTCCGATGAATATTTAACCGATATAATCGATATATATAAAATGCCAAAGAAATCTTTAATAATTGAACTTTAGGCCTAGGCCTTTATTACAAAGATTGAAATCTGATAAGGTAAAAAGTAAAATAATGCAGTATAACCTGCTAAAATTTATTTACCATAGTATTTCCTAAGGTTGACAGCATTCCAGGTTCTTGGTAAGGCAGTTCCATCCAAGTGTGCAATTCTGTATGAACCTTTCTTCCCCACGCCAATGACGATGTAAGGTCCATCCCAATTTTGTTGTAACTTTCCCACATGTTTGGATACTTCTACTTTTTTCAAGACCAAATCTCCTTCCTTGAAGGTTCGGATGCGTACTTTTTGATTGTATGCTTTCTCCATATTAGCTTTAGTGGCTTGTAAGCGTACAGCAGCTTTATCTCTTAAAGCTTCTGTTAAATCAATGTCGTTTTCTCTTGACTTTTCATTTTCTTTATCATCGAACATTTCTACTCTTGGCGTAGGGATTAGGGTTTCCACAGGGATAACCGCTTCCGACCCATATACCAAGCTAAATGGGGTTTCCCCTGTTGAGCTCCTTACCGTGGTTCGATTAGCCCATAATACTCCTGGGAGTTCATCTAGCCATTTTCCTTTGGCTGCTCCTAATCTTTTTTCCAAAGATTTTATTATTTCTCGGTTTGCTACTTCAGTTTGTCCATTTGCTCGAGGATGTCCTACGGAGGTAAAATTCTGTTGAATTCCAAGTTTTGTACACCATTCTAATATTTGTTTGCCCGCGAATTGAGTTCCATTATCGGAGATAAGGACCCTTGGGATGCCGAATCGACAGACTATGAATTTCCATAGGAAATTGATGACTTGGAATTGGGTTATTCGTACGAGGGCGACGCATTCTATCCATTTGCTGAAGTACTCTACGGCGACCAGGACATAAGATTTCTTTGATCTGGCCACTGGGAAAGGTCCCACGATATCCATTCCCCATTGATCGAATGGCCAACAAACTGGAATAGGGTGCATGTTTTCTGCTGGTCGATGGCATATGTTAGCATGGATCTGGCAGTGATGACATTCTTGGACATATTGAGCGGCATCTTTATTGATGGTCGGCCAATAGTAACCCGTCCTGAGACATTTTAAAGCCAACGCTCTTGATCCGCTGTGATTTCCCGCATCCCCATCATGTATTTCTCGTAGTATATCGAGGGTTTGTGATTCAGGTACGCATTTCAGAAGAATCCCTGATACTGATCGTCGGTAGAGTTTTCCTTCTATGAGTGTATATTTCGGAGCTCGATATTTTATTTTCCGAGCTTCATTTTGGTCAGGTGGTAATTTTCCTTCTCGAAGATAGTCTATCATAGGGGTCATCCAGTTCCCTTCGGCTTCTTCGATTTCCATTATATCCACCGCTGGTGTTTCATCGATGTCAATTGCTGGTGTATTAGAGATCAACCAGTTGATCACCCGTTCGGTCTTTCCGTCAGGGGATCCTGTGAATTTTGATAACTGATCGGCCCATTTATTTTCCGAACGTGGGATGTTCTGGATACTAAAACTTTCAAATTTCTCGGCCAGAGTCTTCACTTTGGCGAGGTATTTGACCATGTTGAATTCCTTAGCCTCGTATAGGCCTTCTATCTGTCTTTGTACTAATTCTGAATCAGTTAGTACTTTAAGACTTTTTATATTGGCTTTGATCGCCATTTCCATTCCTGCGATTAATGCTTCATATTCAGCTTCATTGTTTGTCACAACGAAGTCCAGTGTTATCGCGTAATTTAAATCTTCCTTGTTTGGTCCGGTGAAGTTGATTCCGGCGCCTCCTCCTTCTCGGCATGAAGCACCATCGACGTGCATTAGCCAAGTTTGATCTTCAATGATCAAGACATCGCTGCTGAGGCAGCTCGATGATTCAGTAGCCTGTGTCGGTGTTTCTAATATAAAATCGGCCAACACTTGGGCCTTGATGGCAATCCTCGGTTTGTAGTCTACCTCGAACTGACTGAGTTCGATGGCCCATTTGATTAGTCGACCGGAGGCTTCTGGTTTTGCTAGAACTTGCCTTAGTGGCTGATTCGTTAGAACGATGATTTTGTAAGTTAAGAAGTAAGGTCGGAGTTTTCGTGCGGCCACCACTAAGGCCAGTGTGAATTTTTCTATTTCTAAGTAATTCTTCTCCGCCCCTTGTAATAACTTGCTGAGATAATATACAGGCTTATGCTCTGAGCCCTCGACTTTAATTAGTACTGAACTAATTGCTACGTCGGAAATGGAGATGTACATAAACAATGGTTCTCCTTCTGTTGGTTTTGCCAACATCGGGGGTGTCGTCAAATATTCTTTGAGCTGCTCGAAGGCCTGATCGCATTCTTCGGTCCAAACAAAGTTCTTTGCCTTTCGGAGAGTTTGGAAAAAGGGGAGGCTTTTGTCCGCAGATTTTGATATAAACCTGTTTAATGCTACGATCTTTCCAACTAGGCTTTGTACTTGAGAGATTGTTTTAGGAGGTTTCATTTCAGTTATGGCTCGGATTTTTTCTGGGTTGGCTTCTATTCCGCGTTGGTGAACTAGATATCCCAAGAATTTTCCTGATTTGACACCAAAGGTGCATTTTGCGGGGTTTAACTTCATACGATATTTTCTTAAGATCTGAAAGCATCGACCGAGATGCTTTACATGGTCTGCTTCGTTCATACTTTTGACCAGCATGTCGTCCACGTAGACTTCCATCAGTTCTCCGATTAATTCTTTGAACATTAGGTTTACTAACCTTTGGTAAGTAGCTCCGGCATTTCTTAAGCCGAATGGCATCACTATGAAACAATAAACTCCCTGCTCGGTTACGAACGCGGTCTTTTCTTGGTCCTGCTCATCCATGTATATTTGGTAAAACCCTTGGAAGGCGTCCATCATACTGAATAACGCGAAGCCAGCGGTCGAGTCGACCAATAAGTCAATCCTCGGGAGGGGATATGGGTCGCGTGGACACAACTTGTTAAGGTCGGTGAAATCATTACACATCCTCCATTTATTATCTTTTTTGTCTCCTTTAGCGACTAGTACGACATTGCATAGCCATTCCGAGAAATGAATTTCTCGGATTTGTTTTGCCTCGAGCAACCTTTCTACCTCGGCTTTGATAATTTTATCTTTCACCGGTCCATGATTTCTCTTCTTCTGTCTGGCGGGTTTCGCCAAAGGATCTATTTTTAGGGAATGCTTTATTATTCGAGGATCAATTCCTTCAATGTCATTTGCGCTCCAAGCGAAGACATCGGCATTGTTTCTGAGGAAATCGATCAGCATTATTTCTCCTTCTTCGCTCAACTCTGTACCAATTCTCGTCTTTTTGGATGAGTCGCCATCTACTAGAATTATATCTTTGTGTTCAGGGGGTTTCAAAGATAAGTCTAGCGGTTCTTTCCCCTTTTTATCTAGTCGATCAGTACTAGGAATTTCAACCTCGTTTCTAATGAGATCGCCTTCGATCTTTCTCTTGCTCGGAGTAACGGACTTAGGATGTTCTTTCATCGTTAACGAAGTACTATAGCAGTCCCAAGCCATGCAATGGTCGTTTGTTATTTCTCCGATGCCTGTATCGGTTGGAAACTTTATCTTCTGATGATAAGTAGAGACAACGGCTCGGAATAGATTGAGAGCAGGTCGTCCCAATATTGCATTATAAGCGAATGGGGTCTCTACTACTAAAAATTTCACTAGCTTCACTGTTCGGTGGGGTATTTTTCCGAGCGATACGCTTAAGGTTATCGTTCCGCTGGGGATGATTTCGGACCCCCCGAATCCTATTAATGGCGTAGCTACTTTCTGCAAGTTTATCTGTCCCAAGTCCATTTGGGCTAAAACTTCTCGGGAGATAATATTGGCTGAGCTCCCATTATCGATTAAGATTCTCTTGACATTGTAATTTGCTATTTCTAGCGATATTACCATAGGGAAGTCGGGGTTATCCTCTCTTGCGTCCCAGATAATATTTTTAGGCGCTTCGCCTTCATTAAAACTGATCTGTTGATCGTTTGATGGCCTGCTTTCCAGGGTCCAAATTTCTTTTGGGTATTTTGAGTTTCCAATGATGGACCTGGCAGTTCTTCGCCGGGCGTTACGACTATCTCCACCCGCGGGACCCCCGGAGATCGTATGGATAGTTCCATTGATCTGGTCGTGATTCGATTCCAGAATAGGTCGGCGTTCGGGTGACCTTTGACGAGAATTTCTCCTTCGATCAACATTCCGAGGGCTTCTACTTCTTTCCCTTCTATGATTATCTCGCTCTATGTATTCGTCGAGTTTTCCTTGCTCGATAAGTTTCTCAACTTCTCTCTTAAGGTGAAAACAATTCTCCGTTCGATGTCCATGTGCCCTATGGTATTTGCAGTATTGATCGTAGTTTCGAGAGCCTGGTCTTGGCTGCGCGATTTTCCTCGCTTCGGGAATCCAGTTATTTCTTTCTAAGACTTCCAATATTTCTTCCATTGGAACATTTAACCTTGGGTGTTCTACTTGATTCACCCTGCTTCTTATTGGTTGATCATGGTTTCTTGGTCTTTGGTAGAAATTAGGTTGTCTGTCATGATCGGCTTTGTTGTATTCCAGTCGGTGGAAAACATTACCTCTCCTGGAAGATCGCTCGTAATCCGAAGCTTTTTGGGTAGGAAGCCTATCGTGCCGTTTGGAGCCTGAGGTGGTGGCTTTGTTTTTGTTTTTATCCTTAAAGGAATTCATCTCTTCTTGGGTCATATACTTAGAAGCCAAGCTCATAATATCGGCAAATGTTCTCGGTTGTTTTCGACTGAGGGCGTTTCCAAACTGCCTATTTTTAGTGAGGTCGAAGAGGATAGAAATTATGTAATCGATATTCGGTGAGTCGATTTTGAGTAATTCTACGTTGAACCTTGCCAACCAATTTCTTAGGGATTCTCCCTCTTGTTGGTGTATGGTTCCTAGGTAGCTCATCGGAAGTTTTTGCCTCCTCTGACTGGCAAATTGCTGTATTAGTTTATTGCATAATTCCCGGAAACTGAATATAGAGTTGGCCGGCTGTTTGGCAAACCAATCCAGCGCGAGTCCTTCGAATGTTGTTACCATTAGCTTGGCGGTGAATTCGGCGGAGTGAGCATACAAATTCATTATGTTCGTAAAGCTAAAGATATAATCGTCCGGGTCGGTGGTTCCATCATATCGGGGTAGTCTTCCCGGGACCTGTCCTGCGGACTGTGCTTCTTTTATTTCCCTGCAGAAAGGAGAGCAAGCCGCAAGGCTTTCCTGGAGTTCTGTAGTCCGGGCCCAGGGGTTTTGCACAGATCGTAATCGTTGTTCGAGTCGCTCCTGTACCATCCTTTCAATTTCTCGTTCTGAGAATCGAGTCGCTCTTGGTCGATAGGGGATTGTATCATCTATATCGTCTTCGATTGGGATGATCGTTCGTTCCTTCGATCCGCTGTGAACTGCTTGTGGTACTCTTCGACCAGTTCTTCTTTGGGGACGGTTGTCGGAGGGTTTAGAATTGACCTGCTGAGGGCTGTGCAGCGAGCGACGCTCACTTGCTGGGCTGTCAGCATGTTGAGAGGTCCGTTCGTTCGGCCTTGGCACTCCTGTCGCAGGAGTTGCTCCGGGAGCCGTAACGTTGCGAGGAATTTGGTCTAAAACTAGCAATTCTTCTGGAGAGAGTGACTTGAAGAGCATCGCTATTTGTTTCAGTTTTTCCTGAGCGCCAGGGAGAGGAGCGGGTATTTCGGGGAGCTCCGGTTCTTCTGGTATTGTACCGGTAAGACCTCCTTGGTGTTCCTGCTGACGGGAACGGGTATCTGGGAGGTTTTCATTGGTGTTTGGATTGTTGTTATCGTTGTTGTCTTGTGGATCTTCAGATGTGTTGTGATCTGTGGTCGTATTGCTTCTCGCTCCAACGCGAGCGCTTTTCCTTGGGCGAGCCATGTGTCGATTCGAATAATTAACCTAGCCCCACGGTGGGCGCCAACTGATTTAACCGGATTTCGTCGGGTTAATTGTATATCAGTGAATTTGTAATATCGGTGGGGTTTACGATTTTTGTGTATTTATTTAGTAGGGCTCTGTTACTTTATTCCGGATGGATCAATCACAAAGAAAAGCAATGATAAGAACAAGAAGCAAAACCACAAAGAAAGCCAATAACACTTTTTCTGGAGATCAAAATACTATGAATAATATAGATTCTTATTCAGTTGTAACGCCTTAGGCAGAGAATATTTGTGTATCCTTGAAGTGAAGGATTTCGTAGTTGTTTAATACAATGATTAACTAGGTATTTATACAATGTTTAACCTAGTTTTACAAGGAATCATAGTCCTAATAGGACTCGGCCCAAATATCCTCCATGGGTCCGGAGTATTATCTTCTGATCGAAGAGAGCTACGCTTTGCCGGGTCTGCGAGGGGATCCCGATCGGTTTGGATTGGTCGGATCGATCTTAACTTCTTCACTCGATTCGAGTAGTATATAGGGTGCGAAATAGCCCCCATCATTTTGCTTCTCAGAAGTAGTAGTATCTATAGATCCATTAAACTGTGATGTTTTCAAGCTTGTTTCATGAGAAAGCTGCAATTATAATTGGTATTAAAACATTGGTCAATTAAAAAAATGATGTATCAATATGATTTACTTACTTGATCTCTATTTGGTAGAGCTGATTTCTTTTGCATTGCCAACTTTTGATGACCAACAATCTCAACTCATCATAAATTAAATTGAATTCTACATATATAGTTCATCATTTCAGTTAATTAAAAATCAACAAAGGTAAGGGTAAAGCAAATGATTACCTTTTGTTTCTCAACAGTCATAGTATCTTTAGATCCATTAAAATGTGATGTATGAAGCTTGCTTCATGTGAAATTTGTAATATTAGAACATTGATCAATTAAAAATGTTGTATCAATATCATTTACTTACTTGATCTCCATTTGGTAGAGCTGACTTTTTCTGCATTTCTAGTTTTTGATGACCAACAACCTGCACTCATAAATTAAATTGATGGTATTATCATACTTCATCCCATCAAATATAATCAACAAAAGGGAAACAAGTCCAGCAAAAGGTAAGAGTAAAACAAATTATGACCTTTTGATCAAGTGTAAAAAATTATGAGAATTACTTGATAAGTTTTTATTCAAGTGTTTCAGATTTCATAACTATGTTCTAGTCTATACTAAAATCATATCTATGTTGATGTTTAATTTTATTTAACAATAAATATGCACTAGAACAACTAAAAAGATGTTACAATCACTAGAAGCAACATAAATTTTTGATGGGAGTATTAATTGCTCTTGCGGGATAAATTTTTGCTTCAAGCTATTAGCATTCTCCTCCATATCATTTACATTAGCCACAGAACAATCCACGGATTTGCTGAAATGATTTGCTATTCAATTTAGTAAGAGTAAATTTAGCACAATCCTCTTAGCACTAAGAAATGAATGAAACAAGATTATAAGGTTGTACATTTACTTGAGTTTGCTAGCCCGTCTGATTGAGAACTAAGTTGCTCTTGTGGGATAAGTTTTCGTTTTGAGTTAACTTTTGATATGGGGTGTCTATGTAAATTTCTCATATTGAAATGATGTTCTATAATGGATTTCACAAAAAACTTATACTTTCCAAGTTACATAGTACATTGGCATATAAAGTTGACAAACTCCAAAAGCAAAGCCACATAACACACACTCATACATTCCTAAGTTTCTCTAAATTTGCTTGATAGGGTGTTTTCTGAATTTATCCTTTTTTTGGGATAAAGGATCATTAGAGATTATTTGTAATTTTGATGAAAAAGAGAAAATAGTTGAAGTTATTTAAGTAACTAAGTGATAAGAACAAGATATGTTAGACTATTTATAATTGTTCATGAATTGCATTTATCTATGTAAACATTATGGGATTCATTAAGATTCTAAAAGAATTTGAACCTTGTAGAGTCGTTTCAATGCACCTCCAGCCACCATATATCCAAACAAATGAAATCCATAAATAAAATGAGCCCTAAAACACCCCCCCCCAAAGCTACATTTCACGTAATATTGATATAAATATTCAATTCTACACTTAAATGAGCCATAACCTATCTTTATTTCCATTTCATTTCTACACATAAAATGAGCCATATAATCCTTCAACCAATGTTTCTAATTCAGTCGTAATATATACAAACATAGAAATCCCTCAAATTAAATCGCCCACTTCAATAATTTAATCACTGCCTATTTAAAAAGAAATATATAAAGAGTTTTAATTGAGATGGCCTGGAGTTTAGTGGAGTAGAGGAGCAGGGAGCTTGAACTAAATTAAACCCAACTAAAATTTGGAACTTGAAAATGTATAAAAATTCGAGAACCCAAATCTTGAAGCAAGAAACAAAGTACCCTTTTAAAAAAAATTCATCGAAAAACCATTACTGAATACACTTGGTTGGCCCATCTTTTATTTCCATTTAGTTCTAAACTTACTAGAAGATAACATCAAAATATTCAATTAATGGAACATAATTACCTTCGTAATGGGAAGGTACTTTATACAAAATGTTTTGGTTGGGTCATACAGAATAAACAAACAAAATACAAAAACAAATATAAATAAAAAATACTTAATCTCTAAATAGAAACTTAAAACTGAATTTCAATACAAATAAAATGAAGAACATAAACAAAAAACTAAACTTGGTCCATATCATGGAGGATGAGATTGTGGATCTAGATTACTTCAAAATTCTTCTATCATAATTTAGTATAAAATCACTGAAATGAAACCCAAAACTTCATCATCAATTTATCATTACAAAAACATAAGAAAGTTAAAAGTCCCATTTTTTTCTCTCAATCGTACATAACCTACATTTTTGGAAATACTCCCCTTGTGTTTAATCAATGAATTGCATACAAATTCATAAATTTCTTACAAAATAAACCAACAATTTACCTTGCAACACCTTTTCAAGTAGCCAATTAATTCCAATAACTTTTTGAATTTTCTTCTTCTAAAAGAGAGAGAGCGAGAGAGAGAGTGGAGCAGTTTTTGGTCCGTCTCTCCAAACCAAAATCATTGGTTGGCTTCAAATTGAGAGTAAGGTGCGTGGTGGGGAGAGAGTTGGGTAGAAGATTGTGATTTGTGGGTATTTCTTTTACTAGGGCTTTATGAGAAATTGAAAGAAAAAGAAAATGAAAAATCGGCACTTGGTTCTTTAATTGGGAGGGAAAAATGAAAGGAAGCTAGCTAGATGTTTTTCATTTGGTGGGAAAAATTGATGATGTGGAGATTAAAAAAATTTTTTAATCCAATAGTATTAGTTAGGATATTAAAATTTCATAACAAAAAATTAGAAGGAATCGTAAGATTAAGATTTTTTTTCATTACCCCTACATATCGTAATAAAAGGTACCATTTATTATGGATTTTAAATAGGAATAAAAAATCTGTAGCAAAAAGTCATTTTTCTTGTAGTGATTTTCCGATTCCTACATTGCATCTTCAAACTATTTTGAATAAAGTGAAGCCTGAGAGTCTGAGCTCCGCAGAAAAAAAAAAAACGCTAGAGTTGCAACTCTTCGACAGAATAAATGTGCTAAAAGAGTGGCCCAAATATAACGTGCAAAGCGAAAAAACAAGTTTCATAAATGAAAGCCTAAAAAAGAGGGTTTTTTTGCAAGTTAACTCCCTGTGATATGTCTAATGGGCAATATACCTTCCTGTGAAATAAAAATAAGTAATTTAACATCATGTGAAATGAAATAATGAGCAATTTACCTCCTTGTGATATAAAAATAGGCAATTTACCTCCCTGTGAAATGAAATAATGAGCAATTTAACTCTCTGTGATATGAATTAATTAGCAATTTAGAGAGAGGCAGTGTGCTTCTTTCATAAAAACACAGGGAGGTATTTTGCCAATTTTATTCTAAGTTGTCAATTTAGGATATCACAGGGAAGTATTTTGCCCTTTTATTTATTACAGAAAGTTAAATTGCCTATTTAAAATAACACACAGAGTTAATTTTCTATTCACTCTTTAGAACAGACTAACAAAGAAAGCTCCCAAAAAGAACTATTATATCAAAAATTCCAACGGTCCAAAATGTCAAAAGTTCTCAAATAATTACCCGCAGATGCTGGGAAGCCGCGCTTAGAAGAAACTCTATAACAAAGGCTCAACTATGGAATATTCGTGGCTATCCTCTGGGTACCGACCATCTGTCATGTTGGGTCACTTATAGAGACTTTTTTGCATAAAAAGTGTCCCTATAACCCCCCTAACATAACGGATGATGGCTATCCCGAAGGGTAGCCACGAATATTTCCTCAACTATAGGTGAACAACCTATAAAACCTGACCAAATGTTATAAATATCCAATCGAGAACAACTGTCAACAATAGCAAAAAAAATGTCATAGCAAAAACAAGATAATGCATATGAGGGCCAAAAGAACAAATATCCCTGTAAGGAACATGATGGGGGCTATTTTATACCCCTTATAATATTTGGAACGGTCAGAGAATATGGGACGAGTAGAGCTAGCAGCTTGGTCATCGATACAGGTTAATCCGATCTCACCTGGTGATCATCAGCGACCAAGCTAATCTCCGAATTCGAGAAGGACAATACCCCTAGTCTTAGTTGTATTATGTTTTCTTGTAAAGCTAGGGATTATCACATATAAATACCTTGATCAGATATTGTATTAGGGTACAAACACAATAGTATCATAATACGCCTACATGCTTGTAATTTGAGATTAATATAATACAAGAGCTTTTGCTATACATATTCATTGTTCCTTGATACTTGATTTAACCGTTTTTCGTGTGGTTCGATTAAATCAATGATACATGCTTAGGGTTAGGTTTATATTGTAATTATAGGGCTTAGTTACTTTATTCCGGATGGATCAATCTCAAGGAGGAACAATACGTAACGAGATTAGAATAAGAATAAGAATAAGAATAATAAAGATCGACAAGTATAGCAAAAACTCTTGTGTTAGAATAATCTTGAATTGTACAAGTATGTAGGCGTAAGCTCTATTCCTCTTGTTAATACAATGTCTCAGGTATTTATAGGATAAAATCCCTAGATATACAATGAAACATAATCCTACAAGGACTCTGGGTATTTATCCTTCTCAAGCCCGGATCGCAGCCTGGTCGCTGAGGAGCATCGTCTCTGATCGGGTCGATTCGTGATAGTGAGTGAGCTATATGGTCGAGCCGATCTAACATCTCCTCAATCCGAGTATCATATGGGGTATAAAATAGCTCCCATCAGTACTCCCTCACTTCTTCGAGCGGATATGTAATAGAAGCTCGTAGAAGTATTGAACATTGTTCGACTGACTTTTCTATGAATTGTGCCTCATTAAAAACCTTACTTGGAGAAAACCATATGGGAAAAAATCCAAAGTAAGGAAAAGAGTGCGACGTTTCATAGATAGACGTTTTGTCGTTTCCGAGCTGTGCCGTTATTTTGTTTCGAGGAGCCAGTCCTCTTCATTTGATGGCGGGAATACAAATAGTCGTGAAAGGGATCAAAGCGTCATTTTGACCTCGTGTATATATATGCGTCCTTGGTTTCACCCTCGCTTTTTACTCTCTACCTTCTGTCTTTTAGTGGTAACTTTCTTAGTCGATAATTCACCCAAGTATCATACTTATTGAAAATCATTTTCGACAATCCTTATTATGGCTTCAAATTCGGGAAATCCCAACTCTTCGTCTATCGAGGACGTCAATCCAGTTATCGATGTGGAAGCTTCCCCGAGTCCTCCTTCAGAACAAACGGGGGCTCCAGATGTAAATATCCCCGAGAAACATACGTTCAAGGTGGGTATTATTTCCGACGCGGAGGTGGTCGCTAAGGCTAAGAGGAGCAAAGGCGCTAGTCCTAAGGTGTCGGATCCGGTTGAGAACCTCGTTTGTGCCTATACCGAAGATAATTTTCATGAGGTACTAGATAATTATAGGAAGTATTTTCCAGAAGGCTATGACATTCTTCTCCCATCCCCAACTGACAGGGTTACTTCACCCCCTGAAGGCTGTCCCGCTTTTAACATAGCTCATTTTAATCATGGCCTCAGACTTCCATTGTCTCCTTTGTTCTTGGAGATATTAAAAATCTTTAGTGTCTCCTTGACACAATTAGTTCCTAACTTTGTGGCCTTCGTCGTTTCTTTTTCGGTTTTGATGATTGCCAACGGATTCTAGCCTTCTTTCCGCAATTTTTATCAGTTATTTTGTTTTAACATTTCCAGTTCCTCTAATCATGGTTACTTTTTTACAAGTCAACGATCTGGTCTTTCCATTTTTTATTCACCCGTTTCCAGTAATTCCGACTGGAAATTCCCATTTAACATAGGACTTTAGCTGATGGATCGATATAACCTTTTACCTGGGACCATGATTCTAAGTGAACTTTTGGTGGTCGCTCTGTTGATGGTCAACTGATTCTCGACGATCCCATCCTGCTGGATAAAATAAAAGAGATGCGTTTGGACAAATACCAATGCGCAGTCCTTATTGGGGAGGCCTTTCTTCGCAAAGCGGGCCTAAGTTCTCATACATTCCCCGTTTCTTCATCTTCTCAGCCTCTTGGTAAGCTTCTTTTCATAGTTGCAATATGTTTTCTTTGTCTTTATTCCATTAATATTCACAACAAATTTTCGTTTCTCCCTCAGCTTCTATGGTTGAAAATTCTAGGTGTTCTAGAAAGGAAAAAATGGTTTTGTCAAAATCTACCAAAACGGTAGAGAACCATCCCATAGAGCAACGGGTTTCTAGGAAGAGGAAATTGGATCAAGGTCTTGACCCTGACGATAATAGAGAGGAAACTCCGGAGCCTTCCCAAGAGATTCCTGACGAACCTTCTTCTTCTCAGATTCCTACTACTACCAGGACCGGACAAGGTTATCCTCCCCTGCAACTTAGATCTTCCTTCGGTATACGTGGATGCCGCATGTGCTCGTTGCCTAATTCGACTAAATCTGTGGTAAAGAGAAAGAAGCAGGTCTATAATCGTTCGGGCGAGGATCTCACATTGCTGGGAGAGCCGCATCCCAAGCCTACGCTAGTAGAGATGATTGAGGATCATCTTGTTGGAAAAAGAGCTGCAGGTTACTCTAAGCGTGATACTCTGGTCAACGATGAGAAGGAGAATGCTGCAGATAAAGCTACACGGATTCTACTTTCTTTCGTTTTTACTCGGGATGTTCAGAGGTTGCTCGTGAAAGACCCATTGGAGAAGTTGGTGAAAGCCTCTCTCTCTTACGCCGGGGTAAATAGCCAGATCATTCATTTTGCATTTTCTGCATGCGAGAAGATTTTAACTAATCTGCTTGTTCTTTTGAATTTTCAGACTGGCACTTGTATGCTATCTTCCTTTTATGAAGCGGCCCTTCTGAGGCAGCAATGTGAATTTTTTGGAGGAGAAGAACAACGTGGTGTGACTGGAGCTGGTCCTTCCCGATCTTACGTGTTTTCGTAGGTATTCAATATGTGATGTAATCGAGCCACAATGTAATATATATGAAGGAGAAGATCAATAAAATGTATATTCCGATCGTGAATGTACAAATTACAAAGGTCCTATTCGAGCGCTATAGGATGTCGTACAAGCTAGAGGCTAAATACATATAAGGAATGATGATACATATAGTCTCCAATATGTGTCCGAGCAGAAGCATCGAGCCTGGGGTGCCTCCGAAAGTGTGCCGTTGTCATAAATCCTGGTGGTATTTATAGTAGGGGCTATGAGCTGGCTGATCCATTAACAAGGGAGTTTTCTTCGGCCCATAGCATTGGGCCTGGGTTAGGCCCATCAGAGGTTATCGACCAGGGGCCTTTAGCTTTACGGTTAGGTTGGGCTTGTGTCGCTTTGAGATCGGCTTTATGCCTTAGAGGTCGGAATCAGAGCTGTTCCAGCTAGTTTATCCCAGCATGGGTCATGATAGGAGGAGAATCCAAAGTACCCCTGATCAATACTCCCCCACTTCTTGAGCGTAAGAGAAGCTGTAGCTCAGAGAAGTAAATGCAGCTGTGTGACGAGGACTAGCCATTACTCTAGTGCTTCGGATGTGCCTCATTAAAAACCTAGTTCGGAAAAACCCATTGGGATAAAAACCGAACCATGGAAAAAGAGTGCGCATCTTGGAAACTCTAGAACGACTACTCGTCAGGGATTAGATCGCGTCAATGTTCTTTGTTCTTTGCGATTATGGTCAATATTTACTAAAGCTTGGGGAAGCAAATTTGTTCCGATAATAAATCCGGAAATCCCACTCGTTAGGTGGGTCGCAATCTAAATAAAGAAGGCTCGGGGACCGAAACTGCTATTTTCAAAATATCTCACTTTGAAGATGTACTGCTTGAGAATCTCAACTGTCGCGGTTACTCGGGGTTTGATTTGTAATTTACTTTTTTATCCCCGTATATATATCCATTGACTGTAGAAAATTCACTCAGGATAAATTTCTAAAGTTTGATCGGATTACCATATTCGAAAATTTGCAGAATAACCTAGATATTCATCCCACCATAAAGAATGGACATGCCGACTTCCGAGGCTCAGAAAGGGAATACCAAGATGGGAGAGGGATCAGACATTGACCCCCTTGCGCTTGTAGATCAGTACAGGGTTCTAGAGGGCGACGAAGTCGGAAACAGGGGCAACGTTTTTAACTCAGAAGCGGAGGAGGGGGAAGTTCGCCAGACCTCCGGTGATGACGAAGCTCATATCGGGGAAGAAATTTTCGAGGATGAATCGGCTGGCAGCGATGTTTCTCCCCTCCGTGATAATGAAACCGCAAAATACCAGATAGGTGGCCGGTTGACTGTCATAATTAAGAAATGGGTGGAAACCATAAACAATTCCAATCAACTCCGGACGAAACGTAAAGCCGACCAGATCCGCACCATTTATCATGCTCCGGCTCGTCGTGCGAAGTTGGAGCTCGAGATTTGAAAATACCTTCCCGAAGGTTATTCTATTGTCATACCTACTTCCAAACAAAGGGTTACTGAGCCGCCTGCGGGTTGCCAAGCCTTTTATAGTAGGCAGTTTCACTTTGGCTTGCGTATTCCTTTTATTCCATTACTTAGAGAAATTATGGAAGTATTTTCTCTCGCACCTGCCCAGATTCTCCCTAATTCAATCGCGTTATCGTTGCCTTTAGTGTTCTGATGCAAGCTAGGGGAATGGAGGCGTCTTTTCAGAATTTTTGGCAAATTTTTCAGATGAGTCTATCTAGCTCTTCAAACGCTGGGGTTGTCTATTTTTCCCATAGGCCGAACAAGTCTATTCTTTCAACTAACATTTCGAGCAACACCAAAGGTTGGAAAAATGAATTCTTTTTTGTTCGAGGTCCCAACATTCCAATTTCGGAGGGTGCCTCTGAGATGAAGTCGTTTGAGTGGGAGTGCGAAAAGACTTGGGTATATGGCAAACGATCCCTTAAAGGAAAATTTCCTCCCCTGTTGTCCTCCGACCTTTTAAAAGATTGGAGTTCCGATCCTTATCAAACGGTGTTGTTGACACGAGAAACAGTCCTTCGGCTGGCCGGCCTCAGTAACTGCACCTTTTCTGCCCCGACCCTTATTTATGGGCATGCTCCCAAAGTTGAAAATCCTTCGGACGGTGGCCGTTCTGTTGAAATTGCTCTGTCAGAGGCTCGAACTATTGTCACTGCCCTTCCTCTTGGTAACCTTCTTAGTTTATTCTGGTGTTCTTCGACTGGTCACCAATTGCTTGTATAATTCTTTTAAATACCTTTTGTTCGTGCAGTTGATCTTCTAGAACAATTCCGAACTTCCGTAGCAGGCTCTACTGTTGCTTCGTCCTCTAAAATGACCCAAGGCCAACCACGAAAACAAAATAAATCGAAGACCGCCAAGAAGATGGGAAAAGGAGATAACATTATTTCCACTACAACGATTCCAAACTTGCATTCTAACAGCTTCACAGTTGGGGCCGAAGACGCAATTCCATCTAACGATATCGGTCGGTTGCGAACAGTTTTTTCGATTTCTACTGATGACCCCAACGCTGCCGGATACAGTCATTATTCTTTCAAGCAGATTCTATCTCGACAGATGATTGAGGGGCGTTCAACACAAAAGAGATATCGGGACGCTCCCGAACCTTCGAGAAGAACAAAACCCTTTGGTCATAGATCCAGCCCCATCCCATGTCGCCCTGGACAATGCGAGCCTGATTTGGCAGATTATATCGAAGATCATCTTCGAGGTGCGAGGGCTGCCGATTATCCTGAGGATGGAAGTATTCATTCAGACCTAGAACCCGACAGGGAGCATTCGGTGGACAAGGCGATCCGGATACTTTTAGCTGGCCGATTCAAAGATTATAATATAGAGTTGTTCTCCAAGGACGGTTTTAGAGCGTTGGGAGATTTCGCCCAATTTCATTAAAAGGTTTTAATCGATCCACCTCGTTTTCATGATATTGAAATGCTAATGATCATGGAATTTGACCTTTGCTTTGTAGATTGGATATGAATTCGTCAACCAGATTCATCGACTTGCTCTCTTGGAAGAGGAATCTACCCAATTTCATCGAGCTTTGACGCTTGTTTCTCGAGCAGAAGAGGAGAAAATGACCCAGCTTACTGAGGCTCTGGCCAAAGTCTCTGAGTTGGAAAAGGAGCTTTCTTCTACCAGGCGGGAGCTTGAACAGGCTAGGAACGGTCTATTATCTACATCAGCCGCAGGAGATCTCTCTGGGGCAGTCGGTGTTACCGGGGGGCGTTCTCGAGCCAGACGTTGAGAAACCTAAAGCTGAGTTAGCGCAGACGAAGGCATATTCCGAGCTTTCTTATGCCCAGGGTCGAGATGAAGCCAAACTTCCGGTGATAAGGGAATTTGTGAGGTCCCCTTTTTTAGACGCCCTTCTTCGAGCACCATCAGGTCCGATTAATCAATCATTCTTCTTCAAAAGCGTGCCTCAACTGATTTCTGCCGGGAGGATTCCAGGGCAACTTGCAGACTATATTCCTGTACATGGATCCTCATAAAAACATTTTTGGGAAGGAGTATAAGCCTTCGTCCCTTCCCGCGGATCTCGGGGACTTACGGAATCATGAGTTTACCACCCTTCTATATGAGTTCGGATTCCCCATGCCTAATCCTAATATGGTAGAAGCTTTTACTTTTTCGGAGTTGGAAAGCAAAGGCGAAGAGGAGGTTGAAGTCGATATTGGAAATGATCTCGATGATCCGGAGGGAAGTCTTCCATTTGCTACTGAAATTGATGATGATGTTAATAGAAGAGGTAGCGGAGATACCAATAATTCGAGCAGCGACAAAGATGACTCTGATGACAGCGATTCCAATGATGAGGATAAAATAGAAGTAGAATAACCCCGGAGATACGCCAAGTCTTTGTATTTTAGTTCTTCAACCATGACTTAGTATTTTGTACTTATCCAATTATTTTGCCTCTATTGTAGTACCGCATGATTTTACTTATTTCGAATGAAAATATTTGTCTATTCCCTTCTTCGTGTATCCTTGTGCGGGCTCTCTCAAGATTTGTAACTGTTCAATTTAAAATAAAACGACGCATCACTACTGCTATAAATATACGGGCTTTTTCACCCATTCTTTAATCAAGCTAATTTATCGCGATCGGTGGTTTTAGGTCGGCCAATAGAAATAGGAAGAGCTTATTTTGTAAAAACCAGAACCATGGATAAAATACTTGGTCCCTCAATCGATCCTTCCTTGCTTCGGGGAGGTGTTAAAGCTAAGAGTTCCTCGTCCAAAGACTCCAAATCGAACAAAGAGAAGAAAGTCGCGAAGAATTCTGCCAAGTCCCCCAAAACCTCTAAGGGTGGGGACATCGTGAAAGAAAGGCATACATCCTCCCAGTCGACTCGAAATCTGTCGATCAAGTCTGTTTTGTCGAAGGAAGACTCAGAGCCTGAACATGACGATTCCCCGTCAGACCATTGGATAATTCCAAGCGGGCCCAAATTAGGTTGAAGTCATCTGAGTCTTCGGGTAAGAGATCGTTTTCTGATACAATCATTCCGACTGAAACCCTCGCAAAACTTTTGAATGAAAACAAACCTCTTACTGATGCTACGGTGAATAATCCTGAGGGCGAAGGGCTGAGCAAGAAAGCCAAAACTATTGTCATTGAAAAATATGCACTCAAGGTAGATACTTTTCTGGGTCAGAATGCTACAGAGGTTGAGAACCCCCCTGATCATCCCATTGTTTCAAAGGATAAGCATCCTTCTCCAGGAGGTTCTAAGGACGAGCCTCATTCTTAGGAAAAACTTAACGACGTCATTCCAAGCCTTCTGCAGGCTCAAATTTCGATTTCTGATGTAGGTTCTTCTGGTGAGAAAAATCCCCTGCAATTATTCCAGTCAGGGTCGAACTTACTTCTGTTGTTTTTGAAATATAGTCGTAACGCTATTTCTCTCTCTTTTTTCTTTCTCTTTATATATATATATATATATATATATATATATATATATATATATATATATATATATATATATATATATTTGGCTTCGCCCTAATAACATTTTTCTTGCAAATAGGCTGAAAAGGAGTTCCTCGAACTCAAGCAAATGGCCGAACGGGAGGCGGCTCAACGGGTTGCTCTATCGTTGGAGTTGGAGAAGAATCCAATCGAGCTGAAGCTCTCTTTGGAGGTTGTTAAAGCACTTGAGGAGAAAATAGTTGTTGAGAAAGATGCTGCCGCCAAAACCAAGGAGCTCGAGGACCTCAAATTCCATTTTGAGCATGAGAAAAAGGACTAGGAGCGCCGTGAGAAGGATACTTATCAACAGGGTTATGCCGCCCGTAGTGAAGAAGTTCGGAAGATAATTTCTGCCAATAAGCTTTTTTAGCTTTTAAATCATTCTTATCATGTCTTTCATCCTTTGGGAATAATTAAATTTGTTACCTGTATTAATTCTGAATAATTTTTTCGACGCTTGTTTTATTGAAAGTTCTTTCTATTGAGCATGTATCCATATTCGATGTCTTGTATGTCGGAATGATAGAATAGTGTCCTGCAAGCCAACTATTTGGCTGCATTTAATTGAAAGGATCATTCAATTGGATTAATAAATGCATTTTATTATTAAATGGTCATCTTTATCTTATGTAATAATTATCTACGCATAAGGATAGAAGTCCTTAGATCACAGGGCTATGGGACAACCCGTGGACTGATCTCCAAGGCCGTGATCTAGAATATATTCAAGAGTCGTAGAATCCAATCGAGATAGGACATCATTGGATTCGGTTAGACTCTCACTATTGTGTATACTCCGATGAACTGGAGAACGCTGGGGTCCACGAGCGTGACTGGGATAGTCGATACACATAAGTGGGTGGCTTGCTGGGATGGCAAGCGCACTGAATACCCCAATTAGGAAATAACTCACCATGGAAGCGGTAGTCGCATATCGGTGTTGAAGTTATTCCAATTTACAATAGTATACGAGGAACGATCCCTAACTACTTGAGATGATAGGGTTTATCTGGTGCGAGAACGTCTATGCTTTGATTTGAGTTCCGACTGACTGGGGATCGCCAGAAAGTCTCTGTGGACTCATGTTGGGTATAGAGGAACTCGTATGCGGATTCATATCATCAACAAAGGATCCATTGACCCGACTTGATAGGTTGGGAAATTCTCCTATGAATTTCCGTGAGAAATTAATTCTGGTAAAATCCTTGGCCAAGGTATCTGACGACTTTATGTAAGTAGCTCATAAAGATTGAGTCAAAGAGAATTTATTTCGAGACCAGAGTACATAAGGTCAAGACAAAAGAAAAGGGAAACCGATGAAAGACCATACCCTTAAGTCTCGACTGGGAGATTGATCGATGGAGAGATTATGTCGTATATGGAAATTATAAATGAGATAAAAGGTTCACTGAGTTAATTCACCAGTGATTGGGCTCCATGGGCTTGTGGCTGGACATCGACCGTAGAGTGTGGGAGAATTCCCAAATTGGCAGGGGTGCTAATTTTGGAATGGTCAATCGACAGAGTGTTCGATTGATTAAGAGTAAGTCTTACTCGAATAATTAAATAATATTTAATTATAACCCACAGCCAATTATGTGGTGAACCTACGGGGGCATACACAATACACAAGTAGCGAAAGCGAGGAAATAAGAACGACCGAGTCGACTGGGTCGACTGGGTGAAAAATCGACTGGGTCGATTATATTGGGTGGGTCGACTGGGTCGACCCAATTGGAACAAAGTGGGATCCAATTGGAATTGGATCAGGATCATAAATTAAATTGGAATTTAATTTGTGAATTAATTAATTAAGTTGGATTTAATTAATTAGAAAAGGATTTTAATTAAATAGGCTTAGAGTCTGATTTAATTAAATGGGAGATTAAGTTAATTAATTGGGCTATTTAATTGGGAGATTAAATTAGGCCTGGTCAAATTAATTAACTGGGCCATGAATTAATTAGGAGACTAGGTCTTCTAATTAAAGAGGGCCATGACCCATGTAGGAGAGAGAAGACCTAGTCCTAATAGGACTAGGTTAGGGAGATAACTATAAGTAGGTATCTTATAGTTATTTTTCAAACAACTCCTTAAGCAAAAATTGAGCAAGAGCAAAAATTCTCTCCCCTCTCCCAAGCTATAGTCGACCGAACCCATTCTTCCCTGTGGAAGAATTTTTCGTTTTTCGACCTTGTTCCAAATCGTTCCTAATTCCTAGTCTATAATATATCTTGTGTTCTAGCTGATCAAGATATATTATTTTCGTGATATTGTGGTGTATCAACTCGTAGAGGCGCAACACGTGGGGCGCTCCTGAGAAGCCTGGATCGATTTTGTTGGAGCAGAATTCAGAGCTCGCTTTGCTAGCCGAGGATTTGCAAGGAGACAGGTATAAACGAGAAAACTTATACTGTCGTTTATTTATATTCATATATATACAACTAGAGAATATCCTGGCAAGATTCCTTAAGAGGCCCTAAAAGTTTTTATATTCCGCTGTGCCTAGGGCTGTTTATCTTACCAAATCCCAACAGTGGTATCAGAGCCAACTCTAGGCTTTGTATATATTTGAATTTGCAAATTCTGTGTTTTTAAATCATATGTTTGATTTATGTGGCTAGTTCTTTAACTTTGCATGTTTTAGAACATAGATCTGTTAACTTAGAGTTAATGTAAAATTTTGATTCGAAATTTTATCGTGTTAATTTTTATTTTGGATTGGGATTTAATTGAACTGGATTTGTTTTAAATCAACAAGTAATCAAACACAAATTAAAACAAAACAAAAGGAAAACAAAGTAATTAGATCGAAACCTTATTCTCTTGGTGAGGATTAAATTCGACCTTAGTGCTCGGCACAAATTTTTTCTTTTGTTGATACAATTCTCGTGGCATGTGTATAATGGCATGCATATTGTTTTAAATTGGCAAATGTTACGTTAATTTTGAATCAAACATCATGTATTGCAATTAGATTTGGTAAATTGCAACTTGAAGCCGAACATATTACGGCTATGATACGGTGGTTCAAAATTTTTCGTGGCAGGAATTTTGGATAATCTTGAACAAAATCTTGGAGATTTGGTTGTTATGGAATCTTGGTGAATCTTGGATAGATCTTAGAGATCTAATTAACAAGGAAACTTAGAGTTTCATTTGAGATAAGACATTCAATTATAATTAATGTCTTCTAGTAAGTTACCATGATTAAAGATCTTAGAGATCTTATTAAACAAGGAAACTTAGTGTTTCAATTGTAAGAAGAGATTTAATTAAAATTAATCTCTTCTAGTAAGTTACCAAGATTAAAGATCTTAGAGATCTTATTAAACAAGGAAACTTAGAGTTTCAATTGTAAGAAGAGATTTAATTAATCTCTTCTAGTAAGTTACCAAGATTAAAGATCTTAGAGATCTTATTAAATTAGGAAACTTGGAGTTTTGGATAAGGTAGAAATCTTGGTGGATTTGAACACTACCTTAGTTAACTAATCTATTCAAAATAGTATTATCTTGAGAATCTTGGAGATTTGTAAAATTGGGAAACTTAGAGTTTTGGATAAGATAGTAATCTTGGAAGATTTGTAACTATCTTAATTAACCAACTTTTATCAAGATAAAAGTTGTAGATTTCTTAGAACTCAAGTAAGAGTTAATTAATCTTAGAGGTTAATTGTTAATTCAAAATTAAATTAACATGGATAATTTTTGGGAATTAAAATTAAAGGAGCCGGTAAATTTACATTTATGCCCTTATGTGAATTTATGCATGTTCTTGTGTGAATATGTGGATTGGTCGATTTTGCCCCTAAGCCCTGTGTAGTTTTGATTTATTTATTTTATGGGTTGTAATTAAATGGGCCTGATTGGTGCCCTTGCTTGCGCAAACAATTGTAATAGAATAGGGCATTTATTTTTATAAGCTAGGCTTAGATTAGGCTTGGAGCCAAGAAGACCTCATGAAGACTTGGAGATCCACATGGAGGCCCATTACCTTGGAGGACATGGAGGCCCAATCAAGGTGGATATTACAAGAAGGCCCATGATGTATGGGTTTGAAAATTGTAATAGTTAGGACATTTAATTTCCACCCTAGACTGACCAATTGATCCATCACATGGCTCGTGATGGATCGCATAGGATGGGCAATCGACCAATCATATGTGCAATGCTAGGTGATATATGTTTACTATTATTCTTTGATGTATGTCTTGCATGCTTAGAATAGATCACGTAAACAAGATAAAGCATAATCTGATGAGACATCGCACGAAGAAAACTTAAAACCTCCAATTGAATTTAAAATCAATTAGAATATTAAATCGCATAACGGGCGCATATGAATAGTCTCTATGGTCCGAGCCTATCCAATTACTAGGTCTTAGGCATATTGTACGAATATATCTCGATGTCTCACGAGTCGTGGGTCCAGCTATAGGAAGATGATATGTCTATTGCCTCGATGCACAGTGTAGTGCCAAGGGAGGGGATAGCAAGGTTCTAGGCGTTGTCTCACGAGTCGTGGGGCGTCTAGGATTGAACTATTTCTCTTCACGAGTATTGGACATGATTTAACGCGAGTAAGTATGGATGTCTCACGAGTCGTGGGTCCATAACGAAAACCGAGGCTAAATGAACTCAAGGGTTAGCTGGGATGGTTAACCGGCGACGTGATCGCCCACCAAGTGGATCGATTGGTATGGCCAACGAGTCGTGGGTACTGAGCGATTGCATTTGGGCCTTGAGCCCATTAGGAAATTTTTATTTCCCGAACCTTATGTGGGGGCATAAGTATTCGACAAAAATAGTGGGAGTAATTTACAAATGAAAACCATGTTTGTAAATTATGCATTGATATTAATATGCCGCGTATTTATCGTCATGTTTATGATAGTTTATCATAAGTTATGTATCCATGAATATTTACCATCATACTTGAATCAAATAAATTGACTGAACTCAAATGAATTTTGAATGACTTCGAAACTTGAGAAATTATTCTCGAGTCCAAGCAAGGACTAATCTCCTTACAAAGATTTCATTGTTTTTCCTTTCGAAGTTACATTTCGACTAGAATGGTGATAGGTTTCACCAAGCTGCCTTTTTCGAAGTTACTCTTCAAATAAGAAAGGTGATAAGTTTCACCAGAGGGTTGAGGATGGTTCTCAAGCCCAAATTTTCTTGAAGGCAAACATGAAGTCTCCCATGAATGGGAAGTAACATCTTGTGAAAAGGCCTCAAAAGGCTCGAGAGATGGAAGAAGAGGAATGTATCATCTCTAAAGGGAAATAACCTTGGAGGTTTTTCTGTAAGGATGATAAGTTGTATAGTCAATCAAAATGGTTCTTCCATGGATTGAGATCAAGGGAAAGAGGGAATTGAACCTATTCATCCCATAAGGGATGATTGAATTTTATTGAACTTAACCTTATGGTTAAAGTAATGCATAAGGGTGTTGGATGCCCGATGAAGCACTCATTGATGCATTCAGTGCATCTAAAGCCATGAATTATTTAGATCATTAGAATTTGCTTAAACCATCCCTTGTTTTAAGGGATGTGATAGTTCCATAATGGTTGGAACTTATTGCGCTATAAGATTTATACGCAAAAGGTGTGCATAAGCAAGTGAGTATGGATACTCATATAACGACTAAATATAATATGCATAGTCAATAAAATATAAATAATCAAGATTTCACACACTTGAGTCATTGTAGAAACCGAAAGGCGATACACGAATACTAAAACATATTTCCGAATTAAAAGATTCAAAGACTAAGCTCGACTGGGTCGAGCTTGACTGGGATGCTACACATAGTAACCGACTTTCGAATCTTGCTTATTGGAAATTAGATTTAGTAGTTGGTTGCTAGGCAATCAAGAGGCATAAACAATTGCAATGGATTTAATCCATTTATAAGTGTGTAGAAACACTAAAGCATTAGTGGGAGATAAGGCGTCTCTAGTACCCTCATGGGTAAAAGTACGTTGTGATGTACAATTCCAAATTACTTTTGGAATAAAAGAAGAGAGCCTAATCAATGAAAGCATGTAAGAGATTTGGATCAATTTAAAATCGAACATGCATTGGAAGTACGCCATTGATTATTTAATAGAGAATTAGATTCTCGAAATGTAAGACCCGCTCGAGACGTTGTATGTTGTCAAGCATTCTGGACATGTAAATGTCCATTAAGAAATCTTACATGAAATTCCTTATTCAAACAAATAAAACTTGATCGAGAAAATCGAAGATACTGAGCTAAGTATCTCTGAAGCCAGTTCCAAAAACATATCACGTGATATGAGTTTTGGTATTGTACCTTCATATGCATTCATGCGCATATGGGGTCTCCCGCTTATGTGAATAAGCTGGTGGGAGATAAGTTGGACGTAAAGTCCATCTTATGCAATTCGTGGGGTATCCATAAAACTCTATAGGATACAAGTTCTACGATCCTACAAGATAAACTACGTTTGTCTCAAGGAACGCACACTTCTTGGAGAAGGATTTCTTGCTAGGCAAGAAGGAACACAACGTAGAACTAGATGAGGTCACTGAAGCTGAAAAGACCAAAGAGGTCGATCAAGCTGACCCATCACCACAAGCAGTGGGAGAACAAGAGCATGAAAGTACATCAGAAAGTACACCGATACTTCGTAGGTCAGAAAGACAACGTAGAGAACCCGAAAGGTACTACGGTCTGCTGCGTGAGACTAGACAGTCTCTAACCGACCCAATAACTAACGAAGAGGCTATGCTAGGCATAGACTCGGGAAAGTGGCGTGAAGCCATGGAATTCGAATTGGACTCCATGCACTCGAACAAGGTCTGGGCCTTGGTAGATCCACCAGTGGGAGTAGCTCCCGTGGGTTGCAAGTGGATCTATAAGCGAAAGCTTGGAGTGAACGGAGAGGTAACAACCTACAAGGCGCGACTAGTGGCAAAAGGATACACTCAAAGGCCAAGCATCGACTTTGAGGAGACCTTCTCGCCCGTCGCAATGCCTAAATCCATTCGAATCTTGTTGGCCATAGCTGCGTAGTATAACTACGAGATATGGCAGATGAATGTAAAGACTGCCTTGCTCAATGGGGACATTGACAAGGAGATCTACATGGAGCAACCAAAAGGATATACATCCAAAGGAGATGAACACAAGGTGTGCAAACTCCAGAGGTCCATTTATGGACTGAAGCAAGCTTCCCGAAGTTGGAACATTCGTTTCGATGAGACAATCCAAACTTTTGGATTCATCAAAAACATGTTCGAACCTTGGGTGTACAAGAAGATCAGTGGGAGTACAGTTGAATTTTGGTGCTTTACGTTGATGACATTCTTCTCATTGAAAACAATGTGAAAGTGTTGTACGAAACTAAAGCATGGTTATCTACACAATTCTCAATGAAGGAATTGGGAGAAGCATCCTTTGTACTGGGTATAAGGATCTACCGAAATAGATCAAAAGGACTGCTGGGCCTCTCCCAATTGCAGTACATAGATAAAATCTTGAAAAGATTTTATATGGAAGAATCCAAGAGAGGATTGCTTCCAATGAGACATGGAATTGCACTCTCTAAGTCTATGGCCCCAAAGACGCCTGAAGAGAGAAGCAATATGTCTCGAGTACCATATGCATCTGCAATAGGAAGCATAATGAATGGTATGTTATGTACGAGACCAGACGTAGCATACGCTTTAAGCGTTACAAGTTGCTACCAGTCTGATCCAGGTGAGCAGCACTGGATAGCCGTAAAGGCAATTCTGAAGTACCTGAGAAGGACTAAGGAATTGTTCTTGGTATACGGTGGAAGAGAATTGAAATTGGAAGGCTATACTGATTCTAGCTCCCAATGTAACGTAGACAACTTCAAGTCGGCATCTGGATACATGTTCTGCCTCAATAGTGGTGCGGTAAACTAGAAGAGCTCCAAGCAAAACACTACCGCAGATTCAACCACCGAGACAGAATACATTGCCGCGAGTGAAGCAGCAAAGGAAGGTGTTTGGATGAAAAACTTCATCCAGGAATTGGATGTGATACCTAGCATTGTCGAGCCATTACTATCTTCTGTGATAATAATGGAGCTATCTCGCAAGCGAAGGAGTCGAGATCTCATCAGAATCCAAGCACGAACTAAGACGATACCATTTGATATGTTATATCATGGGTAGAGGAGACATAAAGATGGAACGTGTCACCTCAAGGGATAATACGACGAACCCGTTGTCTAAGCTATTGCCTCAAAGGCATCCGAAAACATCTGTCTAAGATGGGAATCAGAAGTATGAAAAGTTGGCTTTAGTACAAGTGGGAGATTGATAGAATAGTGTCCTGCAAGCCAACTATTTGGCTGCATTTAATTGAAAGGACCATTCAATTGGATTAATAAATGCATTTTATTATTAAATGGTCATCTTTATCTTATGTAATAATTATCTACGCATAAGGATAGAAGTCCTTAGATCACAGGGCTATGGGACAACCCGTGGACTGATCTCCAAGGCCGTGATCTAGAATATATTCAAGAGTCGTAGAATCCAATCGAGATAGGACATCATTGGATTCGGTTAGACTCTCACTATTGTGTATACTCCGATGAACTGGAGAACGCTGGGGTCTACGAGCGTGACTGGGATAGTCGATACACATAAGTGGGTGGCTTGCTGGGATGGCAAGCGCACTGAATACCCCAATTAGGAAATAACTCACCATGGAAGCGGTAGTCGCATATCGGGTTGAAGTTATTCCAATTTACAATAGTATACGAGGAACGATCCCTAACTACTTGAGATGATAGGGTTTATCTGGTGCGAGAACGTCTATGCTTTGATTTGAGTTCCGACTGACTGGGGATCGCCAGAAAGTCTCTGTGGACTCATGTTGGGTATAGAGGAACTCGTATGCAGATTCATATCATCAACAAAGGATCCATTGACCCGACTTGATAGGTTGGGAAATTCTCCTATGAATTTCTGTGAGAAATTAATTCTGGTAAAATCCTTGGCCAAGGTATCTGACGACTTTATGTAAGTAGCTCATAAAGATTGAGTCAATAAGAATTTATTTCGAGACCAGAGTACATAAGGTCAAGACAAAAGAAAAGGGAAACCGATGAAAGACCATACCCTTAAGTCTCGACTGGGAGATTGATCGATGGAGAGATTATGTCGTATATGGAAATTGTAAATGAGATAAAAGGTTCACTGAATTAATTCACCAGTGATTGGGCTCCATGGGCTTGTGGCTGGACATCGACCGTAGAGTGTGGGAGAATTCCCAAATTGGCAGGGGTGCTAATTTTGGAATGGTCAATCGACAGAGTGTTCGATTGATTAAGAGTAAGTCTTACTCGAATAATTAAATAATATTTAATTATAACCCACAGCCAATTATGTGGTGAACCTACGGGGGCATACACAATACACAAGTAGCGAAAGCGAGGAAATAAGAACGACCGAGTCGACTGGGTCGACTGGGTGAAAAATCGACTGGGTCGATTATATTGGGCAGTCGACCCAATTGGAACAAAGTGGGATCCAATTGGAATTGGATCAGGATCATAAATTAAATTGGAATTTAATTTGTGAATTAATTAATTAAGTTGGATTTAATTAATTAGAAAAGGATTTTAATTAAATAGGCTTAGAGTCTGATTTAATTAAATGGGAGATTAAGTTAATTAATTGGGCTATTTAATTGGGAGATTAAATTAGGCCTGGTCAAATTAATTAACTGGGCCATGAATTAATTAGGAGACTAGGTCTTCTAATTAAAGAGGGCCATGGCCCATGTAGGAGAGAGAAGACCTAGTCCTAATAGGACTAGGTTAGGGAGATAACTATAAGTAGGTATCTTATAGTTATTTTTCAAACAACTCCTTAAGCAAAAATTGAGCAAGAGCAAAAATTCTCTCCCCTCTCCCAAGCTATAGTCGACCGAACCCATTCTTCCCTATGGAAGAATTTTTCGTTTTTCGACCTTGTTCCAAATCGTTCCTAATTCCTAGTCTATAATATATCTTGTGTTCTAGCTGATCAAGATATATTATTTTCGTGATATTGTGGTGTATCAACTCGTAGAGGCGCAACACGTGGGGCGCTCCTGAGAAGCCTGGATCGATTTTGTTGGAGCAGAATTCAGAGCTCGCTTTGCTAGCCGAGGATTTGCAAGGAGACAGGTATAGACGAGAAAACTTATACTGTCGTTTATTTATATTCATATATATACAACTAGAGAATATCCTGGCAAGATTCCTTAAGAGGCCCTAAAATTTTTATATTCCGCTGTGCCTAGGGCTGTTTATCTTACCGAATCCCAACACGGAAATCTTGATTTAGGTGTTTGCTGAACAAATATCCGGGTTGTAAATTACTAACCCGCAAGAAATCGTATGTTGGATTATCAACCAATTTGCTAATAACTTGATAATTGCATACCTTCCTTTGCCAATCAAGGTCTAATCGGGAAGCGAAACAGTCGTTAAATCTTGTCCGTTGGTTATGACAAATCTTTGCCATTGAATTTAGTCCATCCGATACTACAAAAGGTGTTTTGACGTCTTTAAGATTATCTACTTCTTCCTTTAGTTCTTTATTTATCCGATCGTGATGATCGAAACTTCTCCCCTATTAACTCAACTTTTTGAGTCTAGACTCCGAACAATTTTTGATAGAAATAGAATTGTTCCGAGTTCGCTTAGAATATCGTCAGGCAAATTCATTCTCGATCTAGAAGGCCAATAAGCCAAATCCAGATGAGCCTATAGTTACCGAGCCTTTGCCCTGATGGGTATGCCGAGATTTGAATCTTGGTATTGCTGATCACCCGGGTGGTCGGTAGCTGACATGGGTTTTCCGTTCAGGGAATCTATCGCCACAATGCATTTAGGAAGACGTGCTAGGGGCGGCGTCAGAGGACGAGGTTATTATAGAAGAATCTCAAGCCCCTATGTCTTCGGGAAGCCGTAAATAAAGTTAAAAGCCTGTGGGTCCAAAGGAGATTTCATCTGGCAAGCCTAAAGAAGAGCCAGTTTGGCCATTTGGCTTGGAACTGAAAAATGGACTGAATATCTCGCGGAGATTTGCAAAAACGTGATCGAAATATATTATACATAGCTTGTAATAGGGTCGAAATCTTTATCTTGTACTCCTGAAGTTTTGTATCTTTGTAACGAAATCGAAATTGTAAATAATTTCTCTGTTTGAAATAATATTCGTTGTTATCATTGATTCTGGATTGTCGCATTCGATTTGAATGATCCGATCTAACTTGAATAATTAATCGAACAATGATCTTTGAGTTGTATTTTCGGCGTTAACCATGAAAAACTGACTTTCCTCATCGATCGCCCCAAATTTTTTGGTCTTAAATGCTTTGTGTAACTCAACTGAAGGACTAACTCCGATCGGACTACTACAATTTGGGCATTAATGACCTGTTGTAAATCGGTGATGAGCATGCTGGTTGGTGATCATGATACTCGCATTGAATTTTCTAAATTTTCGCTCACTTGTTGAATACTACGTTCTAAAGATAGAATATAAAGGAATGTCTTGATTTGAGCATTGGCTTTTAGATTGATCAAACTATCGAATCAGTTTTACGCTTAATACTGCTTAAGCGATTCCTTAGAAGTTAACTTCAGGTGATGTAACTTCGTCGTCTGTTGTGGTCGTTATTCGATCGTGGCGGATAGCTTCCTTAGTCTTGAATTTATTGACTTGGATCGATTAATAATTCAATCGTGTCTCGGAATTCCGAACGCGTGTTTTATAGAATACTTCTTCTTCCCAACCAAACAGGATCCTATTCCTCGGGAAACGGAACGATCAGTATAGTTATTGTCGTGATCGTAGCTGTTCGCAATGTATCATCTGGTCCGTCGATCTTAACCCTTCTCTGTTATAAATAGTTCCAATTTTACTATTACATTTTCACTCATCACAGATGCTTCATCCGATCACTACCCCTCAGGTTTTGAATTCCTTTAGCAACATGTTCCATGATACTTCCAAAATAAAAGAGTTTGAAATTAGGACTCGGACCCTGTTTTTCGATCATAGTCCTTTTGGTAAAACTTCTCTTGTTTAGAATATCGATAGGCAAAAGAAATTGCGCCTAGAATACCGGCAGGCAACCTACTTTCTTGGATATAACCTATCCGAGATGGGTTAGAATTCCGGTCTTCTTGCGCTGCATCTGGTCGGACTGTGGGTCAACCTTGGTGGAAGTCCTTTCGATCTCGGACATCAGCTTCTTCAAGGAGATTCTTGAAGTATAATTCCTTTGAGATTGCTTGGAGTAATGCCGCTGGGGTCGCTTCCCGCCGTCCTGGATCAGATTCGGATGTGAACAATGATTGCCGCAACGATTGGGCATAGCAATCATTGTTTACATATGACAATCTTTAGATCGGTTTAAAAGTCCTAGGAATGGACTCCGATCCCACTTTACTCCGTTCGGCAGTACGTCCGTGGATGTGCGCCACGTGGCGAGTGATTGACACGACGAACCTTTGCCGAGTTCTACATCTGGTGCCTACGCCGGTGGATCGAACACGTTTAATTTAGCTCGTAGGATTTGTAGTAGGGTAGGAGTGAATGTATTATTCTCTTTAAGTTCGAATTTTACTATTGTACTCGAAAATTCATTTGTAATTTGTTCGAAGAATGAATAAAGACTTTGTTTCCTGCTTATCTTCGTTGCATATTTTCTCGTCTTCATTGAATGTATCTTTGACTATGTTGGTCGAATAATATATAAACGACCTTTAAGATAAACATTGTGATCGAAAATATTGAACTTGTGTGATTGTAACTAACTCATGTAATTCAGCCTGGAGTTGTTAAAATCTTGCGCTCGGAAAAACAAATTCCTTCGGCGATTTGATAATTCTTCGAAATAGGTTGCAACTTTAGAGACTTGTATAATTCATTACCGTCGTACCACTCAAATTGTCCATCATTTTACCTATTATGGGGTCGTCTCTATTTGAAGTAATTATCGAACGAGAAGGTTGCACCAATTCTGTGTCGGCTTGATCGAGCAAAGCATCTGACAAACTTTTTCCTCGATCATTTATATAACGCTGATGGCCTAATTGGATACATAACGTCAATAATTGATAATGAATGGATTGATAACCTCGAAAGTAAACTTGTAACAAATATATCAATAGTTGATCAATACGGGTATAAAACAATGATATTTCATTTTATCTTCGAGATTGCTTGATTCAATTTGATATTCTTTTTTGCAAATTCGATCTATGAGTCATAGCAACAGCTTTCACCCTTCTCGGTTTTATCTGTTATAGCAAAAGCTTTCACCTGAGGGTCGTAGCAACAACTTTCACCCTTTTCATTTTTATCGTTCATAGCAAAAGCTTTCACCTGAGGGTCATAGCAACAGCTTTCACTCTTTTCATTTTTATCGGTCATAGCAATAGCTTTCACCTGAGGGTCGTAGCAACAGCTTTCACCTTTTCATTTTTATCGGCCATAGCAAAAGCTTTCATCTAAGGGTTGTAGCAACAGCTTACACCCTTTTCATTTTTATCAGTCATAGCAAAAGCTTTCACCTGAGGGTCGTAGCAACAACTTTTACCCCTTTTATTTATCTCGATCTAATGGGCATAGCAATGGCTTTCTCCCTTAGATCGATTTGAGGAAAGAGGCCGAGTGCCTACTCTGAAGATAATATATAGCTTGTAGAAATGCATCGAATAGACGAGAGAATTTTGAAAATAGAAGTATCTTGTTGATTTTCTCAATAATAGGAGATTTAATAGATCAGTACAATGAACTTTGATCGATAGGTAAATCGAAAAGCCAAATAGATAATCTTTGTTTTTCCTAAAATTGACTGCATTCCATGTTCGGGAAGGGATTTTCCCATTTTTATAAATAACTTAATGTGATCATTTCTCCTCGATATCGATCACAACATAGAGACTAGCGAAATCGAGTTGCAATTTTTCCTCCATGTTTTGAAATCCGCATCTTAGTCTAAAGTAAGTCGTCGACTATGAAGGCTCAGATCCCGACTTTCTGGTCGTATATTTTCCTTCATATATTACTTTAAATCAGAATATCGTCCCGGGTATGGTTGGAATAGTTTCTAGTTGTTGAGCCATTCAAGATAGATTAGTCGAGCTTCTTGTAGACTAAATTCTGCATTCCCGCTACGCGAGAAGACTCTCCTTGAATGTACGTATCTCGCCTCGTAGTAGACGTTTTTTGATCTAACACACGAATAAGGCCCCACGGTGGGCGCCAATTGATCTTACGCGTTTTCGTAGGTATTCAATATGTGATGTAATCGAGCCACAATGTAATATATATGAAGGAGAAGATCAATAAAATGTATATTCCAATCGTGAATGTACAAATTACAAAGGTCCTACTCGAGCGTTATAGGATGTCGTACAAGCTAGAGGCTAAATACATATAAGGAATTATGCTACATATAGTCTCCAATATGTGTCCGAGCAGAAGCATCGAGCCTGGGGTGCCTCTGAAAGCGTGCCGTTGTCATAAATGCTGGTGGTATTTATAGTAGGGGCTATGAGCTGGCTGATCCATTAGCAAGGGAGTTTTCTTCGGCCCATAGCATTGGGCCTGGGTTAGGCCCATCAGAGGTTATCGACCAGGGGCCTTTAGCTTTACGAACAGGCTGGGCTTGTGTCGCTTTGAGATCGGCTTTATGCCTTCGAGGTCGGAATCAGAGCTGTTCCAGCTAGTTTATCCCAGCATGGGTCATGATAGGAGGAGAATCCAAAGTACCCCTCATCACTTCCACTTTTTCCTCTCCTCCATCTAGGGTCGATGGCGAGCATGGTTTGGGGATAGACAATCCTCACATATATACACTGTTTTGGAAGCGACTCGTACCCAGGAGCGAGTTGATCAATTGGCCAAGGACCTAGAAGATCATCAAGTTCAGTACGCCACTCGTGTCAGTGAGCTGGAATCACATGTCGCACGTCTTCAAGCTTCTCTCGATGAGCAGGAAGAAGACCTCAATCTTGATGGTATTACTGATCGGTATGGTAAAAGCCATAGGGAGAAGGTTATTCGTGAGTTCCTCAACTCCCCGGTTCATACGGCTTTAGTTTATCAAAAGGTGGGCCCTCTTTTGGAGAGTACTTTTAAGAAAGCCGTTCATGAGATGGTTGCCATGGGTTTGATCGAGGATCGTCGAAGGGAGTATTTCAGGTCCATTCATGTTAGCCTTGATCGTCATGGTCAGAATTATTCTTCTTCTGACGTTCATACTGTAAATTTTTAGCATCTCCCTTTGGCGCATTTGGTAAAGGAGTTCGGAGTACCCTTGCCGATAAAGATTTGAGCGAACCGGAAGAGGAAGAGGAGAACCCTGAGCCAGTTAATAATGCCAACGATCAGCTTCAGGTTGAAGGCGACCATCAAGACAGAGGTGAAGGCTTCGAGCAGATAATAGGTGAGGGCGACCAGCAGATCCGGGGTGAAGGCGAGCAATAGTTTTTTAGGAAGAGTAATCGTCACAATGTAATTTGTAACTTTACGATTTTAACCTTTGTACTGAGACGATTTATATTCTGTCTTTACGGTTTAACTTCCTCATTTATTAGACAAGTTCCGACATAAGTCTTTATTTTCTGAATATTTATTATATATATGTTTTCAAAGTCTGCGCAACTGTTCATTAGCTAGATAATTTTTTTCGCGCTTCTTTCTAAGGTCCATCACGTCTTTTCCCTTAGTATAAATACTTGAGGTAAAAAGTTCTTCGCTATTTACTGCGCGTCCCTACTCAGATAAAATGTTCTCCCAAGTAAGTCATTCGCTCTCCTCGATATATCAATCACTTCCTCGATTTTCCGAGAATGAGTTCACTTTTCGGCAATACTTCCAAGCGCTCTTCGCGCGACCATCATAGAAACACTAGATCTAAAAGGTCCAGCACCGAGGGGCCTTCCTCTGGTCCTCCCGAATCCCGATCATCTGCCAGCTTGGGAGCACAGGAGTCTACTTTTTCTCCGAGTAGACTGAGTGGCGAGCCTAATGCAACCACTAATCCAAGTTCTGTACAACAAAACCTTTCCTCTTCTAATGATCTTCAGAGAAGGACTTCCCCAGGTCGGGTTGCTTTTGGGGATACGTCTAATGAGGAGCCATCATTTGACATTCCCATTTCGAGTTCCATTTATGGTCTTCAAAGTCATGCTTATATCTACCCAAGTCATATTAACCCTTCATCAGATTCAACCGTTGTTTAGAGTCAGGTAGATAACACTGCTAGGCCAGTTAGCAGTGGATTGTTTTTGGATCCTCCTTTGGATAGTTCTAGACCGCAGCCTGTTATCCAAAATTTTTAGATTTTTTGTTTTCTGATACTACTTTAATGACTACTTCGGTCGAGGCCGGTGCTTCTTCCCGGGGTCGGACCGAGCAAAGGTCAGGTCGGGTGACCAAGATTTCTGCCTCGGGGAAAGAATTTTCTGTGAGTCCCAACACGATGGAATCCTCCCTCCAGTTGGATGATCGTTGTATATTGGAGCAGATTAAGGATATAACTGAGTCCGAATCTGCTCGTCATGACAAGATTCCCCTTGATTCTGTTATGTCTGATTCTTGTGAACCTGATGCTTTATCATGGGATCTGGGCCTTAGTAGTATTCTGCTGGGCGAGTTGAAGAGACACGAGGGTACTTCCAGCCTTCGCCTCGTTCAGTCCCTTTTCAAACTTTTTGAGCAGGTACTCATTTTCTTGAGCTATTCCCTTTATTGCTTATATTGTTCATTGATTACATCTTTTATCCTTCCAGGGGAAGTACTATGCTTTGCAGTTAGGTGCCCAAAACGATGAGATGTGGTTCAGCAAAGATAGCATGAGGCATCGTTTGCATGTGGAGGTGGCTAAGACTGACAGACTCACTCTTCAGAATCAGCTTCTTTAGGACGATATCCAAAAGTTACGTGATGAAAATTTGGTTCTTCAAAAGGAGAAGGATGACATTACTCAGCTGAATGCTAATCTGGAGAAGTCTCGTCGAGTAGCTTTTGTTGAAGGCTATGATTACCAGAAGCGCCAGGAAGAGCTGGTGGCATTTCTGGATACGCCAACTCCCAGAAAATGTGCTTCCTCGAGTAGGCCTACCGGTCCCGATCAGCACTAAAGCTTAAGCTAGCCTTGTCTTCTTTTTTTTTTTTTTTTTTTTTAGAAGTTGATCTTACGCGGTTTCGTAGGGGACCAAATTTAAACAAGCAAGACACAAATATACGAAGGAGAAGATCAATAACGTATATTTCGATCTTGGGTGTACAAATTACAAGTAATGAGTGTCCTATTTTACCATTATAGGATGCCGTACAAGCTAGAGGCTAAATACATACAAGAATGATACCTAATCTAACTCTCCAAGGTTAGTCCGAGCAGGAGCTTCGAGTTGGGAGCACCTGGGAAAGCGTGTCTGGTGTCATAAATGCTTGTGGTATTTATAGTTGAGGCGGTGTGCTAGCTGAACCATCCGTATGGGAGCACTTCTTGGCCCAAAGGCCTGGGCCTGAGGTCAGCCTAACAGTAGTTTTCGACCCGCAGCCTTTGCCTGAGAGATCGGACATGGCAGACTGGGACTTGGGATCGATACTATGTCTTCTAGGTCGGGATTCACGGTCTTCGATCTCGGATAATCTATTTCCGATCGAGCATGAGTTCCTGAATGTAGAGAATCCAAAGTACCCCTTTTCAATACTCCCCCACTTCTCGAGCGTAAGTGAAGCTGGAGCTCGGAGAAGTAAATGCCGACTCAACGACGAGATGAATCCTATACGATGTGTTTCGGATATGCCTCGTTAAAAACCTAATCGGGAAAAACCCATTGGGATAAAAACCGAACCAGGGAAAAAGAGTGCATATCTTGGAAACCTTAAAATGAGTATATGTTGTGAAAACGTGAGTTCTGATGTCGATAATTTTGCTTGAAACTTTCCGTGATCGGTAGTTGAACAAAGCGTTTGTTAATAGTATCGATTGATTCCTCATTAATACTCCCCTACTTCTTCGAGCGTAAAGTGAAGCGAGAGGTCGGAGAAGTAAATATATTCCGAGGCTGAAAAGGCGTGTCTTCTCCAGTATCCAGTTTTTGGCCTAAATTAGTAGAGTATAGGGGCCAAAGATGCAATTATCGGGAAGATAAGTTTGAATTTTACCTTCAGGAAGTTCAACCATCGCGATTATTCGGGGTTCGATTTGCAATTTACCTTTTTGACCTTATATATATATACTGCTCGCTGGAGGTTTACTTACGAAAGATTCCCAAAATCCGTAGATTGGAGCGTATAAATTGAATATTTTTGTGATGAAGCCGCTGAAGATGATAGCCTTATCTTGGCGGATAACGAACTGCAAAAGTACATGATCGGTAGCAAAGTTATTATTGAATTTTTTTAAATGGGTAGACCATCGACCAACGTCAGGCTTAATAAGACTGAGCTAAGAGTTGATCAAACTATTTGCCGTTATAAGGAAGAGACCGAGGTTTCCTGGAGCTCGAGTTCGGAAAATACATTGCTGCCGAGTTTTCGATCGTCATTCCGACTCCCGATCAATGTGTCACTAACCCTCCAAAGGGGTGTCAAGCATTCTATACCAGGCAGTTTTTCTATAGTCTGCGCATCCAATTTATTCCGCTGCTCCCTAGTATATTAGAGGCTTTCTCTCTTACCCCATCTCAGATTCTTCACAATTCGATCGGGTACATAGTCGCATTTTGTGTGCTTATGTAGGCCAAAGGGAAGAAAGCAACCTTTCAAAACTTTTGGCAAGTCTTACAAATGAGTTCATCCACAGCCTCGAACGCCGGGTTTGTATATTTTTCTCAAAGATCGAACCGATCCATTCTGTCAAGTCATGTTTCGAGCAACGCAAAAGGCTGGAAAGAAGAATTCTTTTTCGTTCGTGGTCCCGACTCTTCTGCTTCCGCAGAGGGTTCAGAATCAACCCCATATAAATGGGCTGGAGAAGAGTCTTGGATTTACGGTAGACGGAGACTCAAAGGGAAGATCGATCATGAGCTTACAGACAAATTTTTGGAGACCCTTCGATCCGACATCTATCAAACTGCTTTATTGACCCAAGAAGAAGTCTTGAGAATGGCTGGACTCAGCAAGTGCTTTTATCCTGCCCCCGCGATCGAGTTTGGGCATCCATCTTCGGAACAGACCCATACCCAAGATGATCAAGAAGTTGTACCCGCCGCCGAGGTGGCCAACGCTGTTATTGATAGAATAGTGCCCGGCAAGCCAATCTAAATTAGCTTGTTTGAGGACTATCTTCTTATGGTTTATAATTAATACGCCCGTTTATTCATAGTACGTGAATTAAACAATGGCTAACTTCATCTCTCGCGAACCTATCTAAGCGATTGGATGAAATCCTGAGTTCACAATAGACTATGGGACTATACACTTCAGTACTGAGTGCACTTATCATGAAACAGTCTCAAAGGTCGTGATCTCGAAAACGTTCCAAGTCATAGATTCATATCGAGACGGGGTATCGAATGAATCGTCAAGGCTTGTACGATTATGCATGATTCACATGGAGTGAATTTGTTGTAGTTTCATGAACAAGGCATTTGAGGCCAGTGCATATGACTAGGTGGTTCGATAGAGGATCGAATGCATCGAACGACCCGAACAGAGAAACCCATTGTGGAAGCGCATGTCGCATATCGGTGATGGGATGTTTCTCAAGGATTATAATAGTGTACGATTTAGTCCTTAGATTTGAAGTGCTAGGGCGAATTCGGTGCATGAAAGTGCGTACTTTGATTTAGGTATAGGCCACTTAGCTTGGTCATAACATGCCTAAGTTGGGTGCGTACGGAAGTGTACGCGAGTGGTTAGTACTAAGAAATGATCCATCGACTCATCCTGATAAGGTGGGAGAATTTCCTGTACGTTCTTCGATAATAGTTCCGAGAAACCCGTGGCCACGGTCAGTGACGAATTTGGAAGGGACTTCCAAATTTAGCAGTCACACTGGAATTACTATCCTGAATTAGAAAGTACAGAATCGAGATAATTAGAGGTGCCGATCAATTCACACACCCTAGGTCTCGGTCGGGAAATCAGTCATGGAAGGACCGTATGTACATGGCAGTTATAATAGGTGAGGTTCACAAATATCAATTCACCTGAAGTTGGGCTTCATGGGCTTGTGGCTAGACATCGACCATGAAGTGTAGGTACTCCTGAATTAATAAGGAAATTAATTCTGGAGTGGTCAATTAAAGATAGTTTAAAGTTGATCGGAGCATTTAATTGCTCGTTAATTAAATCACGAGAGTCGTGGGCCTACTGCCAATTGATGGTGAACCCAGAGGGTCACACACAATACAATTGGACAGTGACAGTCATTAAGGGAAATGTGAAAGATTTAAAGTTGTTAAATCAAAGTTATTGAATTAAAGCATTAATTCAAGTAAGAGATTATTAATTAGATATTTAATTAATTAATGTTCAATTAATTAATTAAGGGTTATCTGATTAATTATGAAATTAATTAAAGTGGTTAATTAATTAAGTTGGAAGAATAAATTTAATTGGTAATTTTTTGGATTAGCCAATTAAATGACAAAGGGGTCGATTTGTAATTATCACAAATAGAAGTGATAGGGGGCGATTTTTTTGAAGATAAGGAAAAGGAAGTTTTTAATCTTGGAAGATAAGCAAGAAGAGATATATCAAATCTTAGATTCCTAATTAGATAAGGAAGAAAAGATTTGATAGACAAGGAAGAAGATATCTTATAGGAGTAGGACTCTTCTCCTATAAATACTTCTTCTCCTCTCTTCATTAAAAGATGAGACTGAAAACTTTTTGAGAGAAAACTCTGCAAAACTTTTGAGAGAAAGTTATAGCCGATTTTTGAGAGAAAAAAAAAATCTGATTTTCGAAAATAAGTTTTAGAAATTGCATATCCGCCCCAAACTATTTCGCCCCGAACCCTAGTCGCCCATCCTAGCTCGGCCGAACCTAACCTGGCCGATCCAAGCTTGGCCGAACCAAATCCAGCCGCATAAGCCCTGCGTGTTTGGTCTTCTTCCAGTTGATCTCCAAACCCGAACCTAGATCAAAGTCCTGATCAAGTTCAGAAGTACCTTTGTTGACAAACTTTCAAGTTCCAGTTCTTAGCCTACGACTTGGAAGTGTTGCTACAATCCAGTTGGTGTGGATACATTCTGGAGGTGAGACACTTGGATCACTATATTGTGAATCGAACATGAAGCCTGGAGGTAACCACCACCGAGCTGTGGTGAGGTAATTTCGATTAACCCCCTATGTTTTATTTATGCTTGCGTTCGTTTCTTGCTTTTCGTATACATAATATGGAGACTTTATTTATGGGACTGTGGGTGTGTCTTGAAAAATTTTAAATTCCGCACTCTGTTGTATTGACAATCGAGGCACAAACCCAACAGTTATTGCTCCTCCAACTTTAGGTATTCTAATTCACTTCCCATAGTCCAACTAATTTACCTTTGTACTGGACTAACTCACTTTTTATATTTATAACTTAGATCATTGCAAAATTTCGAACATCCATAGCTAGTTCGAATGTTGCCTCTTCTTCCAAGAGGTCCCAAGGCCAACCTCGCCAACAGAAGAAAACAAAAGGCAGTCGGGAAACTGGGGCAGCTAATTCCAGTGCAATCAGGACCATAATTCCGACCACGGTCGCGACTATTCCTCGAGTCGTAGTTGGGGGAACATCACAAACTAGAGGTGCTGGCCCTTTGCGATCGATATTCTCGATCAACACGTCCGATCCCAATGCAGCGGGGTACATTTATTATTCGCTTAAGCAGATTCAAGCCCATCAAATAATGGAGAATAGGATAGCCAGTAAGAGAAGTAGTGAAGTTCCTGAATCTTCAAGAAGGGTAAGGCCCTTTGGTCGGAACCCAGGTCTAATTCTCTGCTGGCCTGGACGAACAGAACCAAATTTAGCGGATTATATAGAGGATCATCTTCGAGGACCAAGAGCCGCCGGGTATGCAGAGGATGGGACCATCGAATCAGATTTCGGCCCCAATGGTGAACATTCTGTGGACAAGTCTTTCGGAATTCTCTTGGCTGGATGATTTAGAGATGATAATACTGAACGTTTCAACATGGCAGTTTTGATATTATGGGTGATTATGCTCGAGTACATCAAGAGGTATTAATTTTCGAGCACACTGAGTTTCCTTTAAAATTCATTAAATGCTGAAAGCTGTTTGTTTACAGGCTGGAGACTTATTCGTACATCAATCCCATCGACTGGCTATCTTAGAAGAAGAGTCTCAACAGGCTCATAACGCCCTTCAAGGTATCCTTAGGGAAGATGAGATTATGGCAGCTCAGTTAACACAAACGACTGCCAAATTGTCCGAGGTCGAGAAGGAGCTTGCTGATACTAAGAAAGATCTCGAAGGAAAGAATGCCCTTGAACACGAGGTTGAAAAGTTAAGGGCAGAGCTTGAACAAGCTAAAACGTTTTCTGAACAGGCACGTGCTCAAGGTCGGAAAGAAGCCAGGATTCCGGCCATAAGGGAATTTTTAGAGTCCCCTTTCCTTATTGTAATCGAGAAATCATTTGTAATTGCTCGAAAGGCTTATAAATGAATAGAATATATTCGTCATTGCTTCTTTCTTTGCTTATTTGCTTGAATATTAAGAATGAAGTTTGAACTGGATAATTCGAACTCAAAGATCGTGTAATTTGATGGACAAATCGATCAAACTTAACTTTGTCGTCGATGATGGAATATATAATCACCTTAATTTGAAACATATAACTTATTCTTATCTTGATAAACCATTCCGAACTTTAGATTAACAATGGTCTCACTTGAGTTGGTCGATCTTGACTTCTTACGTTGATTAATTTGATGTAAAAATGGACAAATAATCATAACATATTTTGAAATATTTCGATCGAAAATAAGCCGTGATTTAATTTCGAGCTTGGAGTCAATTTCTTATTTTTGATCTAAGAGGCGTAGTAACGGCTTTCACCCATTTTTATATTTTCGATCTAGGGGGCATAGCAACAGCTTTCACCCTTAGTCAATTTCGAGGGTCGTAGTAACAACTTCTACCCGTTTTTATGTTTTTGATCTAAGGGGCATAGCAACGGCTTTCACCCTTAGTCAATTTCGAGGGTCGTAGCAACATCTTTCACCCGTTTTTATATTTTCGATCTAAGGGGCATAGCAACGGCTTTCACCCTTAGTCAATTTTGAGGGTCGTAGCAACAACTTTCACCCGTTTTTATATTTTCGATCTAAGTGGCATAGCAACGGCTTTCACCCTTAGTCAATTTTGAGGGTCGTAGCAACAACTTTCACCCGTTTTTATATTTTCGATCTAAGGGGCATAGCAACGGCTTTCACCCTTAGTCAATTTCGAGGGTCGTAGCAACAACTTTCACCCGTTTTTATATTTTTGATCTAAGGGGCATAGCAATGGCTTTCACCCTTAGTCAATATTTGTGAAATAGATTAGGAATCGATCATGATACGATAATATTTGCACGAGGATGAGATGGAATTGATAAGATCTCTGGAGAATAGAAAATTTTCATTGAATTGATAATCTTTGATAATACGAGAAAACAAAGGGAACAATAAACCATAATAGTAGATAAGCTAAGAATTGCCAATCCAGTCTTCAGTTTCCATAATATTTCCTCAGATTAACAGCGTTCCACGTTCGAGGTAAGACCTCTCCATTTGGATAAGCGATCTTGTATGAGCCTTTTTCCCAAGCTCGACAACAACGTAGGGGCCATCCCAATTAGGCTGAAGTTTGCCAACATGCTTTGAGACTTCCACTTTTTTTAGCACTAAATATCCAACTTTAAAAGTTCGGATTCGAACTTTCTGATTATAGGCCTTCTCCATGTTGGACTTTGCAGCCTGAATTCTCAATTTTGCACGATCCCTTCTGCTATCTGCATGATCAACCTCCATTTCTCTCGAAGATTGATTGTCTTCGGAATTATAAAACTCGACCCTGGGAGAAGGTATAAGAGTTTCATCGGGAATAACCGATTCCGAACCATAAACCAAACTGAAGGGAGTCTCGCCAGTAGCAGCTTTCACAGTTGTCCTATTAGCACATAAAACTCCTGGAAGTTCATCAAGCCATTTGCCTTTGGCATCAGTTAAGCGCTTTTCCAGAGATCGAACAATCTCTCTATTTACAACCTCTGTTTGCCCATTTGCCTGTGGGTGCCCAACTTAAGAAAAATTCTGTTGTATTCCGAACTTCTCACACCATTCCATGACTTTTTTGCCTGCAAACTGAGTTCCATTGTCGGAGATCAAAATTCTTGGAATTCCGAACCTGCATACAATATTCTTCCATAGGAAATTTATGACTTGAAACTAGGTGATTTTGGTTAGAGCAACACATTCGACCCATTTACTGAAATATTCCACGGCTACTAACGTAACGCGCCCAAAATTTCGAACCCATTTGATTGGATTTTTAATCCAAATTTATGTGCTACTTTTTATTTTCAAAGTTAAACATTAATTTGAACTAAAATATACAATTTAATTATCTTTATTAACTTTGAAATGTTTTAAAAGCACAAAAATACTTTAACATAATAGTATACCTCTTTTGAAAAATATTTGGACTTTATTGTGCAAAATAAATAATTTTTGGGGCAAAAATGCACTTTACCGAAACTTCAGGGGGCAAAGTGCAAATTTTGCCCCATACTTGATTGCAGCTAATAGGAGAGCCTTTATAGCTCTCCTAGCCTGCCATAGGGAGTGGCCAAGCATGCCTCTTGGTTAGAGAGATTTCTCTATCCAAGATGAACATGCATTGGCTTGTTTTATGGGAAGTAATTATATCTCCCATCTTCCCAAAGTGTATTTAAACACCTTTCTCCTCATTTTCAGATTTCTCTCCACTCATTTTACATCTTAGAGTTCATAGTTAAGTTAGAATTAGAGAGAAAATAAAAGAGAGAAAAGAGACAACACATTTAGAAAGAGAGTTTTCGGGTATACTCAACCCAGCCTCGGATTTTCGATCATTCCGCCTCCGTCCACCGTTGGATCATGCCCAAATTTTGCGTGGAGGTTCTACACACATGGATCTACATATTGACCGTTCGGATTGTCGTTTGGAACTCCCAAAAGTGAATTGACAGCCGTTGGAAAATGGTGAAAAGTAAGGATTTGAAGGCCTTTTTATGAACTACCACCGGAGCCGCCACCGGAGCTGCCACCACCACCTTCGGAGTTCTGGAAATGAAGAAATTTTCACCCCTTTCGTTGATTTGGGTAAAAAGACATCTATGCATGTGTTCTTTAGTCTTTGTGATATTACTTTTTCTCTTTAAAATATATGTTGAAGAAGTTAGTTTGTCCTTGTGATAAGTTGTTGAGTTCATATGTAATATTTAGTGTGACTTGCTTTGGTTTTGTCTAAATATTTCTTATATGTTTGGATCTTGATTTCTTTTTGTAAGAAAGTTGATGTTTTTATTTTTCTCAAAACTTTGGGGTATTTTTGAAAGATTTGAAAAGTTGAAGGGCTGAGGGCTGCAATTTTTATTGGGAGTAAGATGGACTGAAAATCTAAATTTTTGTTTGATATTTGGTATAAATTTACTTGAAAAGCATTTGTTTTAAAGTTTGCTTAGAGGTTTTTGCAAAAAGGGAGTTTTTGAAACATTTGGGGTTATTTTTGTAAATCTGGAAAATGAAGGGAAAATTTTGCTGTTTTTGCATTGTCTTTCTTGAAATTAGAATTTTGTGTTTTGAAAATAATAACTTTTAAGTAGAGTTTATGTCGTAATTTTTTAAGCACTTTTGTGTGATGTGTTAGTTTAGGAAATCCTTGTGTAGGATTTTCATTAGTTATGTTTCTAAGTCGTATACGTACTTGCCCAGGTTTCGGATACGCTTCATTTGTGGAGTTTTAGTCGCTATACTAAGCGACAAAGGTGAGCGTTGTGTGTGAATTTGTATGTCGGTCCGATGTGCTAGTAGATCGAGTAAAACATTTACTTATGCTCTTAATAATCGAAGCATGTGTTATATTCTAACTTTTCTTGCATGTCGTCACGAATATGTTGACTTTAGGTCGACATTACTCGCATGAAATCACTTAGCATTTCAACATGATTATCCAAATACATGCTAAATCCAAATCTACTAGTTGCGAATATATTTTACGAAATTATTATGATACCCAAAATTTAAATTTGATAAGTTGTTAAATGTTGGTAATATGTATGATATGTTGTGTTTTCATTTGTTTCCTCTATATGTTTCCGTTTGTTTCCGACTATATGTTTCCTTTTGTTTCCGATTTTGTGTGGGCCCATTTTGATTGGTATATGGACCCGATGCCAACCTGGACGGCAAGGGCCGGCGGGATTGTCACGGTTACCCATAGGCCTGGCCTTACAATCCAAGTGGGGAGGAACACTTGGTAAGGACGAACTTAGGCAAAGACATGTCGATGCATATTAGATAGTAAGGTCGCTCCTTACTTGGTGAGGATGGAGGGTAAGTGGAGGACGACATCAGCAAATATGAGTTATGTGAATTCCGTGTTTCTTCCGTCTTGAATATATATTTATTTGATTGATAACATGCTTATGTTTTATAATATGTTGCATTCACACATCACCATGCAAATTCGCACATAGCCTCACTAAGTTGGACGATCAACTTATGCGTTCTATGTTTCACTCTTTTCAGTTTCAGGTGTTCTGGAAATAATAGTCGGGTTGCGGTTAGGTCATCACGGTTGCGGTCCCACCCTAGTATTCGAGAGATTAGTAATATTTTGTGGTCGATTTATGCTCCTTTTCGATTTTGTTTAAAACCTTGCTTAGACTATTTGATTCGTTAAAGATGATTTATATTGTTGCAAAAGAGACAAGATTTTCATAAATTACTTATTAATCTCTCTCGATTGATTTTGTTCAAATATTTTGATATGTTGTGATTAAATATTTTCGCTTTAAACATCTACTATGGAAAATTGATTTTTTCGTTAAAACTTAGTAATTTAAATTGTTCTTATTTCGTTTTAAATAGCTTCCGCTTTAAAACCTTTTAGTTCATCGTTTAAAAAAAAAAAAAGGGCTTCGATATTTTTGACGCTTTTTCAAAATAAAAATAATTTTTCGACCGTTTTCTGACGGACCCGCGGAGCCGGGCTGTCACAGATGGTATCAGAGCTTCGGCTCAACGCCAGGATAGGATCCTCGGATATGTACTGAGGGGTTAGTAAGGTGGGACTCACCGTCATGATTTTAGTGTGTCTACCCACATTGGATAGTTCACTTTTAGGACAAGACCGCAACCGAAACTATATGTTTAGTACGTGTCCTTAGGGTTAATAGTTATTTTTGCTTGATTATGTGTTTTCTTGATTAATTATTTTGTTGGTGGTATCCCGAATACCATAATGTTATTCGAACTTTATTGTTGATATTATTGTCTGATTATGATTGTATATGTGTGTGTTCCGTGATTTTTACGTAAATTAAAATATATGAATCAAGTGACGTTGTTGAAGTACATATAGAATGTCTAAAATAGCCCTAATCCTTTTGAATTCCATTATCGAGTTTACCTTACTCAAAACTCATAATTCTGATCCTAAATGTATCCATCTCCAAATTGATCTCTCGACTTAAGTAAGCTTTCTTGAGCCTATTTTCGCTATTTCTAATGTTGGTACTTATTCATTTTTGAGCTTGTGATCCCTAGATGTCTTTCCTTCATCATTTTGGCGAATCAAATTGTTATCTATGTAATCTTTCTTTCAATAGACAAAATATCATTCAAATTTCATTGACATCATCTTGAGTTCTAACTTGTCTATTACTCGTTCCTTGCATTCACTTATGATTTTTTTATATCTAATCTTCTCATTCTCGCTCTTGCTTTTCTGAAGTTTCTAAATGCCATTTTCCGATTGTATTTTTCCTTCACGTTCTGTAATTTATCGTAAATTATTCTTCAATCATTTTAGCCTCATTCTTGAAATGGCTTCTTCAAGTCGTGCCCTTAGTTACCTTTAATCTGACTCTTTGACTGTTTTCCTTCAGAGCTTATCGACACTCTCAATTAACATGTTTTTGTCTATTGGGGATTGACTTCTTGTATCCTATCAAGTTTTTATATTGATCCCTTATCTTTTTACTCGTTTAGAGTTTACCCCTCCCTATTTCATGAGATACTTTCTCGTATTGACTTCGTAAACCAAATTATTTATTTTTGTCGGATTCTATGATTGTTATTGTTCCTTGTCCTTCTTTTTTCGAGCACATTTATTCCGTTATGATCGTTTATCCATATAATTTCATGTTACTCTTTTTGTTGTATTCAATTATACATTCTTCTAAATTTCCTGAAGGAATTGAATTGTCTCAATTTCTTTTGAACTTCATGTTTTCATTTGTCCATTCATAAATTGTTGTTCCTTTGGCTATTTCATTCCTTGTTGCAAGCCGCATAAATCAGATCAATTTATTCTCAATTCCTTTTGAACTTCGGACTTACCTTGTATTTGTTTGGAACTTATTTTTAATTCCCGTCTCGTTCAATTTGATCGTTTCGATGTTCTCATATTTCACTATCGAGTTTTACTTGTTTTCTAATGCAGCTTGTTGTAATAATTATTGAAATGATCTTCGAATCTCGCCATTTATCTTGACTTGCTTTTCAAATGACCAAACACACTTTAATGTTTTTGGTTATTATTGTCATGATACTTGTTTCGACATTCTGTTATCCTTACCGATATCCTTGCTTTGATCTTCTTTTTACTTGCACCGTTTGAAATGGTGAGGCTCATCCCTTTCGTTATTCTTATCGGTGCACCTTAATTGTTCGCCTTGTCACTTATATCGAACTATTCATTTGGTTATCTTTCTTATCGATATTTCAGTCCTTTTGCAATCTTCGTTGATTCTTCTATATGTTACCATTGCTAATTCTTGTCTTGTCGTCTTGAGCACCTTGATTCGATCATCTTTCTAATCCTTATCGTGTCTCTTCATTTGACTCATTTTGTTCCTTGCGAGAATCCCAAGTCAAATGTCATTCAGTACCTTTTGAATTCTCTGGACCAAACTGAACTATATATTGTTATGTGAGTAGTTTTTCTTTTGAGAAGAATCTTAATCCGCGGCATAGGAGTTGGAATTATCGTCGTATCTCATTCTACCGTGTGACGGCCCGACACCGCGGGCGGGTCCGTCGGATAACGGTCGAAAAATTATTGTTATTTTGAAAAATCGTTAAAAATATCGAAGCTTTTTTTTTCTTTTAAACGAAAACGATAAATTAAAGATTTTAAAGCGGAAGCGTTTAATCACAACATCTCAAAATACTTGAACAAAATCTACCGAGATAGATAATTAAGTAATTTATAAAAATCTTGAATCTTTGACAAAAATATAAATCGACTTTAACGAATCAAACATTCTAAGCAAGGTTTTAAACAAAATCGAGAAAGAACCTAAATCAACGACAAAATATAATTACTTTCCGGAATACTAGGGGTGGGACCGCAACCGTGATGATCTAACCGCAACCCGACTATAAATTTTCAGAGCACCTGAAACTGAAAAGAGTGAAACATAGAACGCATAAGTTGATCGTCCAACTTAGTGAGGCTATGTGCGAATTTGCATGGTGATGTGTGGATGCAACATATTATATAACATAAGCATGTTATCAAGCAAATAAACATATATTCAAGACGGAAGAAACACGGAATTCACATAACCAAGAATTTGCTGATGCCGTCCTCCACTTACCCTCCATCCTCAGTCTGATCAATGTCCATCCAAACTCACCAAGTAAGGAGCGAACTTACTATCTGAAATGCATCGACATGTCTTTGCCGGAGTTCGTCCTTACTCCCCAAGTGTTCCTCCCCAATTGGGTTGTAAGGCCAGGCCTACGGGTAACCGTGACAATCCTGCCGGCCCTTGCCGGCCAGGTTGGCATCGGGTCCATATACCAATCAAAAGGGGGCCCACACAAAATCGAAAACAAACGGAACATAACATATCAAACATATTAACATATTATCAACATTTGACAACTTATAAGATGCAATTTTAGGTGTCGTGACAGTTTAGTAAAAAAATGTATTTGCAACTTGTAGATTCGGATGTAGTATGTATTGGTTATCATGTTGATATTCTTAGGATTTCATGCGAGTAATGTCGACATAACAAGTCCAATCTATTTGTGACAACATGCAAGAGAAATTACAATATAGAGCATGCTTTGATTATTAAAAGCATTAGTGAATGTTTGACTCGATCTACTAGCACATCGGACCGACATACAAATTCAACACACAACGCTCACCTTTGTCGCTTAGTATAGCGACTAAAACTCCACAAATGAAGCGTATCCGAAACCTGAGCAAGTATGTATACGACTTAGAAACATAACTAATGAAAATCCTACACAAGGATTTCCTAAACTAACACATCACACAAAAGTACTTAAAAATTTACGACATCAACTCCACTTAAAAGTTATTATTTTCAAAACTCAAAATTCTAATTTCATAAAACAGCGCCAAAACAGAAAATTTTCCTTTTATTTTTCAGATTTACAAAACAACCCCTAAAATTTCAAAAACTCCCTTTTTGCAAAAATCTCAAAGCAAACTTTAAAACAAATGCTTTTCAAGTAAATTCATACCAAATATCAAACAAAAATTTAGATTTTCAGTCCATCTTACTCCCAATAAAAATTGCAGCCCTTAACCTTTCAACTTTTAAAATTTTCAAAAATACCCCCAAAGTTTTGAGAAAAATAAAAACATCAACTTTCTTACAAAAATAAATCACGATCCAAACATATAAGAAATATTTAAACAAAACCAAACCAAGTCACATTAAATATTACATATGAACTCAAAAACTTATCACAAGGACAAACTAAACTTCTTCAACATATATTTTTTTCGGGAAGAAAGTAATATCACAAAGACTAAAGAACACATGCATAGATGTCTTTTTACCCAAAGCAACGAAGGGGGTGAAACTCTCTTCATTTCCAGAACTCCGAAGGTGGTGGTGGCAGCTCCGGTGGCAGTGGTGGCTGTAACACCCCGTAAATTTAAAATATTTTAAAATAAAGTTATTGAATTAATAACCCGATTTTGTGTGGCGTATTTTATTTTTAATAAACATAGTATTTCTTTAAACCTAAACGTACAATTAAAATTTTCGAGCACAAAAAAAATTGAACTCTATTTTGTGCTTTGTGTGCATTAATTATTCTTATGAAATATTGGACTTAGAAATAATTTGAAAAACATGTCTATTGCATTTTAAAAATATTGGGGTCATTTTGTTATTAGGTTGGACCAAAGTGTGCGAAAAATTTTTGATTTAGGGGTTATTTTGCACTTTTCGAAATTTTGGGGATCAAAAGTGCAAAAACCACCGATTTTCCTCCCTTGGCTGATCATGCCATGATTTCTCCTACTTGTAGTTCAAAAATCAACCCTTGGAGACATGGAATATACCCTATTATGTATAATCATGCCCATACCCCTTCTCCATTGACACCATACCCCTATCTCCAATCAAACACTCCACCCCTTTCCCATTCAAACACTTCACCACTCTTTTTATCCACCAAAATCAGATTTTATGTCTCCCCTTCACCATTTGTCTTCTTAAAGAAAATAAGAGAGAGAGAGATAGAAGAGGCAACACAAAGAAAATTTTCGGATACACAAAGCACGGTCTCGGTTTTTCCACCATTCCGCCTTCGTCCACCGTTGGATCGTGCCCAATTTTTTCTTGAAGGTTCTACACACATGGGGCTACATATGGACCGTTCAGATCATCGATTGGATCTCCCAGAGTGAATCGGCAGTCATTAGAAGTTGGGGAAAAGTAAGGATTTGAGGGCTTTTGTTATGAACCACCACGGGAGCCGCCACCACTGCCACCGGAGATGCAACCACCACCCTCGGAGGTCTGGAAATGAAGAGAGTTTCACCACCTTCGTTGCTTTGGGTAAAAATCCGTCTATGCATGTGTTCTTTAATATTTGTGACTTTACATTCTTTTCTTCATAGTATATATTAAGAAGTTTAGTTTATCCTTATAGCTTTTGTGATAAGTTGTTGAGTTTATATTTAATATTAGATATTTAATGTGACTTTAATTTGGTTAAATATTGCTTATATGTTTGGATCTTGATTTATTTTTGTGAGAAAGTTATTGGTTTTAATTTCCGAAACTTTGGGGGGGTATTTTTGAAAGGTTTTAAAAGTTGAAGGGCTTAGGTTGCGATTCTTGTTGGGATTAAAAAGGGACTGAAAATATAAGTTTTTGTTTGATATTTGGTTAGGTTTACTTGAAAAGCATTTTTTTTAAAGTTGTTCCGATATTTTGCAAAAATTGGAGTTTTTGAAACATTTAGGGTTATTTTTGTAAATCTGAAAATAAGGGGTTAAAGTTGCTGTTTTTACATGGTTCTTTTATAAACTCTTGATTAATTGATTTGAAGTAGTGTTTTATTCATTTTAGTTATAAGATTGAAAAATTTGTAAATTTTTCCGAAGAAAATTTATAATTAAAGAACTTCTTGTTTCTTAATGTTAGTTTGTGAAAAAAAAAAAAATTATTAAAACTTATTGTTAATCTTAGTTTTATATTGAAATTATGCTTGATTATTTTTAAATTATTGCTTAAATGCTTGAATCTTGAATTATTTTTTTCAAGAAAGTTGATTTTTCTATGTTTTCAAAACTATGAGGGTATTTTCGAAAAGCTTTAAACTTGTGGGAATTTTAAAGATTTGGTTTTTGAAGTAACAAGATACTTAATACTTTTATTTGATTTTCGATATGAGTTTAGTTAAAAATCTTTTGATTTAAAGTTTGTTGCAAATTTTCGAAAAAATGGATGTTTTTAAAAGTTTAGGGGCTGTTTTGTAAATCTGGAAAATGAAGGGAAAATTTTGCTATTTTGGCGCTGTTTTTGTAATTAGAATTTCGAGTTTTGAAAATAATAACTTTTAGTTGGAGTTTGATGTCGAAAGTTCTAAGTTCTTGTGTGCAATGTGTTAGTTTAGGAAATCCTTGTGTAGGATTTTCATCGGTAATGTTTAAGTAAGGTTGTTAAATACATTCTAAGTCGTATACGTACTTGCTCAGGTTTCGGATACACATCATTGTGGAATTTTGATCGCCGTAATAAGCTTTTCAGGTGAGTGCTATGTGTTACTTGTGTGTAAGTCTAAATGTGCTAGTAGGTCGAGTCATAAATGTAACTTAGTTACTAAACGAACAAGTATGTGATGTATGATAACATAAAGAACTCGGCTGCTAGGACAAGTTACACGTTGAATTATTGTTTATGTCTATGTGCTTATGAGTCATTGATATTGTATGTTGAACTGTTATTGAGTTGTTTACCGATTTCCTGTTACTGAACTGTTACTGTTACTGTACTGTACTGTTTACTGTTACTGTACTGTACTGTTTACTGTTACTGTGTGGGCCCCTATTTTGGTGTGCGGAATCGTGGTTAACCCGGAAGGTAAGGGCCGGAGGGTTACCTCGATCCACCGTAGACCCGCTTCACGAGCCAAGTGTGGAGGTTACACTTGGGGAGTGAATGTCAAACTCCTGGCATTTGACGTCAATGCGCACTGTTATGTAAGGTCGCACCTTACTTGGAGTGTTCGGTGGTGGTTTTCCTGACTGTGGATTGGAGGGTAAGAGGAGAACGGCATCAACAAATGTTGGTTACTTGTTTAACGTGCTTAAATTGTTATAGCATATGTTCATTATTACTGTACTGTTGTATATGTTGCATCCACGCACATGTGCACTATAGCCTCACTAAGTTGGACGATCAACTTATGCATTCCATGTTTCAATCTTTTCAGCTACAGGTGTTTGGGGTAAACGATAGTTCATGTTGCGATTAGGTCATCACGGTTGCGGTCCCACCCTAGTTCCAGAGAGTAATTAAACTTTTGTTTAAATTCTTATTTGATTTTAAGATTTTCGTTTAAACTCATGTTTTAAATCTTCTATAATGTCTAAGTTCATTTTTATTATATCTTGCTAAATATCTTGGTATTTTAGCTAATTTTGTAAAATGGGAATATCTATCGAAAATGATTTTAAATTTTATAAAATGTTAATTTTAATCTTCTTGTATTTCTATTAGGTCCCACAAGTTGTTTCACCTTGTCATGTCATCCGTTAAAATTTGTTTTAATTACTTTCGCTTTAAACTTAGTAACCAAAATTATTTTTATTTCGTTTTAAACCGCTTCCGCTTAAAACATTTAATTCTCGATTTTTAATTTATCGTTTCTTTTAAAAGATTACGATATTTTAACTCTTTTTTTTAAATAATAATAATTTTTCTACCGTTATCCGACGGACCCGCGGAGTCGGGCCGTTACAGATGGTATCAGAGCTTCGGCTCAAGGCCAGGATAGGATCCTCGGATTTGTACTGAGGGGTTAGTAAGGTGGGAATCACCGTCATGACTTTAGGGTGCCTACCCACATTGGGTAACTCACTTTTAGGACAATACCGCAAACGAAATCATATGTGTAGTACATGTCTTTGGGATTAATGGTTATTTTTGCTTGATTCTGTGTTTTCTTGATTAATTATTTTGTTGGTGGTATCATGAATACGATAACGTTATTCGAACTTTATTGTTGAAATTATTGTCTAGTTATGATTGTATATGTGTGCACTCCGTGATTTTACGTAAATTGAAATATCTGAATCAAGTGACCTTTCATGAAGTACATATAGCATGACTAAAATAGCCCTAATCCTTTTGAATTCCATTATCGAGTTTACCTTACTCATAATTCTGATTCTAAACGAATCCATCTCCAAATTGATCTCTCGACTTCAGTAAGCTCTCTTGAGCCTAACTTCGCTATAATTAATAGTTTCGCCCTTATTCGAATGTTGGTACTTATTCATTTTTGAGCTTGTGATCCCTAGATGTCTTTCCTTCATCATTTTGGCAAATCAAATTGTTATCTATGTAATCTTTCTTTCAATAGACAAAATATCATTCAAATTTCATTGACATCATCTTGAGTTCTAACTTGTCTATTACTCGTTCCTTGCATTCACTTATGAATTTTTTTTCGATAGCGAGTAACTTCATTTTGAATTCTAAAACTACCCTAAGTTCATATCTAATCTTCTCATTCTCGCTCTTGCTTTTCTAAAGTTTCTAAATGCCATTGTCCGATTGTATCTTTTCCTTCATGTTGTGTAATTTACCGTAAAATATTATTCAATCATTTTAGCCTCATTCTTGATATGGCTTCTTCAAGCCGTGCCCTTAATTACCTTTAATATGACTCTTTGACTGTTTTCCTTCAGAGCTTATCGACACTCTCAATTAACATGTCTTTGTCTATTGGGGATTGACTTCTTGTATCCTATCAAGTTTTTATATTGATTCCTTATCTTTTTACTCGTTCAGAGTTTACCCCTCCCTATTTCATGAGATACTTTCTCGTATCGACTTCGTAAACCAAAATTATTTATTTTTGTCGGATTCTATGATTGTTATTGTTCCTTGTCCTTCTTTTCCGAGCACATTTATTCCGTATGATCGTTTTGAAATTATCCATTTAATTTCATGTTACTCTTTTTGTTTTATTCAATTATACAATCTTCTAAATTTCCTGAAGGAATTGAATTGTCTCAATTTCTTTTGAACTTCACGTTTTCATTTGTCCATTCCTAAATTGTTGTTCCTTTGTCCACTTCATTCCTTTTTGTGAGCCGCAAAATCATATCAATTTATTCTCAATTCCTTTTGAACTTCGGACTTACCTTCTATTTGTTTTGAACTTATTTTTAATCCCATCTCGCTCAATTTGATCGTTTCGATGTTCTCAGATTTCACTATTGAGCTTTACTTGTTTTCTATTGCATCTTGTTGCAATCATTATTGAAATGATCTTTAAATCACGTCATTTATTTTGACTTGCTTTCAAATGACCAAACACACTTTAATGTTTTGGTTATTATCGTCATGATACTTGTTTCGACTTTCTATTATCCTTATCGATATCTTTGATCATCTTTTTACTTACACCATTTGAAATGGTGAGGCTCATCCCTTCAGTTATTCTTATCGGTGCGCCTTAATCGTTTTCCTTGTCACTTATATCGAACTATTCATTTGATTATCTTTATTATCGATATTTAAGTCCTTTTGCAATCTTCGTTGATTCTTCTTTAAGTTGTCATTGCTAATTCTTATCTTGTCATCTTGAGCATCTTGATTCGATAATCTTTTCTAATCCTTATCGTGTCTCTTCATTTGACTCATTTTGTTCCTTGCGAGAATCCCAAGTCAAATGTCATTCAGTACCTTTTGAATTCTCTGGGCCAAACTAAACTATATATTGTTATGTGAGTAGTTTTTCTTTTGAGAAGAATCTTAATCCGCGGCATAGGAGTTGGAATTATCGTCGTATCTCATTCTACCGCGTCATGATTATGCGTAACGTATATGAAGTACTACCTCGATCTTCCTCGTGAACCTGACTGCATATCTTAAGATCTTCAGAAATATCTAACGTACAAACGAAGACACGTTTGCATACTCATCTAGATGAACAAACAAGTTAATTCCATTATGGCGTGGCCAGAGTATAAAAAAAAAAAAAGCGAGTTGGGAGTTAGAGAAAAAGATATGTCAGAGTTTTGAAAACACCTAATGTACGAGAGAAAATTTTCGCACACTCGTTGTAATCAAGAAGGCTGCAGATTCTGCAAGAAAAATATTTTATGACGCACACAGAATAAGGAAGAAACGTTTCGGGAGCAAGAAAAGAAATACATCGGCATTAACCGTACCACGCGAATCTCAATAACGAATTTGGGGACCAAATTCTTTTAAGGAGGGAGGATTGTAACACCCCGTAAATTTAAAATATTTTAAAATAAAGTTATTGAATTAATAACCCGATTTTGTGTGGCGTATTTTATTTTTAATAAACATAGTATTTCTTTAAACCTAAACGTACAATTAAAATTTTCGAGCACAAAAAAAATTGAACTCTATTTTGTGCTTTGTGTGCATTAATTATTTCTTATGAAATATTGGACTTAGAAATAATTTGAAAAACATGTCTATTGCATTTTAAAAATATTGGGGTCATTTTGTTATTAGGTTGGACCAAAGTGTGCGAAAAAATTTTGATTTAGGGGTTATTTTGCACTTTTCGAAATTTTGGGGATCAAAAGTGCAAAAACCACCGATTTTCCTCCCTTGGCTGATCATGCCATGATTTCTCCTACTTGTAGTTCAAAAATCAACCCTTGGAGACATGGAATATACCCTATTATGTATAATCATGCCCATACCCCTTCTCCATTGACACCATACCCCTATCTCCAATCAAACACTCCACCCCTTTCCCATTCAAACACTTCACCACTCTTTTTATCCACCAAAATCAGATTTTATGTCTCCCCTTCACCATTTGTCTTCTTAAAGAAAATAAGAGAGAGAGAGATAGAAGAGGCAACACAAAGAAAATTTTCGGATACACAAAGCACGGTCTCGGTTTTTCCACCATTCCGCCTTCGTCCACCGTTGGATCGTGCCCAATTTTTTCTTGAAGGTTCTACACACATGGGGCTACATATGGACCGTTCGGATCATCGATTGGATCTCCCAGAGTGAATCGGCAGTCATTAGAAGTTGGGGAAAAGTAAGGATTTGAGGGCTTTTGTTATGAACCACCACGGGAGCCGCCACCACTGCCACCGGAGATGCAACCACCACCCTCGGAGGTCTGGAAATGAAGAGAGTTTCACCACCTTCGTTGCTTTGGGTAAAAATCCGTCTATGCATGTGTTCTTTAATATTTGTGACTTTACATTCTTTTCTTCATAGTATATATTAAGAAGTTTAGTTTATCCTTATAGCTTTTGTGATAAGTTGTTGAGTTTATATTTAATATTAGATATTTAATGTGACTTTAATTTGGTTAAATATTGCCTATATGTTTGGATCTTGATTTATTTTTGTGAGAAAGTTATTGGTTTTAATTTCCGAAACTTTGGGGGGGTATTTTTGAAAGGTTTTAAAAGTTGAAGGGCTTAGGTTGCGATTCTTGTTGGGATTAAAAAGGGACTGAAAATATAAGTTTTTGTTTGATATTTGGTTAGGTTTACTTGAAAAGCATTTTTTTTAAAGTTGTTCCGATATTTTGCAAAAATTGGAGTTTTTGAAACATTTAGGGTTATTTTTGTAAATCTGAAAATAAGGGGTTAAAGTTGCTGTTTTTACATGGTTCTTTTATAAACTCTTGATTAATTGATTTGAAGTAGTGTTTTATTCATTTTAGTTATAAGATTGAAAAATTTGTAAATTTTTCCGAAGAAAATTTATAATTAAAGAACTTCTTGTTTCTTAATGTTAGTTTGTGAAAAAAAAAAAAATTATTAAAACTTATTGTTAATCTTAGTTTTATATTGAAATTATGCTTGATTATTTTTAAATTATTGCTTAAATGCTTGAATCTTGAATTATTTTTTTCAAGAAAGTCGATTTTTCTATGTTTTCAAAACTATGAGGGTATTTTCGAAAAGCTTTAAACTTGTGGGAATTTTAAAGATTTGGTTTTTGAAGTAACAAGATACTTAATACTTTTATTTGATTTTCGATATGAGTTTAGTTAAAAATCTTTTGATTTAAAGTTTGTTGCAAATTTTCGAAAAAATGGATGTTTTTAAAAGTTTAGGGGCTGTTTTGTAAATCTGGAAAATGAAGGGAAAATTTTGCTATTTTGGCGCTGTTTTTGTAATTAGAATTTCGAGTTTTGAAAATAATAACTTTTAGTTGGAGTTTGATGTCGAAAGTTCTAAGTTCTTGTGTGCAATGTGTTAGTTTAGGAAATCCTTGTGTAGGATTTTCATCGGTAATGTTTAAGTAAGGTTGTTAAATACATTCTAAGTCGTATACGTACTTGCTCAGGTTTCGGATACACATCATTGTGGAATTTTGATCGCCGTAATAAGCTTTTCAGGTGAGTGCTATGTGTTACTTGTGTGTAAGTCTAAATGTGCTAGTAGGTCGAGTCATAAATGTAACTTAGTTACTAAACGAACAAGTATGTGATGTATGATAACATAAAGAACTCGGCTGCTAGGACAAGTTACACGTTGAATTATTGTTTATGTCTATGTGCTTATGAGTCATTGATATTGTATGTTGAACTGTTATTGAGTTGTTTACCGATTTCCTGTTACTGAACTGTTACTGTTACTGTACTGTACTGTTTACTGTTACTGTACTGTACTGTTTACTGTTACTGTGTGGGCCCCTATTTTGGTGTGCGGAATCGTGGTTAACCCGGAAGGTAAGGGCCGGAGGGTTACCTCGATCCACCGTAGACCCGCTTCACGAGCCAAGTGTGGAGGTTACACTTGGGGAGTGAATGTCAAACTCCTGGCATTTGACGTCAATGCGCACTGTTATGTAAGGTCGCACCTTACTTGGAGTGTTCGGTGGTGGTTTTCCTGACTGTGGATTGGAGGGTAAGAGGAGAACGGCATCAACAAATGTTGGTTACTTGTTTAACGTGCTTAAATTGTTATAGCATATGTTCATTATTACTGTACTGTTGTATATGTTGCATCCACGCACATGTGCACTATAGCCTCACTAAGTTGGACGATCAACTTATGCATTCCATGTTTCAATCTTTTCAGCTACAGGTGTTTGGGGTAAACGATAGTTCATGTTGCGATTAGGTCATCACGGTTGCGGCCCCACCCTAGTTCCAGAGAGTAATTAAACTTTTGTTTAAATTCTTATTTGATTTTAAGATTTTCGTTTAAACTCATGTTTTAAATCTTCTATAATGTCTAAGTTCATTTTTATTATATCTTGCTAAATATCTTGGTATTTTAGCTAATTTTGTAAAATGGGAATATCTATCGAAAATGATTTTAAATTTTATAAAATGTTAATTTTAATCTTCTTGTATTTCTATTAGGTCCCACAAGTTGTTTCACCTTGTCATGTCATCCGTTAAAATTTGTTTTAATTACTTTCGCTTTAAACTTAGTAACCAAAATTATTTTTATTTCGTTTTAAACCGCTTCCGCTTAAAACATTTAATTCTCGATTTTTAATTTATCGTTTCTTTTAAAAGATTACGATATTTTAACTCTTTTTTTTAAATAATAATAATTTTTCTACCGTTATCCGACGGACCCGCGGAGTCGGGCCGTTACAGATGGTATCAGAGCTTCGGCTCAAGGCCAGGATAGGATCCTCGGATTTGTACTGAGGGGTTAGTAAGGTGGGAATCACCGTCATGACTTTAGGGTGCCTACCCACATTGGGTAACTCACTTTTAGGACAATACCGCAAACGAAATCATATGTGTAGTACATGTCTTTGGGATTAATGGTTATTTTTGCTTGATTCTGTGTTTTCTTGATTAATTATTTTGTTGGTGGTATCATGAATACGATAACGTTATTCGAACTTTATTGTTGAAATTATTGTCTAGTTATGATTGTATATGTGTGCACTCCGTGATTTTACGTAAATTGAAATATCTGAATCAAGTGACCTTTCATGAAGTACATATAGCATGACTAAAATAGCCCTAATCCTTTTGAATTCCATTATCGAGTTTACCTTACTCATAATTCTGATTCTAAACGAATCCATCTCCAAATTGATCTCTCGACTTCAGTAAGCTCTCTTGAGCCTAACTTCGCTATAATTAATAGTTTCGCCCTTATTCGAATGTTGGTACTTATTCATTTTTGAGCTTGTGATCCCTAGATGTCTTTCCTTCATCATTTTGGCAAATCAAATTGTTATCTATGTAATCTTTCTTTCAATAGACAAAATATCATTCAAATTTCATTGACATCATCTTGAGTTCTAACTTGTCTATTACTCGTTCCTTGCATTCACTTATGAATTTTTTTTCGATAGCGAGTAACTTCATTTTGAATTCTAAAACTACCCTAAGTTCATATCTAATCTTCTCATTCTCGCTCTTGCTTTTCTAAAGTTTCTAAATGCCATTGTCCGATTGTATCTTTTCCTTCATGTTGTGTAATTTACCGTAAAATATTATTCAATCATTTTAGCCTCATTCTTGATATGGCTTCTTCAAGCCGTGCCCTTAATTACCTTTAATATGACTCTTTGACTGTTTTCCTTCAGAGCTTATCGACACTCTCAATTAACATGTCTTTGTCTATTGGGGATTGACTTCTTGTATCCTATCAAGTTTTTATATTGATTCCTTATCTTTTTACTCGTTCAGAGTTTACCCCTCCCTATTTCATGAGATACTTTCTCGTATCGACTTCGTAAACCAAAATTATTTATTTTTGTCGGATTCTATGATTGTTATTGTTCCTTGTCCTTCTTTTCCGAGCACATTTATTCCGTATGATCGTTTTGAAATTATCCATTTAATTTCATGTTACTCTTTTTGTTTTATTCAATTATACAATCTTCTAAATTTCCTGAAGGAATTGAATTGTCTCAATTTCTTTTGAACTTCACGTTTTCATTTGTCCATTCCTAAATTGTTGTTCCTTTGTCCACTTCATTCCTTTTTGTGAGCCGCAAAATCATATCAATTTATTCTCAATTCCTTTTGAACTTCGGACTTACCTTCTATTTGTTTTGAACTTATTTTTAATCCCATCTCGCTCAATTTGATCGTTTCGATGTTCTCAGATTTCACTATTGAGCTTTACTTGTTTTCTATTGCATCTTGTTGCAATCATTATTGAAATGATCTTTAAATCACGTCATTTATTTTGACTTGCTTTCAAATGACCAAACACACTTTAATGTTTTGGTTATTATCGTCATGATACTTGTTTCGACTTTCTATTATCCTTATCGATATCTTTGATCATCTTTTTACTTACACCATTTGAAATGGTGAGGCTCATCCCTTCAGTTATTCTTATCGGTGCGCCTTAATCGTTTTCCTTGTCACTTATATCGAACTATTCATTTGATTATCTTTATTATCGATATTTAAGTCCTTTTGCGATCTTCGTTGATTCTTCTTTAAGTTGTCATTGCTAATTCTTATCTTGTCATCTTGAGCATCTTGATTCGATAATCTTTTCTAATCCTTATCGTGTCTCTTCATTTGACTCATTTTGTTCCTTGCGAGAATCCCAAGTCAAATGTCATTCAGTACCTTTTGAATTCTCTGGGCCAAACTAAACTATATATTGTTATGTGAGTAGTTTTTCTTTTGAGAAGAATCTTAATCCGCGGCATAGGAGTTGGAATTATCGTCGTATCTCATTCTACCGCGTCATGATTATGCGTAACGTATATGAAGTACTACCTCGATCTTCCTCGTGAACCTGACTGCATATCTTAAGATCTTCAGAAATATCTAACGTACAAACGAAGACACGTTTGCATACTCATCTAGATGAACAAACAAGTTAATTCCATTATGGCGTGGCCAGAGTATAAAAAAAAAAAAGCGAGTTGGGAGTTAGAGAAAAAGATATGTCAGAGTTTTGAAAACACCTAATGTACGAGAGAAAATTTTCGCACACTCGTTGTAATCAAGAAGGCTGCAGATTCTGCAAGAAAAATATTTTATGACGCACACAGAATAAGGAAGAAACGTTTCGGGAGCAAGAAAAGAAATACATCGGCATTAACCGTACCACGCGAATCTCAATAACGAATTTGGGGACCAAATTCTTTTAAGGAGGGAGGATTGTAACACCCCGTAAATTTAAAATATTTTAAAATAAAGTTATTGAATTAATAACCCGATTTTGTGTGGCGTATTTTATTTTTAATAAACATAGTATTTCTTTAAACCTAAACGTACAATTAAAATTTTCGAGCACAAAAAAAATTGAACTCTATTTTGTGCTTTGTGTGCATTAATTATTTCTTATGAAATATTGGACTTAGAAATAATTTGAAAAACATGTCTATTGCATTTTAAAAATATTGGGGTCATTTTGTTATTAGGTTGGACCAAAGTGTGCGAAAAAATTTTGATTTAGGGGTTATTTTGCACTTTTCGAAATTTTGGGGATCAAAAGTGCAAAAACCACCGATTTTCCTCCCTTGGCTGATCATGCCATGATTTCTCCTACTTGTAGTTCAAAAATCAACCCTTGGAGACATGGAATATACCCTATTATGTATAATCATGCCCATACCCCTTCTCCATTGACACCATACCCCTATCTCCAATCAAACACTCCACCCCTTTCCCATTCAAACACTTCACCACTCTTTTTATCCACCAAAATCAGATTTTATGTCTCCCCTTCACCATTTGTCTTCTTAAAGAGAATAAGAGAGAGAGAGATAGAAGAGGCAACACAAAGAAAATTTTCGGATACACACAGCACAGTCTCGGTTTTTCCACCATTCCGCCTTCGTCCACCGTTGGATCGTGCCCAAATTTTTCTTGAAGGTTCTACACACATGGGGCTACATATGGACCGTTCGGATCATCGATTGGATCTCCCAGAGTGAATCGGCAGTCATTAGAAGTTGGGGAAAAGTAAGGATTTGAGGGCTTTTGTTATGAACCACCACGGAGCCGCCACCACTGCCACCGGAGATGCAACCACCACCCTCGGAGGTCTGGAAATGAAGAGAGTTTCACCACCTTCGTTGCTTTGGGTAAAAATCCGTCTATGCATGTGTTCTTTAATATTTGTGACTTTACATTCTTTTCTTCATAGTATATATTAAGAAGTTTAGTTTATCCTTATAGCTTTTGTGATAAGTTGTTGAGTTTATATTTAATATTAGATATTTAATGTGACTTTAATTTGGTTAAATATTGCTTATATGTTTGGATCTTGATTTATTTTTGTGAGAAAGTTATTGGTTTTAATTTCCGAAACTTTGGGGGGGTATTTTTGAAAGGTTTTAAAAGTTGAAGGGCTTAGGTTGCGATTCTTGTTGGGATTAAAAAGGGACTGAAAATATAAGTTTTTGTTTGATATTTGGTTAGGTTTACTTGAAAAGCATTTTTTTTAAAGTTGTTCCGATATTTTGCAAAAATTGGAGTTTTTGAAACATTTAGGGTTATTTTTGTAAATCTGAAAATAAGGGGTTAAAGTTGCTGTTTTTACATGGTTCTTTTATAAACTCTTGATTAATTGATTTGAAGTAGTGTTTTATTCATTTTAGTTATAAGATTGAAAAATTTGTAAATTTTTCCGAAGAAAATTTATAATTAAAGAACTTCTTGTTTCTTAATGTTAGTTTGTGAAAAAAAAAAAAATTATTAAAACTTATTGTTAATCTTAGTTTTATATTGAAATTATGCTTGATTATTTTTAAATTATTGCTTAAATGCTTGAATCTTGAATTATTTTTTTCAAGAAAGTCGATTTTTCTATGTTTTCAAAACTATGAGGGTATTTTCGAAAAGCTTTAAACTTGTGGGAATTTTAAAGATTTGGTTTTTGAAGTAACAAGATACTTAATACTTTTATTTGATTTTCGATATGAGTTTAGTTAAAAATCTTTTGATTTAAAGTTTGTTGCAAATTTTCGAAAAAATGGATGTTTTTAAAAGTTTAGGGGCTGTTTTGTAAATCTGGAAAATGAAGGGAAAATTTTGCTATTTTGGCGCTGTTTTTGTAATTAGAATTTCGAGTTTTGAAAATAATAACTTTTAGTTGGAGTTTGATGTCGAAAGTTCTAAGTTCTTGTGTGCAATGTGTTAGTTTAGGAAATCCTTGTGTAGGATTTTCATCGGTAATGTTTAAGTAAGGTTGTTAAATACATTCTAAGTCGTATACGTACTTGCTCAGGTTTCGGATACACATCATTGTGGAATTTTGATCGCCGTAATAAGCTTTTCAGGTGAGTGCTATGTGTTACTTGTGTGTAAGTCTAAATGTGCTAGTAGGTCGAGTCATAAATGTAACTTAGTTACTAAACGAACAAGTATGTGATGTATGATAACATAAAGAACTCGGCTGCTAGGACAAGTTACACGTTGAATTATTGTTTATGTCTATGTGCTTATGAGTCATTGATATTGTATGTTGAACTGTTATTGAGTTGTTTACCGATTTCCTGTTACTGAACTGTTACTGTTACTGTACTGTACTGTTTACTGTTACTGTACTGTACTGTTTACTGTTACTGTGTGGGCCCCTATTTTGGTGTGCGGAATCGTGGTTAACCCGGAAGGTAAGGGCCGGAGGGTTACCTCGATCCACCGTAGACCCGCTTCACGAGCCAAGTGTGGAGGTTACACTTGGGGAGTGAATGTCAAACTCCTGGCATTTGACGTCAATGCGCACTGTTATGTAAGGTCGCACCTTACTTGGAGTGTTCGGTGGTGGTTTTCCTGACTGTGGATTGGAGGGTAAGAGGAGAACGGCATCAACAAATGTTGGTTACTTGTTTAACGTGCTTAAATTGTTATAGCATATGTTCATTATTACTGTACTGTTGTATATGTTGCATCCACGCACATGTGCACTATAGCCTCACTAAGTTGGACGATCAACTTATGCATTCCATGTTTCAATCTTTTCAGCTACAGGTGTTTGGGGTAAACGATAGTTCATGTTGCGATTAGGTCATCACGGTTGCGGTCCCACCCTAGTTCCAGAGAGTAATTAAACTTTTGTTTAAATTCTTATTTGATTTTAAGATTTTCGTTTAAACTCATGTTTTAAATCTTCTATAATGTCTAAGTTCATTTTTATTATATCTTGCTAAATATCTTGGTATTTTAGCTAATTTTGTAAAATGGGAATATCTATCGAAAATGATTTTAAATTTTATAAAATGTTAATTTTAATCTTCTTGTATTTCTATTAGGTCCCACAAGTTGTTTCACCTTGTCATGTCATCCGTTAAAATTTGTTTTAATTACTTTCGCTTTAAACTTAGTAACCAAAATTATTTTTATTTCGTTTTAAACCGCTTCCGCTTAAAACATTTAATTCTCGATTTTTAATTTATCGTTTCTTTTAAAAGATTACGATATTTTAACTCTTTTTTTTAAATAATAATAATTTTTCTACCGTTATCCGACGGACCCGCGGAGTCGGGCCGTTACAGTGGCGGCTCCGGTGGTGGTTCATAAAAAGGCCCTAAAATCCTTACTTTTCACCATTTTCTAATGGCTGTCGATTCACTTCGGGAGTTCAAAACGACGATCCGAACGGTCAATATGTAGATCCATGTGTGTAGAACCATCACGCAATATTTGGGCATGATCCAATGGTGGACAAAGACGGAATGATCGAAAAACCGAGGCTGGGTTGTGAAAATCCGAAAATTCTATTTCTAATGTGTTATCTCTTTCCCCTCTCTCTTTTTCTTTATACTATACAATTTGTATGTAAATGAGGTTATAAGAGGATAAAAATCTGATCTTAAGTGTATATGACAAGTATATACACATATACACACTGGAAAGAGAGTGAGACATAAAGCTTAATTATTTTTTTTTTCCACCAATGCATGTAAACCTTGGTAGTGGAGTTTACTCTACCCAAGGGCATGCCTTAGCAGCCCTTGGAGTGTGCAAGGAGAGAAAATAATTACTCTCCTACAAAAATCTGGAACTTGGGGCAAATTTGCACTCCCCCCCCCCTCCCCCGAAATTTTGAAAACTTATATTTTTGTCCCCAAAAACAAAATTTTGTGATCCAAGCCCGAAAATTTTCAAGAAGGTCTTCATCTTATATTAATGTAAATTTTACATTCTTAATTATTTCAAAGTTCAAAAGATCACAAGATTTATTTAATTTGTATATTTAAGTTCAAATTGATGCTTAACATTGATAATAAAAGTAGCACATAAATTTGGATTAAAAATCCAATCAAAAGGGTTCGAGATTTTGGGGGCGTTACATACCGCGTCATGATTATGCGTAATGTATATGATGTACTACATCGATCATCCTTGTGAACCTGACTGCATATCTTAAGATCTTCAGAAATATCTAACGTACAAACGAAGACACGTTTGCATACTCATCTAGATGAAGAAACAAATGAATTCCATTATGGCGCGGCCAGAGTATAAAAAGGCGACTTGGGAGTTAGATAAAAAGATACGTCATATTTTTGAAAACTCCTAACGTACGAGAGAACATTTTCGCACACTCGTTTTAATCAAGAAGGCCGCAGATTCTACAAGAAAATATTTTATGACGCACATTGAGTAATGAAGAAACGTTTCGGGATCAAGAAAAGAAGATACGACGGCGTTAACCATACCACGCGAATCTCAAGAACGAATGTGGGGACCAAATTCTTTTAAGGGGGGAGGATTGTAACGCCCCCAAAATTTCGAACCCGTTTGATTGGATTTTTAATCCAAATTTATGTGCTACTTTTTATTTTCAAAGTTAAACATTAATTTGAACTAAAATATACAATTTAATTATCTTTATTAACTTTGAAATGTTTTAAAAGCACAAAAATACTTTAACATAATAGTATACCTCTTTTGAAAAATATTTGGACTTTATTGTGCAAAATAAATAATTTCTGGGGCAAAAATGCACTTTACCGAAACTTCAGGGGGCAAAGTACAAATTTCGCCCCATACTTGATTGCAGCTAATAGGAGAGCCTTTATAGCTCTCCTAGCCTGCCATAGGGAGTGGCCAAGCATGCCTCTTGGTTAGAGAGATTTCTCTATCCAAGATGAACATGCATTGGCTTGTTTTATGGGAAGTAATTATATCTCCCATCTTCCCTAGGTGTATTTAAACACCTTTCTCCTCATTTTCAGATTTCTCTCCACTCATTTTACACCTTAGAGTTCATAGTTAAGTTAGAATTAGAGAGAAAATAAAAGAGAGAAAAGAGACAACACATTTAGAAAGAGAGTTTTCGGGTATACTCAACCCAGCCTCGGATTTTCGATCATTCCGCCTCCGTCCACCGTTGGATCATGCCCAAATTTGGCGTGGAGGTTTTACACACATGGATCTACATATTGACCGTTCGGATCGTCGTTTGGAACTCTCAAAGTGAATTGAAAGCCATTGGAAAATTGTGAAAAGTAAGGATTTGAAGGCCTTTTTATGAACCACCACCGGAGCTGCTACCACCACCTTCGGAGTTCTAGAAATGAAGAAATTTTCACCCCTTTTGTTGATTTGGGTAAAAAGACATCTATGCATGTGTTCTTTAGTCTTTGTGATATTACTTTTTCTCTTTAAAATATATGTTGAAGAAGTTAGTTTGTCCTTGTGATAAGTTGTTGAGTTCATATGTAATATTTAGTGTGACTTGCTTTTGTTTTGTTTAAATATTTCTTATATGTTTGGATCTTGATTTCTTTTTGTAAGAAAGTTGATGTTTTTATTTTTCTCAAAACTTTGGGGTATTTTTGAAAGATTTGAAAAGTTGAAGGGCTGAGGGCTGCAATTTTTATTGGGAGTAAGATGGACTGAAAATCTAAATTTTTGTTTGATATTTGGTATAAATTTACTTGAAAAGCATTTGTTTTAAAGTTTGCTTAGAGGTTTTTGCAAAAAGGGAGTTTTTGAAACATTTGGGGTTATTTTTGTAAATCTGGAAAATGAAGGGAAAATTTTGCTGTTTTTGCATTGTCTTTTTTGAAATTAGAATTTTGTGTTTTGAAAATAATAACTTTTAAGTAGAGTTGATGTCGTAATTTTTTAAGCACTTTTGTGTGATGTGTTAGTTTAAGAAATCCTTGTGTAGGATTTTCATTAGTTATGTTTCTAAGTCGTATACGTACTTGCTCAGGTTTCGGATACGCTTCATTTGTGGAGTTTTAGTCGCTATACTAAGCGACAAAGGTGAGCGTTGTGTGTGAATTTGTATGTCGGTCCGATGTGCTAGTAGATCGAGTAAAACATTTACTTATGCTCTTAATAATCGAAGCATGTGTTATATTCTAACTTTTCTTGCATGTCGTCACGAATATGTTGACTTTAGGTCGACATTACTCGCATGAAATCACTTAGCATTTCAACATGATTATCCAAATACATGCTAAATCCAAATCTACTAGTTGCGAATATATTTTACGAAATTATTATGATACCCAAAATTTAAATTTGATAAGTTGTTAAATGTTGGTAATATGTATGATATGTTGTGTTTTCATTTGTTTCCTCTATATGTTTCCGTTTGTTTCCGACTATATGTTTCCTTTTGTTTCCGATTTTGTGTGGGCCCATTTTGATTGGTATATGGACCCGATGCCAACCTGGACGGCAAGGGCCGGCGGGATTGTCACGGTTACCCATAGGCCTGGCCTTACAATCCAAGTGGGGAGGAACACTTGGTGAGTAAGGACGAACTTAGGCAAAGACATGTCGATGCATATTAGATAGTAAGGTCGCTCCTTACTTGGTGTGTTTGGATGGACTTCAGACAGAGGATGGAGGGTAAGTGGAGGACGACATCAGCAATTATGAGTTATGTGAATTCCGTGTTTCTTCCGTCTTGAATATATGTTTATTTGATTGATAACATGCTTATGTTTTATAATATGTTGCATTCACACATTACCATGCAAATTCGCACATAGCCTCACTAAGTTGGACGATCAACTTATGCGTTCTATGTTTCACTCTTTTCAGTTTCAGGTGTTCTGGAAATAATAGTCGGGTTGCGGTTAGGTCATCACGGTTGCGGTCCCACCCTAGTATTCGAGAGATTAGTAATATTTTGTGGTCGATTTATGCTCCTTTTCGATTTTGTTTAAAACCTTGCTTAGACTATTTGATTCGTTAAAGATGATTTATATTGTTGCAAAAGAGACAAGATTTTCATAAATTACTTATTAATCTCTCTCGATTGATTTTGTTCAAATATTTTGATATGTTGTGATTAAATATTTTCGCTTTAAACATCTACTATGGAAAATTGATTTTTTCGTTAAAACTTAGTAATTTAAATTGTTCTTATTTCGTTTTAAATAGCTTCCGCTTTAAAACCTTTTAGTTCATCGTTTAAAAAAAAAAAGGGCTTCGATATTTTTGACGCTTTTTCAAAATAAAAATAATTTTTCGACCGTTTTCGACGGACCCGCGGAGCCGGGCCGTCACAACTAACGCATAATTCTTTCTGGCCCTTGCGGTTGGAAAAGGACCAACAATATCGATGCCCCATTTGTCAAAAGTCTAGCAGATCGGAATAGAGTGCATATGTTCGGCGGGCTGATGTATCAAATTTGAATGGATTTGACAATGGTGACATTTTCTCACATAATCCACTTAGTCGGAAATAAGAGTAGGCCAATAATATCCTGCCCTTGAGCATTTTAGAGCCAATGCTCGAGCACCACAGTGATTTCCTGCTTTGCTTTCGAGAACCTCCTTGAGGATAATATTATATTGATCTTCAAGGATACATTTCAATAAGATTCCGGAGGAGGAGCATTTGTATAGTTGACCATCCATCAGAGTGAATAACAGAGCTCGATATTTGACTCTTCGGGCCTCATTTGCATCTTCGGGTAGTTTTCCTTCTTTCAAATAATTTATGAAAGGATTGATCCATGAGATCTTTTGCTTGTCAATTTCCATGACATCAACACAAGGAGCGATGTCTAGATCGATGGCGGATGTATTCGATAATAGCCAGGTAATCACCCTCTCACTCTTTCCATCTGCAATTCCCGTAAATTTTGATAGCAAATCTGCCCATAGGTTTTCCTCTCTTGGGATAGGCTGAATTTCAAACTTTTCGAACTTGGAGATCAGTCTCTTTACTTTATGTAAATATTTGATCATATTGAACTCCTTGGCTTCGTAAACGCCTTTCACCTGTCTATGAACAAGTTCGGAATCGGTTAATACAGTAATCGATTTTACCTTTGCTTTCAGAGCCATTTCCAATCCCGCAATTCGTACTCTGCTTCATTGTTCGTGACAACAAAGTCCAAGGTAATGGCATAACTTAGATCTTCGCCATTTGGTCCTTGAAAATGAACTCCTGTTCCGCCTCCTTCCCTGGTCGAAGAGCCATCCACGTGCATTAGCCAGATCGGGTCATCGACCATTTTGACCATATTTACCTCAGGAGTAGTTTCATTTTCTGAGTTCTTTGACCCCGTGTATTCAACTAGGAAGTCACCTAGCACTTGGGCTTTCACCGCAACACTGGGTTGATATTCGATCTGGAACTGACCCAGTTCGACGGCCCATTTTATCAGCCTGCCAGAAGCTTCTGGTTTAGATAAGACCTGTCTCAAGGGTCGATTGGTTAGAATAATAATTTTATAAGTTTGAAAATAAGGCCTCAATTTCTGAGCGGCCACCACTAAGGCGAGTGCGAATTTCTCGATCTCCATATAATTTTTTTCGGCACCCTGCAATAGTTTGCTTAAGTAGTAGACTGGTTTGTGCTCGGACTTCTCTAGTTTTTCCAAAACTAAGCTAATAGCTTCTTCCGAAACGACAATATAGAGATATAAAGGTTCTCCCTCAGAGGGCTTGGCCAACATTGGTGATGAGGTCAAATATGTTTTTAGATCTTCAAAAGCCTTGTTGCATTCGGCGCTCCATTCGAAATCCTTTGATTTTCATAACAGCTTAAAGAACGGCAAGTCTTATCAGCGGATCGGGAAATGAACCTGATCAAGGAAATAATCTTTCCAATCAAGCTCTGGACATCTGAAAGCTTTCTTGGTGGTCGAAGATCAGTGATGGCTCGGATCTTTTCTGGATTGGCTTCAATCCCTCGTTCGTGAACGAGATAGCCAAGGAATTTTCCTGATCGTACTCCAAAAGTGCATTTTGCCGGATTCAATTTCATTGCGTGTTTTCTCAGGATTCCGAAGCATCTGTCGAGGTGCTTGATGTGATCTTCTTCCGTCATACTTTTCACGAGCATGTCGTCCACGTAAACTTCCATGATTTCACCTATCAATTCTTTAAACATCTTGTTAACCAACCTTTGATAGGTCGCACCTGCATTCCTCAACCCAAAAGCCATAACAATGAAGCAGTAAACTCCATGCTCAGTGATGAATGCAGTCTTATCCTGATCCTTTTCATTCATGAAAATCTGATAAAATCCTTGGAAAGCATCCATCATGCTAAAAAATACGAAACCTACAGTGGAATCTACTAACATATCGATGCGGGGCAACGGGTAAGGATCCCTCGGGCATAATTTGATCAAATCAGTGAAATCGTTGCACATTCTCCATTTATTATCGACCTTATCTCCTTTAGAGACTAAGACTACGTTACATAACCATTCCGTGAATTTGATCTCCCTGATTTGACCAGCTGCCAGTAACCTATCAACCTCGGCGTTGATGATTTTATCTTTCTCGCGCTCGTGATTACGCTTCTTCTGTCTTACTGGCTTTGCCTTTGGATCGATATTCAGAGAGTGGGTGATCACCCGTGGGTCGATTCCCACAATATCATCTGAACTCCAAGCGAAGACATCTCAATAAGCATTGTTTCCATACCTTCGCTTAATTCGGTTCCGATCTTTGTAAAATTTTCAGGGGATCCTGGCACTAGGACAACCCTCTTACGATCGGGGGCTTGCACGATCATGTCCACGTTTTTTCCCTTTTTTCCTTGCAACTTTTCACAGTCGGGGATCGATAATCTTGAAATCGATCCAGATTCTAAATCATCAACTTTTCTCAAAATTTCGGGCTCCACCTCTTTTTTTATGGACAGAGAAGAATTGTAGCATTTCCATGCCATGTATTGGTCATTCCTCATTTTGCCTACTCCTCCGTCAGTCGGAAATTTTACCTTTTGATGATACGTTGACACTACGGCCTTGAACGCATTCAATGCTGGCCTCCCTAATATTGCATTTAAGCGAAAAGTGTTTCTACCACTAAAAACTTCACTATTCTGGTTACACTCTTTGGTTTCTTTCCGAGAGTCATACTTAGCAATATGGTTCCTAGTGGGACAACCACCAAATCCAATCAAAGGTGTAGCGACTCGATCCAGATGAGGATGTTGGAGGTTCATCTGATCAAGGGCCTTGGTTGAGATAATGTTTGCCGAACTTCCGTTGTCAATCAAAACTTTTTTTGACTTCATAATTAGCGATTCTCAGAGTTAGCACCATAGAGAAGTCTGGATCATCATCACTTACATCCCAAGTGATGTCCGCTGGTCTATCCGCATCACTGAAGCTTATAACTTCATTTTCCATGGATGGAAGTTCCAAAGAGAAAATTTCTTTCTTGGTCGAGACAATCGTCTTTATCGACCTCATTGTTCTTTTCCTTGCATTCCTGCTGTCTCCTCCTGCTGGTCCGCCAGCAATCATGTTTATTACCCCATTCAATTGCTTATCGGCCTGATTTTGAGCTTCGCGTTGTTGAGTGGTGAATTTTTGAGGGCTCCTGGATCTATAACGATTGTTATAGTTTCCTCTCTTAACAAACTCCTTAAGCTTTCCTTGCACGATTAGATTTTCGATCTCAATTTTCAGCTGATAACAATTTTCGGTGCTATGTCCCCGAGCGCTGTGATATCGACAATATTTGTCATAGTTCATTGCTCCAGGTCTTGCCTGAGTAATTCTTTGTGCCTCGGGGATCAAATTCCCTTCCTCCAATACGGTCAGAATTTCTTCTTTTGTGGTGTTTAATTCAGTAAAATGAATCTTCCCAGGTCGTTCAGGCTGATCGGAAATAGGAAGCGGACCATAGACATTAGATCTTTGGGTCGGCCCCTGGGGCTTAGAGGCGTTGAGTCGTTGCCATACAGACCCCCTATTCGAACCTCAGTAATCGTCTGGCTTTGGAATAGGTGCTCGATCTTGCTTTTTTCCGAGCTGAAGCTTTGAATTATGAGCATTTTTCAGTTTATTCATTTCTTCCTGGATCATATATTTCTCAGCGATTTCCATGTTTCGCTCGAAAGATTTGGTTGTTTTCTACGTAGAGCATTTCCGAACTGCGTGTTCCTTGTTAATTCGAACATCAAAGAAGATAGGTATTCGATTTGCGGAGTATCAACTTTCAGAAGTTCAATACTGAATCTCGCCAACCATTGCCTCAAAGTTTCACCATCTAACTGCTTCACAGTTCCCAAATGATTTGCTGGTAATCTAGGCTTCCTTTGGCTTGCAAATTGGTGTTTTAGTTTGTCACAAAATTCATCGAAAGAAAATATAGAGTTCGGCGGTAGTTTTCCGAACTAATCAAGGGCGATTCCTTCGAAAGTAGTGTGTTCTCCGGGGTCGGTAGTCCCGTTATATCGTGGCAATCTCGTTGGTACAGTTTCAGTGTTCCGAGCTTCACGTATCTCCCTGCAAAATGGTGAACATCTCATGATACTATTCCCGATTTCCCTATCCCTGATGTTTTCTCGGATAGTTTCTCTGTGTGGGATCATTTCAGTATGCCTAGCAGTTGTAGCGGCATGGCGAATTTCTACAACTGCGTCCTCCCTATCTAACTTCTTAGCAACTCTTTCCTGCACAATTCTTTCCAATTCTAACTCCGTAATCCTTTTGTAAGTTGTTTTTTTCGCTTTTTCAGCACCCAAAGGATGACTTTCCCCGACTACTGAATCCTCTAAGTCATGTACCGTCCTTGGTGGTATCCCTGATCGAATGTTGAACTTCGACGGAGCTGCACGGGGAAGGTTAGGCTCTGGTGCATTCGATTTCGATCGGAGTACACTCTTTCCTTTTTGAACATTCGAGGAAGGATTTTCCGGTCTTCCATGCATCGCGGGCTAATCCACTGGAGATTGCTCGGCTCTTCCACTATTCAAAAATTCCCTGCACATCGTACCTATTATAGATCTCAAGTCGGCGATAGTTGTTCGGATCGGGATATCATCCTGAGGGATGGTCGGAGGAGCTTCTGCCTGTTGAGCCGCTCGAGATAGATTATCGGGCTCATTGTTGACAGAATTCTGCACTCCAGCTACGTGAGAAGGTTCTCCTTGAATGTACGTATTTCGCCTCGTAGTAGGCATTTTTCGATCTAACACCCAAATAAGGCCCCTCGGTGGGCACCAATGGGTCTTATGCGGTTTCGTAGGGGACCAAATGTAAACAAGCAAGACACAAATATACGAAGGAGAAGATCAATAACGTATACCTTGGGTGTACAGATTACAAGTAATGAGGGTCATATTTGAGCATTATAGGATGTCGTACAAGCTAGAGGCTAAATACATACAAGAATGATATCTAATCTAACTCTCCAAGGTTAGTCCGAGCAGGAGCTTCGAGCTGGGAGCACCTGGGAAAGCGTATATGTTGTCATAAATGCTTGTGGTATTTATAGTTGTGGCAGTGTGCTAGCTGAACCATCCGTAGGGGAGCACTTCTTGGCCCAAAGGCCTGGGCCTGAGGTCAGCCCAACAGTAGTTTTCGACCCGGAGCCTTTGCCTGAGAGATCGGACAGGGCAGACTGGGACTTGGGATCGATACTATGTCTTCTAGGTCGGGATTCACAGTCTTCGATCTCGGATAATCTATTTCCAACCGAGCATGAGTTCCTGAATGTAGAGAATCCAAAGTACCCCTTATCAATACTCCCCCACTTCTCGAGCCTAAGTGAAGCTGGAGCTCGGAGAAGTAAATGCCGACTCAACGACGAGATGAATCAATTACGATGTGTTTCGGATATGCCTCGTTAAAAACCTAATTCGGAAAAACCCATTGGGATAAAAACCGAACCAGGGAAAAGAGTGCATATCTTGGAAACCTTAAAATGAGTATCTGTTGTGAAAACGTGAGTTCTGATGTCGATAATTTTGCTAGAAACTTTCCATGATCGGTAGTTGAACAAAGCGTTTGTTAATAGTAGAGATTGATTCCTCATTAGAAGTAGTAGGAGAAGACTTATTGCATATTTGTTAAGGAATATTTGTATAAAACTCCTTATTTTGGTGTAAATATAATTTTGTTGTCATCAACCTTTGTCGAAAAGCAATTTGAATTACTTGATCGAGTAGACATAATTTGAATGTGAACAGAAGGGATACTAACCAATTTACTATTAAGCAATGTTTCATCTGTTTTCCAGTAAGATGTTCGAGCATAGAGCTCTGTAAAAGGTTATTTTGCTGGACTTTGTGTAGAAGTGCTTCAGTTATGTCAATGTGCTCGCTCCATATCGACTAGCATCGTAGGTCGGAAATAAGTAAGTTATTGCCATCGATTAGGCATGAGTCCTTCTTGGGGTTTGAGAAGTCACTTGTAATATGCGACGTTTCGTCTGTCCCTTAGTTGTAATGTTTTATGTGCTTATAAATATGCAAAGGCCGCATAACTTATCTAAAATGGCTTCCTAAGCATTTATACCAATTCTTTCCGCAGAAAGAAGAAATCAGGAGATCTTTAGTCGATCCAAGTAGCGCTTTAGGTTTCTGGGATATCATCTTTACTTTGGTTTGGGTGGAATTGGAAAAATGGAGGGTCCATCCTTCTCCGGGGGATCCATTGTTTCAAGACCAGTTTTAACGGAAAAGCTGGTCGATTCATCAAAAGGGCCCACACTACTCTTCCTCGGTATTGCGTTCGATTATGGCGATTACCGTATGTGAGAGAGATGAAGCTTTGTTACTATTTTCTTTATTTGGCGAGCTTGCCAAAGCCCTTGTTGAAAATGTATGCCCCTTTGGTCAAGGTGCATTACTAGGAGGTAGTGTCCTTTTCTGATCAAGGAGGATACCTCATCTTTAAGGTGCCGGTCTTAAGAGGCTTAGCAGCAAGTCGAAGATTTAGTCGACTAAAGTTGTAGGATGACACTAGTCTTTCTGTAATAGATGTAGTAGGAAAGTTTTATCCTGTAACACTGCTGAATGTAATTTCATAATAAAATTGTTTCCATCTTTGATATACCGTGTTCATTTTCGCTTTGACAATGTATGAACTCTGTTTACTTCTGTGTCTCATATTGTATCTCAATACTGATGATCGTTGTGAGGTAATCTAATTTTCGCTGAGTTTTGTGGATATTAGAATATGCATACCAAAATTCATGTATGTCACTCAGCCGAGTCATGTAGGTCGATAGAACTTTACAAGTTTGATCCTGACATTTTATGTGAAAGGTTCATCCATTTGTTAAAAATTTGAAATTAGCTGTAGATTTGTAGTCCTTGTCGATGATCGATCAGACAAAGTTTTGAGACATTATAGTCCTAGTATAGGAACATCTGTTATCTTCGTAATCAATGTATCTGTGTACAGATTGTGAATTTCATATTCCTCAAATAAAGCAACCTTTGTATTCATTACGCCATCATGTTGTATTTTTGGTGTGGGATGAATTGGAAAACGTAGAACCATTAGTGAGATCCAGCTTGTCAAGACCTCTTTAAGCAATTCTTTGGTATATTAGGTGTTGGGATGCCTCGATTGTCAAAATAACAAAGAGTGCGGAATTTTAAAATTTTTCGAAGCACCCATGGTCCCATATATAGATCTCCATTTTATGTATACGAAAAGCATGAATCAAAACACATAAAGTATGTAAATAGGGGGTTAATCGATTTTTACCTCACCACAGGCAAGGTGGTGGCAACCTCCAACTTTAGTTCTGATTCACAGGCAGTGATCCAAGTGTCTCACCTCCAGAGATTAATCTACACCAATTGGATTATGGCAACACCTCCTAGTCTTAGGCTACGAACTAGATCTAAGAGGTTTGTTTTTGAAGGACTGTGCAGATCTACTTGGCAGAGCAAGATCCAGCACAAGGGAACAGGAGGGGAACCACGGTGGCACTACACCAGCTAACGGCCAGGGTGGTGGCGGCGGCAGCTAGGTGGCAGCGCAGGGGCTGGTGCGACTGGGTCAGAGGGCGGCTAGGGTTTGCTGTGCTAGGGTGTTAGCCTTGTGTTATTCTTTGAGTTCATGTAGAACTCTATTTATAAGCCTAATTCTTGACCTAGGTTTGCAAGACTCCTTATGTGCTTTTAATTAAAGGCCCATGTCTTGCAAGCCTTCTTTTAATTAACCACTTTAATTAAATACCCAGTCCATATTAATTAATAAATTAATATTTCCTTTAATTAATTAGATCAACTAATTAATCTCCCACTTGAATTAACACTTTAATTCATTTAATTGATTTAATTACCTTGAAATCAATTAATTCCTTTTATACCCTTTTATAACTGTCACCGTCCAATTGTATTGTGTGTGACCCTCTGGGTTCACCATCAATTGGCAGCAGGCCCACGAATTCCTCGTGATTTAATATATGAACAATAAATTGCTCCGGTCAATTAAACAACCTTTAATTGACCACTCCTAGAATCAATTCCTCTATTAACTCAGGAGTACCCACACTTCATGGTCGATGTCTAGCCACAGGCCCATGAAGCCCAACTTCAGGTGAATTGATATTTGTGAACCTCACCTCTTATAATTGCCATGTACATACGGTCCTTCTATCGACTAATTTTCCATATCAAGACTTAGGGTGTGTGAATTGATCGGCACCTCTAAATATGTCTTGATAACTATACTTTCTAATTCGGGATAATATTCCAGTGTGACTGCTAAATTTGGAAACCCCTTTCCAAATCCGTCACTGACTGCGGCCTCAGATTCCTCGGATATATTATCTAAGAATCGTATGGAAAATTCTCTCATCCATTACGATGAGTCGGTAGATTCCATATTGGTACTAACCACTCGCGTACATAACTATACGCACCCAACCTAGGCATGTTATGATCAAGCTAAGTGATCTATACCTAGATCTAAGTACGCACAATTGTGCATCGAATTCGCCCTAGCACCTCAAGTCAGAGGACTAAATCGTACACTATTATAAGCCTTGAGAAACATCCCATCACCGATATGCGTCATGCGCTTCCACAATGGGTTTCTTTGTTTGGGTCGTTCGATGCGTTCGATCCTCTATCGAACCACCTACTCATTTGCACTGGCTTCAAATGCCTTGCTCATGAAACGCTACAAATTCACTCCATGTGAATCATGCATATTTGTACAAGTCTTGGCGATTCCTACGATACCCCGTCTCGTTTCGGAATCTATGACTTGGAACGTGTTTTAAGATTACGACCTTAGAGACTGTTTCATGATTGCACTCAGTACTTAAGTGAATTGTCCCATAGTCAAATGTAATCTAAGGATTTCATCATATCGCTTAAATGTATTCGCGAGAGATGAAGTTGGCCATTATTTATCCTTATACACATATAAATAAACGTGCGTATTAAGTCACTTATACCAAAGAAAGATAATGACAGTTCCATTACAAGCTAAATATATTGGCTTGCAGGGCACTATCCCATCAATCTCCCACTTGCCCTAAAGCCAATCACAAACGTTTCTAGGACCCATCTTTTTAAAGATGTTCTTCGAACTCATTTCATGATATAGCCTCTTTTAGTGGATCCGCGCTGTCTTCAAAATGGTACTTTTTCTTTCAATTGTGCTTAGATTTCTTGTGAGATCTCGAATGCTTTGCTTTAGCTATAGCTCCAATGTTATCATAGAAAATAACCATGATCTTCGCAATGCTAGTCACTACATCCAACCATAGGATGAAGTTTTATATCCAAACACTTTCTTAACCCGCATTTAATGCTACATTTAATGCTGCAATATATCTTGCTTCAGTGGTTTAAATGGTTACGGTGATTTTCTTGGAATACTTTCAAATTTACCGTTACCCCATTGAGGCAGGATATGTATCCAAAAATGGATATATTTAATTCATCCACATTAGACTGAAAATTCGAATCAGTAAATCCTTCGAATTTTTAAATCTCCACTACCACCGTAGACCAAGAACAAATCCTTAGTCTTTGTCAAGAGCTTAAGGATATCTTTTACGGTGGTCCAGTAATCTTCATTGGAGTTTGACTAGCAACTGCTCGCGACACTTGAGCATGTTCTACGTCTGGTCTAGTACATAGTAAAACATACCACATGCAACCTTTTGTTTGAAACATAAGGTATTTGAGACATTCTCCTTTATTCTCATTTGATGTAGGGCACATCGATTTTGGAAGAAGGGATACAGTGTCTCACTGGAAGCAATCCTTTCTTGGATTCTTCATACTGAATATTTCCAGTATTGATTCTATGTACTTAGATTTAGAGAGTTTCAGCATCTTTTCCGATCTATTTCTATAGATACGTATCCAATATGCAAGATGCTTCTCCTAAATCTTTCATGGAGAATTGCATGGACAACCATGCTTTCGTCTATGCTAACATTCCGATATCATCCCAGATAACCAGAACATTATCGACATATAAAATATGAGCTTCATCGTCCTCCCACTAATCTTCTCGTACACTCATGGTTCATATTCGTTTTGATGAAGTCAAATATCTTGACTGTCTCATCAGAACAAATGTGAATCTGAATTGATTCAGACATTGCTACTGGAGAAAAATGTTTCATTAAAGTATGTTCCAGAACTTTGTGAATAGCTTTTTTTTACCACTAGTCGATTCTTAGAGGCAACACCTCTCCATTCATTCCAAGTTTGAATATCCACTTACAACTCATAGCCAACTTATAGGCTCGGGTGGATCAATCAAGGTTATACCTTGTTGGAATGGATGGGATCCATTTCGGTTTGCATGAATTCCAGTCATGCAAGTGCGTCTACATCCAAATGTAGCTTCTTCGTATATGGTGAAACCATATCTTTCAAGCTCTTCATGAACTTGATCAGATCTACGAAGTATTGGTGTCCTTGATGGTTCAGTAATTTCTGGATTAACTCCCACTGTTTGCGGGGATGGGACCAAATCTTGGACTTCATCAAGTTCCATGACGTTTCCATTTCCTTTGACGAGAAATTCATCAACAGAGGAACGGGTATTTAGGAGAAACGATTATTTCTCATTGTCGTGGAACAGGTATCCAATGGATTTCGTTGAATACCCCACAATTACATTCAAATTGGATCTACTAGCCAATTTATCTCCTTTCTCGTTTCTACCATCGGCAGGAGATCTCCATACTCAGAAGTAAGAGCATAGAGGTATTTTGCCATACCTTTCTTGGTAAAGCTTTGGAGGCACGAACTTTGAAGGTACTTTGCTCAGTATCTTCGATGCAGTCAGGAGGACCAACCCCTAGAATGCATAAGGAAGCTTAACAAAACTCAATATGGATCGAACAATGCCTAACAATGTTAGATTCCATCTCTTTAGACACTTCAATAAGTTGAGGCGTCATAGGAGGAGTTTGTTGTATGAGAACCCCATTCTCATTGAGATAATTGAGGAATACTTGACAAGTATTTGCTATCTCGATTAGATCGAATGGTCGTAATACTATGTCTTTGTTGATTCTCTACTTCGTATTGAAACCCTGAAAAAAAATTTAAAGGTTTTTTGGATTTGTATCTCACTAGATACATTTTTCACTAACGACCAAGGTCATCAGCAAAAAGTTACAAAGTATGAGTAATCTCCTCTCACACTAACTTTTAGTGGTCCATATTCATGGATTAAATCCAGATTTTGTTTGGTTCGCTCTGGATTCCCTGTGACGGGAGATCTGGTCATCTCTCCTTTGAGACATGATTCGCAGGTTGGAAGTTCATCCAAGTTCTATTTTTCAAGAAGCTTAGGCGAAACCAACTTTTAAATCCTACTCTTGGAGATGTGTCCAAGTCTAGCGTACCAAAGTTATGGATTATTATCTTTGTATTAATTTGAACTTCACACATTAATTCAATAAAATTGAGTTAATGGTTTAATTCAATTAATTTACTTCCTTTCAATTAACTTCTTTAATTGCTTCCTTTTCCTTTTCAATTAACCCTTTAAATGAAACATTGCTTAATTAATTAGATCATCTAATAAATTAAACATATCAGTGCCTTTCTTAGATGCAGTGGGATGATTCGACTTTTAGGCTACTTGCGTTCTTTCGACTACCTTTATGGTCGAATTTAGAAGAGAATAAATTCTTCTTCATTTTACTCTTTTTTGACTTTGCAGTCCATGAAGTGTAAACGATCATGACAGGTTTATCCTATTTGCCTTTAACCAGTACTTTGGTTGATTCATGAAATGTGATCAACTTATCAAATAAGATCAGTGTATTTCAAGAGTCATTTGAATGAGCGGGAGGAGAATTTAGGAGGAAGTTAATGTTAAGATCACTTCCAGGCTTAAGTTTAATCAATCCAGTTTTCAACTAGATTGATAAAACAAAGACAGTGATCCTTGACACTAGTTCATTCATTTATTCTCGAGTTTTGAAACAATTCCTTAGAAGTCTCGAATCAAATCGATTCAAAACTACTCCTCAAAACAAGCCTTTTGAGTTGGAGGTTTGTTTCAGAAGACTGGTCCTCAAAACAGGCTTTTTGGGGTGGTTGTTTGTTTCAAAAGCTTCAGACATGCTACTCATGTTACTTAGGTGATTCATTTCACTTCTGAGATTCATCTTTGTATGAGAAAACGATCATTAATATTCCCATACTCTACGGGTGATTCGTTTCTTTTATTTTGACTTATCTCGGAAGCACATAAGACATAGGCTCATCGTTTAAGAACATCATTCCCACTTTTGGAATTTAAGACAATTCTCTAGTTTCTTGCCTAGTCGATATTTTGATCCAGTTATTTTATTAGTCGAGGATAAATAGTAAAATGGATAATTACAGATATCTCAGTATCCTTTTAAAGAGAAGACAAACATTCAGTGGACTAGTTAATGAATAATACTTATAATCTACGAAGGTTGGACTTTCTATCGTAAAAGTTCTCCCACTATTTTATTGAAACAATTACCCCTTCAATTGTTCGGGAAATTCTATTTCCTAGTAGGTCTTGACGTCCCTGAAGCAATTAATTGCACCCACAACTCGTGGCCATACAATTAATTCCCCAGGTAGGTATACTTTTACCAATTGCTGCACCTCACAACTTTCAAGCTATTTTGCCTGGGTTTTCACATTTATCTAGCACTGCTACATCATAACTGCTACTAATCATTAAGTAAAACCCATCAATCATGATGAGCAACGGGCCCGGTCGTGAATTCTCCGTAACTAGTTATCGGTCGATATTCACATCCCGACCAGTCCTCACCCTTGTCGTGTTTAGTTAAAAACAGGAGTCAAGGAATTTCGTGTATTGTCCCTTTCTCCGACTCGGGTGCCAGACTCTGGATCACCTCTATCGATAGTAGACAACATACACTAGTTCCTATTGATGGAAGGCTTGGATCTTTAAAACTTCATTTTAAATGTACCCAGTGGACTTAATATTAAATTCGAGAGGGGAATTTCGGGTTTGAAAGTTATACTAACTCTCCTCGAGATCTTACCGTGTTAATTATGCTTTATCTTTTATTACGGTCTAGATTCTAGCGCGCATCTCATACAAGCTAAATATAAATCGACAAATAAATAAAAGCCATACAAGCCTAGCATGCATACTACCACAATATGTTTTAGATCGGGAGCCTCCTATGTGGGCCATCATCGAGCCATGATGTTGGCCCAATTGGTCAATCTAAAGGGTTCTCAACCAGGCCTATGCTATTACACAATGTACCATGCATACACGGCTTTCATATCTTCTTGGGCTCGCACCTTGCTTGCAACGGGCCTTCATCCTAGACTAGGAAAGCAATAAAGCCCTATTCTATTACAAAGGCTCAAAGTTGCCCAAAAATATAACAGGCTCGCAGGCCCAATAAAAACCAAACATTAAATTAAACCAATCACATCTACCCTAAGGTCAAGGTTGGTCGCGATCGAAAACCACGTAAACAGTTCACGTAGAGCAAGAAACATGCAAACAACTTTTACCTATTTCTTTCTTAATTTTAAAACATCCTTTTAAAAGTAACTTCCTATGATTCTTACTTTTTAGTCACTACTAGTTATGACAAAATAAATTTTCGGGTAAACAAAAATAAATTTTGTGCTCAAAACCAGATTGTGTTTTTCAACTTTTCAAAATTGCATTTTCGGCCCCTCAACTTTCGAAAATTGCACTTTGACACCAAAACTTTGAAAAAGTTACAAAAACACCCCAAAACCAATTCGGGCAGAAAACTAGAAAATAAAATTTTTGAATTCTGAAAATTTTTGATTTTTCAAACAGACCCCTGAAGTTTCGGTAATTGCAAAACAGTCCCCAAACTTTTGGAAATTACAAAATGACCCCAAAAAATCGTGCGATCAGATTTGCAAAACAGTCCAGAATTTTTTGAAATTTCCAGATTCTGAAAAATTGAATTTTCAGCCCTCTAAACCCTAATTTGCGATTTTATTGCATAAAAATCCTGAAGTTTTCAAAAACTATAAATTCGCCACAGATCTTGAAAAGCAGTTTTACCCAATCATAGATCTAGTCATAACAAGTAAGAATCAATTTACATAACACAATTATCACGTGTTTTCATACATATAATTAAACATATACGTAAACACATATTATTTTCAGGCATTTTCGTATAATAAGTATGGAGTTGGCTCTGATAACACTGTTGGGATGCCTCGATTATTAGAACAACAAAGAGTGCGGAATTTTAAAATTTTCGAAGCACCCATGGTCCCATATATAGATCTCCATATTATGTATACGAAAAGCATGAATCAGAACACATAAAGCATGTAAATAGGGGGTTAATCGATTTTTACCTCACCACAGGCAAGGTGGTGGCAACCTCCAACTTTAGTTCTGATTCACAGGCAGTGATCCAAGTGTCTCACCTCCAGAGATTAATCCACACCAATTGGATTATGGCAACACCTCCTAGTCTTAGGCTACGAACTAGATCTAAGAGGTTTGTTATTGAAGGACTGTGCAGATCTAGTTGGCAGAGCAAGATCCAGCACAAGGGAACAGGAGGGGAACCACGGCGGCACTACCCAGCTCACGGCCAGGGTGGTGGCAGCGGCAGCTAGGTGGCGGCGCAGGGGCTGGTGCGGCTGGGTCAGAGGACGGCTAGGGTTTGTTGTGCTAAGGTGTTAGCCTTGTGTTATTCTTTGAGTTCATGTAGAACTCTATTTATAAGCCTCCTTCTTGACCTAGGTTTGCAAGACTCCTTATGGGCTTTTAATTAGAGGACCATGTTTTGCAAGCCTTCTTTTAATTAACCACCTTAATTAAATACCCAGTCCATATTAATTAATAAATTAATATTTCCTTTAATTAATTAGATCAACTAATTAATCTCCAACTTGAATTAACACTTTAATTCATTTAATTGATTTAATTACCTTTAAATCAATTAATTCCTTTTATACCCTTTTATAACTGTCACGGTCCAATTGTATTGTGTGTGACCCTCTGGGTTCACCATCAATTGGCAGCAGGCCCACGAATTCCTCGTGATTTAATTAATGAACAATAAATTGCCTAGGTCTATTAAACAACCTTTAATTGACCACTCCTAGAATCAATTCCTCTATTAACTCAGGAGTACCCACACTTCATGGTCGATGTCTAGCCACAAGCCCATGAAGCCCAACTTCAGGTGAATTGATATTTGTGAACCTCACCTCTTATGATTGCCATGTACATACAGTCCTTCTATCAACTAATTTTCCCGATCAAGACTTAGGGTGTGTGAATTGATTGGCACCTCTAAATATGTCTCGATAACTATACTTCTAATTCGGGATAATATTCCAGTGTGACTGCTAAATTTGGAAACCTTTTTCCAAATCCCTCACTGACTGCGGCCGCAGACTCCTCGGACATATTATCTAAGAATCGTATGGGAAATTCTCTCATGCATTACGATGAGTCGGTAGATTCCATATTGGTACTAACCACTCGCGTACATAACTATACGCACCCAACCTAGGCATGTTATGATCAAGCTATGTGATCTATACCTAGATCTAAGTACGCACACTTATGCACCGAATTCGCCCTAGCACCTCAAGTTAGAGGACTAAATCGTACACTATTATAAGCCTTGAGAAACATCCCATCACCGATATGCGTCATGCGCTTCCACAATGGGTTTCTCTGTTCGGGTCGTTTGATGCGTTCGATCATCTATCGAACCACCTACTCATATGCACTGGCCTCAAATGCCTTGCTCATGAAACGCTACAAATTCACTCCATGTGAATCATGCATACTTGTACAAGTCTTGGCGATTCCTACGATACCCCGTCTCATTTCAGAATCTATGACTTGGAACGTGTTTTAAGATTACAACGTTAGAGACTGTTTCATGATTGCACTCAGTACTTAAGTGAATTGTCCCATAGTCAAATGTAATCTAAGGATTTCATCCAATCGCTTAAATGTATTCGCGAGAGATGAAGTTGGCCATTGTTTATCCTTATACACATATAAATAAACGTGCGTATTAAGTCATTTATACTAAAGAAAGATAATGATAGTTCCAGTACAAGCTAAATATATTGGCTTGTAGGGCACTATCCCATCATTAGGCAGTGACGAGTTCATATATCTTCGTAAGATAGATTGCTGCTCTTAATACCTCGTCAGATTTCTTGGACTCTAGGAGGAGAGCTGGAATATGTGTTATAAGTTTTCAAAATGACCCCCTATTATGCAATCTCAGCATTTTCGCTAACGTAATATTAACAGATCTGGTAGTTTGAGTAGTGATGCCTTGTTCTTTTTCGTTTCAGTCGACCTATCGAAAGGTCGCAGATCGATCTTCACATGTTAATCGCTTCGATTCCGGTCATCCATTTTCATTGAGTAGTTTTATCGACTTACCTTATGCCGTTCCAACTTACTCGCACTAAATGTCGAGAGTTGATAAGTCTGTTTCTCATCCATTGATCTAATTATTCCCCATCCGTAGGATCAATCTTAGATCTTCCTATAAATAGGCAACAACTCATTTACCATTTCTACTCATACCGTACAGATGGAAAATTCAGTTTCCTGAGGCTTCACTTTGCCGAGTGATCCCATAATCTTCAAAAAATCGCATTACTACGATTATTCATATCATATTATTCAGTCCCTGTCTTGCCTAGTGCTGACAAGTCCCATGTGGCCTCAGCCTTAGTCTTCATGGGGTTTGGGGTCCATGGTTATTTGTTTGCACATGGAGGGTTCATATCTGCCTGGCATCCTCATTCTTGGATGTTACCTCCGGAGTGATTCCTAGATGGGGTGTGCTGGTAGATTTTCACTTTCACGATGGTCCGTGGGGGATCTCGCTTCGGACGAACAACTGCAGCAACCTCTCTAGCGGGATCTCGTTTCGGTCGAATAACTGCTACTAGCTATCAGGCTATTTAGAGGTTGATTGACCAAAGGGGGCATAGATCTTCGGAGCTCGGCCATGGAACTAAAGAAGTCGACCATCCTGAGCAGTATGCTTCCTAGGTGGTTGAAGAAGAATGTCGAGGTTCCAAGAAGGAGATTGATGTTTCTGTGGACATTGTCGTGGAACTTTCCAACTTAGTGAATAGGGTTTTACTATTTTGTATTTGTAACCACCATCATATCAATTCTCCTGTTTGAGTGTTTTTATCCGACCTAGTCGGCGTACTTAGTCTACACATAGGTTTTGTATACTAGTAGTTGGTTTTAATCCTTATCATGTAGAGATCGCTGAATGTTTTCCGACCTAGTCGGTTTACTCAATTTAGCTCTTAGGTTTTATACCAATAATTGGCTTTAACCTTTATTATTTGATATTTCTAGATCGACGAGTGTTTACCGACCCAATCGGTTTTTACTCCGTCAATACTAAGGTTTTTTTACCAATTATTGGCTTTAACTCTTTAATTCGTAATTTTGGAGATCGCTGAGTGTTTATCAACCTGGTCGATTTTACTCAATTTAGAAGTTAGGTTGTTTACCAATAATTGGCTTTAACCTTTTAATTCGTAATTTTGGAGATCGTTGAGTGTTTATCGACCTGGTCGATTTTACTCAATTTAGAAGTTAGGTTGTTTACCAATAATTGGCTTTAACCTTTTAATTCGTAATTTTGGAGATCGTTGAGTGTTTATCAACCTAGTCGATTTTACTCAATTTAGAAATTAGTTTGTTTACCAATAATTGGCTTTAACCTTTTAATTCGTAATTTTGGAGATCGTTGAGTGTTTATCGACCTAGTCGATTTTACTCAATTTAGAAATTAGGTTGTATACCAATAATTGGCTTTTACCTTTTAATTCGTAATTTTGGAGATCGTTGAGTGTTTATCGACCTAGTCGATTTTACTTAATTTAGAAATTAGGTTGTTAACCAATAATTGGCTTTAACCTTTTAATTTGTATTTTTGGAGATAGTTGAGTGTTTATCGACCTAGTCGATTTTACTCAATTTAGAAATTTGGTTGTCTACCCATAATTGGCTTTAACCTTTTAATTCATAATTTTGGAGATCGTTTGGTGTTTATCGACCTAGTCGATTTTACTCAATTTAGAACATAGGTTGTTTACCAATAATTAGCTTTGTTGGATGAAGATGAAGATGAAGTGCAAAGAAGTTAAGAAATTAAGGGAAGGTTTTGATGATTTCCAAAACATCACAATCAGCTAAGTATGGAAGCTTAGTTCCCTTAGAAGAATTTTGAACAAGTAAAAGAAGACATCAGAAGAGTTCAAAGTTCAAAGCCTAGAAGACTAGTGATCTCATGCTGAAAACAGCGAACAGAAGGGTAGATCATCAGCTAAGTCAAATCAGATTAGTTCAGTATTTGATCAGCAGAGTATCTATCAGCAGAGTTGCTTCGATCAGCAGAGTAGAAGAGATCAAGAGATTAGTTCAACGGTAATAAATGCACCGGATGTAATAAATGCTGGAAGAGAAGGGTAGTAATGGCAAATGATTGAAGAAAACTCTCGGATCAGCAGAGTGCATTTAATGCTGCTACAGGAAAGTACAGCAGAGAAAGGACTGTAGCAGGGAGCCGTTCTGAATTAGGGCTAAAGACTATGGATTTGAGATTTGATTTCCTTCAACGGTCATATTTTCAAATCCTAGTATAAATAGAGCTGATTTCGGAGTGAGAGACACACAACAACAACATCTGAGATTTCGCATTCAAAGCAGAAATTTTTCTAAGTCTCAAGAAGCTCGAACAGCTCACTCGTCTGGTAGAAGTCATCTGTTGACAGAAACCCAGTTGAAGAAAACAGAAAAACATTATCTGAGTGATTTTGTAATAGCTGAGTGTTGTGCAAAGTTAGAATCCATCTTTGTGAGTGATTCTACTTTAGAGGATAGGATTTCTGAGTGATTTCTGTTGTGAGCTTATAGCCTTTTCATTTGTTGTCTAGGTATAAGTGGAGAAATATTGTAATCTTTGTGATTATAGTATAACCCAGAATCTACGTGATCTGGAAGAGTGGACTAAAGGATTTTTATCCATATAACCACTATAAAAATTCTTTGTGTTATCTTGCATTTAAAGCTTTCTTGCATATTTTTGAAATTGCATAAGGTTACACTTTGAATTTTCAAAAGATTTTATAAGGAGTTTTGAAACTGGGGATAAAATCTTTTTAAGGACTTAGTCTACTTGTGAAAAACACTTTCAAACATCCGCTGCAAGTATACTCTTGATAAAACTGATTTTCACTGAAATCAGCTAAGTAAACTGTAAGAAGAGTGGTCACTCTGCTGTTCAAGATTTGTTCACGATCAGCATAGTCATCTTACTGTTCTTCATCAGCTTAGTCTGCTGACAGAAGAGTAAAAAGTTTTTAAGTCTAAAATTTTAAGAGGTCTATTCACCCCCCCCCCCTCTAGACCTCATCTGACCACTTGGGACCAACAAGTGGTATCAGAGCAGGTTGTTCATCAGAATCAGCTGCCTGATCAACGAGCTTGATCCAAGTGTTTTTCAATGGTTTTTCAAAACTTTTCAAAAGAGAATCTTTTTGAAAATTTAAAACTTTTTGAAAAATGGACTGTATCAGCCATGTTCCCCACATTGCTGGTATGTCTTTTGAAGATTGGAAGATTAGAATGGAGATCTTCTTAGCTGCCTACAATGACAACATGTATACATGTATCATAAAAGGTCCATTCAGATTCACAAAGACCGTCAAAATAAATGAAGTTGACACGGTTGTGGAAAAAGACCTTCATGAGATGACTCCAGAGGAAATCAAGCTATTTAATCTGGATAAAGTCGGAAGATTTATCATGACTAAAGCCCTGGACAATGATCGGTTTGACAAAGTTAAACATTGCAAGACTGCAAAGGAGATGTGGGATAAAGTCAGAGATATGAGCGAAGGCAATGATGCAATAAAAGAGCATCAGCTCACTGTTGCTTTGGAGAAACTGGATAACTTCAAGATGAAGTCTGGAGAGACCATTGATCAGATGGATACCAGGTTCACCAGAACACTTAATGAAGATCTAAAGCTGGGAAAGACTTTCACTGACAAAGAAATCACCGTCAGAGTATTAAAGGCCTTTCCCCCGAAGTTCAACATGAAAGTAACGGCAATGTAAGAATCAAGAGATCTGGGAAAGATTTCTCTTACAGAGCTGTTCTCCGTACTCAAGGCATTCGAGTATAAACTGCCTAGAATGGGAATTGAAGAAACCTCAACTTCAGGACCCATAGCTGCACTGGTTGCTGCTGAAAATAACAGAAGACCAGCACAGAAAAGCAAAGAAGTGGACTCATCTGATGAGGCCACTCTACTCAACAAGAAGGAGTACACTGCTGGAGATGTAGCATTGCTGATGAACAATTTCAAGAAGTTCTATAAGAGAAAAATGAAGAACAAATACAACAATGCTTCTACTTCTAAACCTAACTTTTCTTCTCAAGATAAAGAGGATTATAAAGCCAAACTAATGTGTTATAACTGCAAGAAACTGGGACAGAAAAGCAGAGAAATACACTGAGGAAGAGAAGAAAATCAGAAAAGAAAGAAAGCATCAGAGAGGCAAGGCTATGATGGCTGAAGCAGAAAAGCTGGCTGCTGTCTACTCATCTGATTCAGATTCAGACACGTCTGATGAAGAATCATCTGATGAAGAAAAACCTGCTCTCCTCTGCCTGATGGCAAAGGAATCTGATGACTCTGAGGAAGAGGTAACTCCTCTTGACAATGAATTATTTAATTCATTTGAACAAATGATGCTTAACAATACTACTATTGCTGAAGCATACAAAAAGCTTAAGGAAGAGATGATACTTCTAAAAGAGCAAAATAGTTCACTGAAACTCGCAGCTGAAAAGCTAAGAGAATCAGTTGAATATAAACAGCTTGAGCAAGAGCATGAATCTCTGAAAGCTGAATGTGAAGTTTATAAAGGAAAAATCATGGAACTTGAAAGAGTTATTGAGTCTCATGAAAAATCATTTGTTGCATCCATTCATATGTCTAGAAAACAGAAGATACCTTTAGAACAGGATAAGCACGAATTGAATCATACTGAGAAATTTATATCTGCTGACAATAGTAAGGTCATTCTGTATGTTCAAACTGCTAGACCTGCTTCACCTGAGAAAGTGGTAAAGGAGAAGAAAACTCCTAAGGCTAAAAAGAGCAAAGAGCCTAGTATAGGAAAACAGACTAGTAAGACCAAACAGCAGAGTCCTAAGAAGTCGGCTGATAAAGCTAAAGTCAATCAGACTAGTGGTAAAACTAAGTCGTCTGTCAATGAGCAAGCTACTAGCAAGCCAAAGAAGCATAAGAATAAGAAAAATCAAAATGCTTGGTATGGAAATGAGTCATATTATGTGCATCCTGCTGCATATCATCCTATGTATCATGCACCTCAATTTCCTAGTTACTATGCACCTTACCCTGCTCATCCAATGCATGCATACCCTGCTTATCATGCACCTTACCCTGCTTATGAACATTATTCTTATCATACTGATCATCAACATGACTTATCTGCTAATTATGATAAAAATGAAACTGTTCATGCTCCTGTCAAAACTCAGAAGCCTAAGAAGCCTAAGACATCAACATCTTGGGTTGTCAAAGGTGGAACTAATCCGTCAGGACCCTCTCAATAAGGGTACCTAAAACAATTTTATTTTTGTTTTGTAGGTTAGGATTAGGAGTAGGAGTAAAGTAGAAAAGATTTGGTACGTGGACAATGGCTGTTCAAGGCACATGTGTGGAAGCATACATGAGCTGACTGATGCTGTTGTTGTGGATGGTCCAAAAGTCACTTTTGGGGACAGCAAAGAAGGCAAGATTAAAGCTAAAGGAAGACTGATCAGAGGAAACATAGAGATATCTGACGTCTCATATGTTAAAGGCCTCAAATATAATCTGCTGAGCATAAGTCAATTTTGTGACAAAGGATATTCAGTCATCTTCTCAACAGATAAGTGCTACGTTGAACAGATTGGTACAAGGAAGGTTATTTTATCTGGAAGACGACAAGGGAATGTCTACATAGTCGACTGGAATTCTGCTGACAAGAATTCAAGTGTTTGTTTGGTGGCATCTGCACCAAGTGAAGTTAGCTGGCTATGACACAAAAGGATGAATCATTTAAACTTCAAGACCATAAACAGACTGATAAAGAATGATTTGGTAGAAGGGATTCCAAAAACAGTCATGAGCAAAGACAAGCTCTGTGACGCCTGTCAGAAGGGTAAACAAATCAAGTCATCTTTCAAAAGCAAGAAGCACCAATCTTCTGAAAGAATCTTGGAGCTGCTACACATGGACTTATTTGGACCCATTGATCCAGTCAGCAATGGTGGAAAGAAATACTGCCTAGCTGTTGTGGATGACTATTCAAGATATACTTGGGTGATATTCATGAAAAAGAAAAGTGAAACCAAGGAACATCTTACTAATCTGATGGAACTGATCCAGAATGAGAAAAGTACAAAGATATTGAAGATCAGATCAGATAGAGGGACAGAGTTTACAAACTCTACTATTGAAGAATATTGTAATATCAAGGGAATACATCATGAGTATTCAGCTGCTAGAACCCCTCAACAGAATGGTGTTGCTGAAAGGAGAAACAGAACACTGAAAGAAGCTGTCAGAACCATGATAGCTGAAGCTAAGCTGCCACAAAGATTTTGGGCAGAAGCAACAAATACAGCCTGCTTTACCCAGAACAGATGCATGATCAACAAAAATCAGAACAAGACTCCATATGAAGTTTGGAACAACAGAAAACCAAACATTCATTACTTTAAAATTTTTGGTTATAAATGCTTTGTATTAAATAATGGGAAAAATCACCTCACTGCATTTGCAGAAAAGGCTGATGAAGCTGTCTTTGTAGGATACTCTACTGTTAGTAAAGCTTATAGAGTTATTAACAAAAGAACATTACTAATAGAAGAATCTATCCATGTAGTATTTGATGAGCCAAGTCAATCTTCTGAAAAGAATCAAAGTACTAATCAAGATCTGTCTACTGATTTACAGAAGTTGGATATTGGAAAGAATGAAGAATATGTTCCCATCATTCTACCTAATCTAAATTCAGCTGCTAAATCAAGTGCTGTTCAAAATCACAGTGCTGATTGTCTAACAGACGAGTTGCAAACAGCTGACAGACCAGAGGATGTTCAACAGACTACAACTGTTCAACAGACTACTACTGAAACTCCAACAGTAGTGTTGCAAGATCAAAACAGAGGACAACATTCAGACCTGCAACCTGATCTTAGATGGCTCAGAAATCACCCACCAGAGTTAGTGATTAGTGATTCATTAGATAGAGTGAAAACAAGAAGAGCTGCTGCACAAGATGCTATGTTTGTCACCTTTCTATCTCAAATAGAGCCTAAACAAATTGAAGAAGCTCTCAATGATTCCTTCTGGATTGAAGCTATGCAAGAAGAGTTGAATCAATTTGAAAGGAATGAAGTCTGGTACTTAGTCCCTAGACCAAGTCATCAAAGAGTAATTGGCACTAAATGGGTTTTCAGAAATAAGATGAATGAAGATGGTATTATTACCAGAAACAAAGCAAGATTAGTGGCCAAGGGTTATTGTCAAGAAGAAGGAATAGACTTTGATGAAACATTTGCACCAGTAGCAAGACTTGAAGCAATCAGACTGTTTCTAGCTTATGTTGCTTACAAGAACTTCACTGTCTATCAGATGGATTTGAAGTCTGCATTTCTCAATGGAGAACTGCAAGAAGAAGTGTATGTTGAACAACCACCTGGATTTGAAGCTTATCAACAAGAAGACAAGGTGTATCGTCTAAAGAAAGCCCTCTATGGACTGAAACAGGCTCCTAGAGCATGGTATGATACTTTATCTGATTTTCTTTTAATTAAAGGATTTCGTAAAGGTAAGGTAGACAAGACCTTGTTTACAATTGAATGGGAGAATCATATATTACTTGTGCAAATATATGTGGACGATATTATTTTTGGTTCAACTAACCAACAGATGCGTGACAAGTTCTCCAAGCTCATGCAGAATAAGTTTGAAATGAGCATGATGGGTGAACTCAATTATTTTCTTGGATTGCAAGTTAGACAGTTGCCTGATGGTATATTCATCAACCAAGCAAAATACACAAGAGATCTGTTCAAGAAATTTGGTATGGAAACTAGCTCTACTGCTACAATTCCTATGTCTGCTAGTCTTCGTTTGGATAAAGATGAAGATGGCAAATAAGTAGACATGACCAAATATAGAGGCATTATTGGGTCACTGTTATATCTAACAGCAAGCAGACCTGATATCATGTACTCAGTTGGGGTTTGTGCAAGATTTCAATCAAATCCCAAAGAATCTCATCTCTTAGCTGCCAAGAGGATACTAAAATATATTTAGGGCACTCAAGAATTGGGATTGTGGTATCCTAGAGAATCTGGATTTGAGCTTATTGGTTATTCAGATTCAGACCTTGCTGGCTGCAAGATTGACAGAAAAAGCACAACAGGTGCCTGTCAGTTCTTAGGTAGTCGTCTGATCTCATGGATGAGTAAGAAACAGACTTCAGTTTCTATATCTACTGCTGAAGCTGAGTATATAGCTGCTGGAGCTTGCTGTGCACAAATACTATGGTTGAAGCATCATCTAGAAGATTACAATATCAAGATCAGTGGAATTCCAATCTACTGTGATAATACTAGTGCAATCAGCCTTACTCAGAATACTACAAGTCATTCAAGGACTAAACATATTGAGATCAAGCATCACTTCATTAGAGATCATGTGGAAAAAGGAAATGTAATGATTGAGTATGTTCATACAGACAATCAGATTGCTGATATTTTCACTAAACCTTTAAGTGAAGTAAGGTTCTCAACTCTAAGAGCTGAACTAGGACTACTTAATTTGGATGCATAAGCTGAGGGGGAACTCATCAGAAGACTGAAGTTCAACAGCTTAGTTATCCGTTATTCTATTCAAGGATTAACTCTCAACAGACTAGTTAACTTATGAATTCTTAAAGACAGGGGGAACGTGTAAGACTAGCGGTACTTCTGCTCTAAAGATGAAATTTGTTAATGTCAGTTAGTTGAAGTTATGTTATCAGAAGATCTGTTCTTAATTCTTGAATACTGAAGATTATTTTATCTTGCTGGATTGACAAACAGCAGAGGAAGATTATTAGCTATTGGCTTTATCTAGTAATATCAGATAACAGATCACTCGTCTGTCAGATAAGTTAAACTCTACTCATCTGATATCTTATATACGCATGGTTATAAAATCGCATTTCTAGAAACACACTTTTATAAGTAACAGATTAGTGTCGATAAAGTTTCCCGCCCGTCTGACATTAAAATAATAAAATGAAATCCGCAGCTCCCACCCACACGATTGATAAACTGTCAGATTAATCCAACGTTTCAGATTAATCACGATAACCAAAATAGAGGGAAACATATAAAATCCGATCTGAATAGTACAGTCGTCTTACGCACACATAAACTCTCAAATTCTCTAACTCTCAAACTCTCCTGCTTTCGAAAGTTTATTGCTTTTACAGATTTCTACTCAGTAATCCCAGAAATGGAGAAGATCATTGATGGAAGGTACTTGAACTACAGCAAATTCCACTTCTCTGGCACTGATCTGATGCGCTCAATCTTAGAGAAAATCAAAGAGGCATCCTTAGTTCCAGTTCTGGAAGCCCACGAAGACAGGGTTTACTTGGAAGATGTTGATCACTTCTATAAGACCAGGGAATTCACCAATGATGACACTGTTATGTCGGCTGTCATTGGGGGAAAGAAAATCGCTGTCTCTGCTGCTGTTTTGAGTGAGATTTACAAACTGAAGAATGAGGGAGGAGACGTAACAGACCTAGGATCTGAAAAGGAGGAAGAATTTTGGGCAATTTGTGCCAAGAAGGGTGAAGAGATGACTGGGACTCTGATGAAGACTCAGTTAAAAGATGAGTATCAGAGGTTCGCAGACATCATTGCGAAGGTTTTGGATTGCTGCACGAGCTCCATAGATGGGTTACCAAGGAAGAGGTACTACACCATGATTTGTATCTACTATGGACTGAAGCTGAACTGGGCAGTTCATGTCTATGATCTGTTGAGTGACAAGAGGACTTCGCATGCCATCTTGCTTAGTCATCTTTTCATGTCACTAAACTGTCATATGGCTGGTGGAAAGACCACCCACGGTAGCAAAGAGTTTAAGCTGTACGAACCAGTTAGGAAAGTAGTGGCTGCTCCTAAAAGAAAGGCTACTGCAAAGTCTAAGAAGACCCCTTCTAAGAAAAGCAAGAAGGAGGGTCAGACAAGCCAATCTGCTGATCAAACAGCAAGCCCTGCTGTTGAAGCTGGATCAGCAAAGCCTGAAGTTGTAATCCCTGAAAAGGTGATTGATGACTTCACCAAGGAGATTGAACAAATGGAGACAGGTTCTTCTCCTGAAAGAACTGAATCAGAAGAGGAAGCTCCTATTCAAAGACTGAAGAGAATGAGAACAAAAAGAGAAGCAAGGGGACCTCCCCAAGCTAAGTCTAAACCTGAAGCTTCAAAGCGGATTCCTAAGTCCAAAGTAAAAAGGAAAGTGACATTCTCTGAAGAACCAACAGAAACAGTAAGGGAAACAACAGCATCAGCTGAAAGGCCTATAACTGTTGAAGAACCTGCTGAAGTTGCTGCTGTTGAAATTGGAGTTTCTACTACAGACTCATCTGCTGTAGTGTCTGCTGACGTTAGAGAAGAACAGCAGACTGGCACAACAAGTGAAGGAGAAACTCTCCTTCTGCATCCTACACCTGTTGCTGCCACTCCACTTCAAGCAGTTGAAAGTCCTGAATCTAGGAAGAAAAGGACTGGTAAGATTGCAACTTATGTAACTGCTGCTGAAAAGAAGATACAAGATGAGGCAGAAAGAAAAAGGAAGGCTGATGAAAAGGCTGAGGAAGATCGCCTTAAAGCCCTTGAGTTAAAAAAACTGGAAGAAGAAACCAGTAAGATGACTCAAGAACAAAGGGATGCTATAGAAGCAGCTGAGTTAGCTGCTGCTATTGAGGCAAGTGCTAAGGACTCTCATGGTCCTAAGCAGTCTGGTGGTATTATCATTGGTGAACAAAGAGATCCCACCAAGCCCAAATCAGCTATGCCAACACCTGCAATACAACCTAAGAGAAGAGAAGAGGTCAAATTGGCTTTGGAGATTGTCAGGGATGACCCTGATGCCTTTGAAGAATTCATCAAAAGGTTGGATGCTGAGAATGAGAAGATTACTCGTCTGACGATGTTCAACAGAGAAAAGATCAGATACAATAGATGGAGAGATTATCGTCTGACAAAGAGTAAAGAGCAGATTGCAAGCTAGAAAATCTTTGCTGATGAGGAAGCCTGGGTGATGAAGTGGCTTGAGACAGGTTCACTTACTCAAGCATTAGACTCAGAGTTCTTCCTGGACAAGCTAAGACTGAGGATCAGTCAAGTAGTGAAGGCAGAAGCAAAGAAACTCTATGAATCTGTTCCTGAGGAGTTTGCTGATGATGAAGACCTAAAGGAAAGATCCATTAAGTTGGTTGTTTCCCAGACAATGGAATCTTGGGCCAAAAAGACTAGAAAGACGCAGGGGCAACCAAGCTCAATGATCCCTCTGCCTAGTCTGAAACAGATTGTCTATGGCCCTAACATTAGGCCATATGAAGAATTACCTGAGAATCCAATCTCAATGTTCATACCTCTTGATAATTTTACTTGGATTGCTCACAGGTCTACTGTAGATAATGCAGGTTTGATGAAAACAGTTGAAACTGTTAAGAGAATTGAGCCACCTGCTGATGAAGGAAAGACCAAAGAAAAACAAGGGTCGTCTGATGTTGTTGATCAAGACAAGGACAAAGAGGGTACACCTGACCCCACTGATCAGAACAAAGAAAAAGATGACTAGTCTGAACCAACTGATGAGTCAAAGGGAGAAGAAACTACTCCAGCTGATCAGATTATGGAAAAAGAGGCTGCTGCTGAGCAAGATGATCAGACCAAGGAGAAGGAAAGCACTCCTGGTCAAGCTGATGAAACCAAAGAAGAAGGGATTGCTTCTGGTTCAGCAGATCAGACTGCAAAAGAGCCAACTCAAGCAGCAGATCAGATTACTTAAGAGGCAACTCTTGCCTTACCTCAAATTCCATCTGCAATTGACTCCACTTCTCAAAGCTTACAGCAAACATCTTTGTTGGATTCTATTCAGCAAATGATCTCAAATTCTATGAAGGAAATGCAAGAGAAGTTAACTGCAGATGTGTTGGCTGCTGTAAGTCAACCAACTCCAAAAGCTGCTGCTGTTCCAACTCATCTGATAGAGGACACTGCTCAGAATGTCCAAGCTATTTGTCAAGATATGGATGTACTCAGAAGACGGACTCAGAGCACAGCTGATGGTTGGAGAGACATTACAGAAACAGTTGAAGTGGCCATCCAAGCTAAGGATGAAACCTTGGATAATGTGATGAGAGACTTCAAGGCATATGCTGATTGGATTCTTGCGACCCAAATTCAGCTAGGTGACCAAGGTGAAGTTGTTCTCAAAAGAATGGATGAATTTGAAGCCAATCAACTGAGACAACAAGCTCAACTGGATGCTTTAGAAGAGAACATCAAGCTTCTATGTGATTCACTTCAGATCACCCCAGTCTTGCCAAAATATCAAATCAACCCTGCTGATGATGACAAAAAGGGGGAAGATAGGGTATTTGGACAGAAGAGAGTTGAAACTTCTCTTGATAAAGTAGAAGACAGACTAGATGGTGCTGAAGCTGAAGGAACTGAAGTACTGGAAGAATCTGCTGAAAATGAAAAGAATGATGAAGGAAATGAAGTCACAAGCAGATCAACAGTTGAGAAGATAACAGAAGAAGAAGGTAAAGTTGAAGAAACTGAAGCTGAAGCAGAGGCTAAGTCTGACAAAGAGATAGCTGCTGCTAAGGACTCAGCTGAAGAACAGCTTGACCCTGATGTCAAAAAGAAGAAGTTAGAGCTGTTAAAACAGAAATTCTCTGAGGAGTTGGAAGCTGAGACTTCCAAACCTGCTGAAGAAGAAGAAGAGAACAAGGAAACTAAAGAAGACAAGAAAGAAGAAGACAAGATAGAAGACAAGATAGAAGACTAGTCTTGTTTAGTCTGCTTATGTTTATTTCCTTGTATATTTTTTTTGCACATCTTATCTGATTAAGCTTGTAACATGTAATCCTTTCAGAATATATAAAAATGTTCAAGTTTGAAATCTAACAGACTATTTCTATCTCAGAAATTTTTGAGGATCAAAACTTTAGTTTAGGTACAGGTACTTAGCTGAAGTTTTGTCATCATCAAAAAGGGGGAAATTGTTGGATGAAGATGAAGATGAAGTGCAAAGAAGTTAAGTAATTAAGGGAAGGTTTTGATGATTTCCAAAACATCACAATCAGCTAAGTGAAAATGCAAGATAACACAAAATCTACGTGATCTGGAAGAGTGGACTAAAGGATTTTTATCCATATAACCACTATAAAAATTCTTTGTGTTATCTTGCATTTAAAGCTTTCTTGCATATTTTTGAAATTGCATAAGTTTACACTTTGAATTTTCAAAAGATTTTATAAGGAGTTTTGAAACTAGGGATAAAATCTTTTTAAGGACTTAGTCTACTTGTGAAAAACACTTTCAAATATCCGCTGCAAGTATACTCTTGATAAAACTTATTTCACTGAAATCAGCTAAGTAAACTGTAAGAAGAGTGGTCACTCTGCTGTTCAAGATTTGTTCACGATCAGCATAGTCATCTTATTGTTCTTCATCAGCTTAGTCTGCTGACAGAAGAGTAAAAAGTTTTTAAGTCTAAAATTTTAAGAGGTCTATTCACCCCCCCCCCCCCTCTAGACCTCATCTGACCACTTGGGACCAACAAGTGGTATCAGAGCAGGTTCATCAGAATCAGCTGCCTGATCAACGAGCTTGATCCAAGTGTTTTTCAATGGTTTTTCAAAACTTTTCAAAAGAGCATCTTTTTGAAAATTTAAATCTTTTTGAAAAATGGACTGTATCAGCCATGTTCCCCACATTGCTGGTATGTCTTTTGAAGATTGGAAGATTAGAATGGAGATCTTCTTAGCTGCCTACAATGACAACATGTATACATGTATCATAAAAGGTCCATTCAGATTCACAAAGACCATCAAAATAAATGAAGTTGACACGGTTGTGGAAAAAGACCTTCATGAGATGACTCCAGAGGAAATCAAGCTATTTAATCTGGATAAAGTCGGAAGATTTATCATGACTAAAGCCCTGGACAATGATCGGTTTGACAAAGTTAAACATTGCAAGACTGCAAAGGAGATGTGGGATAAAGTCAGAGATATGAGCGAAGGCAATGATGCAATAAAAGAGCATCAACTCACTGTTGCTTTGGAGAAACTGGATAACTTCAAGATGAAGTCTGGAGAGACCATTGATCAGATGGATACAAGGTTCACCGGAACACTTAATGAAGTTCTAAAGCTGGGAAAGACTTTCACTGACAAAGAAATCACCGTCAGAGTACTAAAGGCCTTACCCCCAAAGTGTAAACCTTACCCCCAAGGTTTACACTTTGAATTTTCAAAAGATTTTATAAGGAGTTTTGAAACTGGGGATAAAATCTTTTTAAGGACTTAGTCTACTTGTGAAAAACACTTTCAAACATCCGCTGCAAGTATACTCTTGATAAAACTGATTTTCACTGAAATCAGCTAAGTAAACTGTAAGAAGAGTGGTCACTCTGCTGTTCAAGATTTGTTCACGATCAGCATAGTCATCTTACTGTTCTTCATCAGCTTAGTCTGCTGACAGAAGAGTAAAAAGTTTTTATGTCTAAAATTTTAAGAGGTCTATTCACCCCCCCCCCCTCTAGACCTCATCTGACCACTTGGGACCAACAAGCTTTAACCCTTTTCTTGTCGTTGATCGTTCGTAGGTCGACGAGTGTTTACTGACCTAATCGGTTTTACTCAGTCAATATTTAGGTTGTATACCAATTATTGGTTTTAACCTTTCTATCGCAAATGGCTAGTGATGTACCACCTTCAAATGTACTTAAAAGAATTTAAGCAAAGGCTTTTATTGCATTAAACTGTACTGAGTATTTGAGTAAACAATATAAATGACGAGTATTACGTAAATAATAAAAGGAACTAGAAAGGGAGACTTTCAGGAGTAATTTTTTAACGTCCATAGTATCTTCTCAGGTTGACAGCATTCCAAATTCTGGGTAAGGGTGTTCCATCAATATGCGCAATTTTGTATGAACCTTTCTTTCCTACACCAACAACGATGTAATGTCCATCCTAATTCTATTGCAGTTTCTCGACGTGCTTGGATACCTCCACTTTTTTCAAAACTAAATCCCCTTCTTTGAAGGTTTGTATATGCACCTTTTGATTGTAGGCCTTTTCCATGTTGGATTTGGCGACCTGTAAACGTATTGCTGCTCTTTCTCTTAAAGCTTCAGTTAAGTCGACATCATCCTTCCTAGTCTTTTCATTCTCCTTGCCATCGTACATCTCAATCCTCGGGGTTGGGACTAATGCTTCAACCAGAATAACAGCCTCCGAGCCGTAAACTAAACTGAACGGGTTCTCACCAGTTGAAGCTTTGACAGTTGTCCGGTTGGCCCAAAGTACTCCTGGAAGTTCATCTAACCATTTTCCCTTTGCTGCCCCCAATCTTTTTTCCAAAGATTTGACTATTTCGCGGTTAGCCACTTCAGTTTGTCCATTTGCCCTTGGGTGTCCTACCGAGGTAAAATTTTGTTGAATTCCGAACTTAGAGCACCAGTCGAATACTTGTTTTCCCGCGAACTGAGTTCCATTATCCGAGATTAGGACTCGTGGGATGCCAAATCGACATACTATGGATCTCCATAAGAAATTAATTACTTGAAACTGTGTTATTCGCGCCAGGGCAACACACTCTATCCATTTGCTGAATACTCCACTGCGACTAAAACATAGCTTTTCTTTGACCTTGCAACTGGGAAAGGTCCAACAATATCTATTCCCCATTGATCAAAAGGCCAACATACCGGCATGGGGTGCATCTTCTCTCAGCAGGTTGATGACTTATATTTGCATGAACTTGACAGTGATGGCACTTCTTTACATATTCAGTTGCATCATTGTTTAAATTCGGCCAGTAGTATCCTGTTCGCAGACATTTGAAAGCTAATGCCCTGGCTCCACTATGATTTCTTGCCTCCCATTCATGTATTTCTCGAAGTATCTCAGTGATTTGGGATTCGGAAATGCATTTTAGTAGGATCTCGGAGACCGATCTTCTATAAAGCTTCCCATCTAATAACGTGTATCTAGGTGCTCGGTATTTTATTTTCCGAGCCTCATTCTGATCGGTTGGTAGGGTTCCTTCCAAAAGATAATCCATTATTGGAGTCATCCAGTTCTTTTCAGCTATATCGATCTCCATCATCTCGGTGATTGGTATGTTGTCAATGTCCATCGTGGGGGTATTCGAGATCAACCAAGTGATTACTCTTTCTGTTCGTCCATCTCTCGATCTCAGTGAATCGGGAGAGTTGGTCTGCCCATTTGTTTTCTGAACGGGGGGTATTCTCAATTTCGATCTTCTCGAATTTTTCTGCAAATTCTTTTACCTTGGCGAGGTACTTTACCATGTTGAATTCTTTCGCCTCGTATAGACCGTCTATTTGTCGTTGCACCAATTCCGAGTCAGTTAATACCTTTAGGCATATGATGTTTGCTTTTATTGTCATTTCCATCCCTGCGATCAACGCCTCATACTCTGCCTCATTATTGGTTGCCATGAAGTCCAAAGTTATCGCATAATTCAAGTCTTTTTTCTCTAGCCTAGTAAAATTAATCCCGGCTCCGCCTCCCTCCCTGTTTGAGGCACCGTCGACATGCATCAACCAAGTGTGATTTTCGACAATCAAAATATCATTATCACCGCTGGTCGAGTCGTTAGTATTTTGTATTGAGGTCAGAGTTTCTAATGAAATCAGCTAGTACTTGAGCCTTAATCGCAGTCCTTGGTCTATTCTCAATCTCGAATTGTCCTAATTCGATTGCCCAGAGGTTTCTGGTTTTGCCAAGACTTGTCTTAGTGGTTGATTTGTAAGCACTACTATTTTATATGTCAAGAAATATGGTCGAAGCTTCCGTGCTGCTACCACTAAAGCCAAAGCAAATATTTCTATCTCCAAGTAATTATTTTCTGCTCCTTGTAATAATTTACTTAGATAATAAACATGCTTATGCTCTGTGCCTTCTATCTTTACCAATACCGAACTAATTGCAGTCTCAGAGATTGATATGTAGATGTATAAAGGTTGTCCTTCGGTTGGTTTGGCCAGTAAAGGAGAAGAAGTTAGATACTCCTTTAATTGGTTGAAAGCTTGATCATATTCTTCCGTCCATACAAAGTTCCTTGCTTTTCTCAAGGTTTGAAAGAAGGGCAAACTTCTATCTTTCGATTTGGATATGAATCTGTTAAGTGCAACAATCATCTAGACTAAGCTTTGCACTTGGGAGATCGTTCTAGGTGGTTTCATTTCTGTTATGGCTCGAATCTTTTCCGGGTTGGCTTCAATCCCTCGTTGATGAACCATATATCCCAGGAATTTTAATGATTTGACCCCAAAAGTGCATTTGGCGGGGTTCAGTTTCATGCGGTATTTTGTCAAAATTTTGAAGCATCGGTCCAGATGTTTGACGTGGTCTGCTTCATTCATGCTTTTTACCAACATGTCATTTATGTAGACTTCCATTATTTCACCGATTAAATCTCGAAGCATCAAGTTACCTAATCTTTGGTAAGTTGCCACTGCATTCCTTAATCCGAATGGCATCACAATAAAGCAGTAAACTCCCTGCTCTGTGACGAAAACAGTTTTTTCTTGGTCTCGCTCATCCATGTAAATTTGATAGAAACCTTGGAAGGCGTCCATCATGCTAAAAATAGATCCTGCAGTTGAATCGACTAGTAGGTCAATTCTAGGGAAAGGGTAAGGATCTCGTGGACACAACTTGTTTAGGTTAGTGAAATCGTTACACATCCTCCGTTTGTTGTCTTTTTTATCCCCTTTTGCCACTAAGTCAACATTACATAGCCATTCCAAAAAATGTATTTCCCGAATTTGTTTGGCTTTGAGCAGTCTTTCAACTTCTGCCTTGATTATTTTATCTTTGGTAGGCCCATGGTTCCGCTTCTTTTGTCTTGCGGGTTTTGCCATTAGATCTATCTTTAGAGAGTGAGTAATTATTCTCGGGTCGATGCCCTCTATGTCATCTTCACTCCATGCAAATATGTCCACGTTATCTCTAAGGAAGTTTACTAGCATAACTTCTCCTTCCGTACTGAGTTCAGTCCCAATCATGGTCGTCTTTAGCGGATCGCCATGCACAAGCAAATTATCTTTGTGTTCTGCTGGCTTTATGGTTAAGTCGACCGTCTCCTTCCCTTTTCGATCTATTCTGTCTGTACTTGGTATCTCGACTTCAGCTTTCTCGACATCAATCTCGAGTTTTCTTTTGGCCGGAGTAAGGATTTAGGTTTATTTCCCAATGCGAGGGAGGTGTTATAACAATCCCAGGCCAAGCAATGATCATTTACTATTTCTCCAACGCTTGAGGCAGTCGGAAATTTTATCTTCTGATGGTAGGTAGATCGTGCTGGTCGTCCTAATATTGCATTGTATGCAAATGGGGTTTCAACGACCAGGAATTTTATCATCTTCACTGCTCGTTCTGGTCTTTTTCCCAATGAGACACTTAAGTTCACGGTCCCAGAGGGGACTATTTCTGATCCTCCAAAGCCTACCAATGGAGTTGCCACCTTTATTTCCCCAGATTCATTTGCGTTAGAACCTCCCTCGAAATGATCTTCGTCGAACTACCATTATCGATTAGTATTCTTTTCACATTTTAGTTTGCTATTTCTAGAGACACTACCATTGGAAAGTCAGGATTGTCTTCTTTCAAATCCCAGACGATATTTCTCGGCACTTCGTTTTCATTAATTCTAATAGGTTGTTCTTTTGGTAACTTGCTTTCAAGAGTCCATACTTCCCTCGAATTTCTAAAAGTTCCTTCAATTGACCTGGAGGTTCTTCTGCGAGCATTACGGCTGTCTCCCCCTGCCGGTCCTCTTGAGATCGTGTGTATAGACCCGTTGATTTGATCGTTATTCAGTTCTTGAGGCGGACCGTTGTTAGGGGTTCTTCTCACGGGGGTTCTTCTCGGATTATGAGTTCGAGGACTCCTGCTTCTATTTCTCTTTTTCCCGTTCCGTTCGACGTAATCGTCTAATTTTCCTTGTTCAATTAACCTTTTGATCTCCTGCTTTAGGTGGAAACAATCTTCAGTTAGATGTCCATGCGCCCGATGATATCGACGATATAAGTTGTAGTTTCGGGCTCCTGGTTTCGGCTATGCAATTCTTTTTGCTGGTGGAATCCAATTGTTCATTTCGAGCACTACCAAGATTTCTTCGACAGGGACTGTCAACTTGGTATATTCCACGTGGTCTACTCGATTTCTATGAGGCAGTTCAGCCGATCTCGATCTTGTATAGACATTAGTTTTTGTCTCGATCGTTCCAATTATAATCCAATCTTTGGAAAACGTTTCCTTTTCTAAAAGATCGGTCGTAATCCGTTAGCCTAGAGATAGGGGCTTTATCCTGTCTTCTCGGGCCAGAAGTTGATGCTTTATTCCTACTCTTATCTTTGAAAGAGCTCATCTCTTCTTGAGTCATATATTTAGAAGCCAAGGTCATTATTTTTGCAAACGTCCTTGGTTGTTTTCTACTCAGGGCATTTCCAAACTTCCTATTTTTGGTTAGGTCGAACAGGATAGAGATTATGTAATCAATATTTGGCGAGTCAATCTTAAGTAGTTCCACATTGAATCTTGCCAACCAGCTCTCAGGGATTCTCCTTCTTGCTGATGAATGGTTCCTAAGTAGCTCATAGGGAGTTTTTGCCTTTTCTGGCTGGCGAACTGTTGAGTCAGCTTGTTGCACAGCTCGCGAAAACTAAATGTGGAATTGGTAGGTTGTTTCGCAAACCAATCCAGTGCCAATCCTTCAAACGTTGTGATCATCAATTTGGCGGTATATTCAGCAGAATGTGCATATAGATTCATTATGTTCGTAAAGCTGAATATGTAATCGTCCGGATCAGTTGTGCCGTCGTAACGCGATAGTCGTCCTGGAACTTGTTCGGATGATTGTGCTTCTTTTATTTCCCTACAGAAAGGAGAGCATGCTGCTAAACTTTCCTGGACTTCTGTGCTCCTTGCCCATGGATGTTTAACAGTCAATAAGTGTTGTTCAAGACGTTCTTGTACCATCTTTTCAATCTCTCTTTCCGAAACGCGGACAGTTTTTGGTTGATTAGGGATTGGGTCAGTGATGTCATCGTCAATGGGAATTAAAGTGTTTTCCTTCGATCCCCGATGTGGTGGGTGTACGGGGGGTTTTGTTCGATCCGTTCTTCTTCGGACCAGGTTGTCCATAGGTTTTGAATTGCTCCTTTGTGGACTAGGTAGTGATTCCCGCTCGGTCCCAGGGCTATCTGCCTGTTCTTATACTTGATCGAACTGCCTTTAAGCTCTTCTTCCTGGTTGCGCCCTAGTCACTCTTGGCTCTCTGGGCTCTTGTTCAGGAATTACTTGGCCTCCTGGAAATAAGGAGTTAAATAGTAGCGCAATTTGTCTCAATTTTTCCTCCGTTTCCGCCAATGGGACGGGGATGGTAGGAACCCTAGGACCTTCCGGTATCGTATTGACGGTAATCTCCTGCTGTCCTTGAGAAATCTGGACATTAGACTCCTGACGCTCTTGTTGATTTGAAGGACGATCATTTTCTTGATAATTATCGACATCGTTGACGATTGGTTCATTATTTGTTAAATCGGTCGACGTCATAGGTGGGTGCGTTGTGTTGCTTATTGTCTCGTTGTGAGCGTTCTTCCTCGGGCGAGCCATGTGTCTATGGAATAATTAACTCAGCCCCTCGGTGGGCGCCAACTGATTTAACCGTTTTTCGTGTGGTTCGATTAAATCAATGATATATGCTTAGGGTTAGGTTTATATTGCAATTATAGGGCTTAGTTACTTTATTCCGGATGGATCAATCTCAAGGAGGAACAATACGTAACGAGAATAGAATAAGAATAAGAATAATAAAGATCGATAAGTATAGCAAAAGCTCTTGTATTAGAATAATCTTGAATTGTACAAGTATGTAGGCGTAAGCTCTATTCCTCTTGTTAATACAATGTCTGATTAAGGTATTTATAGGGTAAAATCCCTAGATATACAAGGAAACATAATCCTACAAGGCCTTCTCGAGCCCGGATCGCAGCCTGGTCGCTGAGGAGCATCGTCTCTGATCGGGTCGATTCGTGATAGTAAGTGAGCTATATGGTCGAGCCGATCTAACATCTCCGAGTCGATCCGAGTATCATATGGGGTATAAAATAGACCCCATCAATACTCTAATCTCGTTACATTTTGTTTATCTTTGAGATCGATCCATCCGGAATAAAGTAACTAAGCCTTATATCTATAGATAATTCAACCCTACACCAATATTATTGATTTAATTGGATCCTACAGAAAACGGTTAAATCAGTTGGCGCTCACTGTGGGGCTGAGTTAATTATTCGATAGACATATGTACATCGGATCATCATGAAGGCCAGTAGGCTAGCGACCAACTCCCACCGGGACAGCAGGATGATGCAGTTGATCCAGCACCTCTGGGTCCTAGGGTTGCCACGATTCCCATCCCGTTGTCAGAAAGGGAAGAAAAACTAAGACATATCGCGCTATTGGTTAACTCCTTATGTCCAGGGGGCTAGACAATTCCCGAACAGGAGCCCGGAGATTTAAGGGCAACTCAGGCGCAACAAGGCAGGAGAGCTCAAAAGCAGGTCGATCATGTATCGGAATAGGCCGACAGTCCTGGGACCGACCAGCAATCTCTAGCTACTCCACAAAGGGGCAATGCAAAACCTATTGACAACCAAGTCCGAAGGAGAACGATCCAGACAAAACTCCTGCCCATCATGTGCATCAGGGATCGAAAGGAAATAATATAATTCCTATCGACGACGACCTCATTGATCCGACCCTCAATCAACCAAAGACCGTCCGTATATCGGAAAGAGACATTGAAAGGATTGTACAAGAACGTCTAGAACAACGATTAATGACTGTCCAACATCCATGGGCAAGAAGTACGGAAGTCCAAGAAAGCCTAGCGGCATGTTCCCCTTTCTGCAGGGAAATAAAGGAAGCGCAGTCATCAGGACAAGTTTCGGGACGATTACCTCGCTATGACGGAACGACTGACCCAGATGACTACATATTCAACTTTACGAACATAATGAATCTATACGCACATTCTGCCAAATATGCCGCCAAGTTGATGGTCGCGACGTTCAAAGGATTGGCATTGGATTGGTTTTGAAAACAGCCTACCAACTCCATATTCAATTTTCGTGAGCTATGCAACAAACTGACTCAACAATTTGCCAGCCAGAAGAGACAAAAGCTCCCTCTGAGTTACCTAGGAACCATCAATCAGCAAGAGGGGAGTCCTAGAGAAGCTGGTTTGCTAGATTCAATTTGGAGCTACTTAAGATTGATTCGCCAAATAGCGATTACATAATCTCCATTCTATTCGACCTCACAAAAAACAGGCAATTTGGGAATGCCTTAAGTCGAAAACAACCAAGGACATTTGCTGATATAATGACATTAGCATCGAAGTATATGACCCAAGAGGAGATGAACTCGTTTAAAGATAAAAACAGAAGCAAGAGTTCGACCTCCGGCCTAAGGCGACATGATAAGGCTCCTATATGGAGACCAACAGATTATGATCGGTCCTTTAGGAAAGGGAACGTTTTCCAAAGATTGATTATAATCGAAACGATCGGGACAAAAGACCTAATGTCTATGCCAGACCAAGATCGGCTGAACTACCTCAGAGAAATCGGGTGGACCATGTGGAATACCCCAAACTGACTGTCCCTGTAGAAGAAATCTTAGTGGTACTCGAAAGAAACAATTGGATTCAACCAGGAAAAAGAATTACACAAGCCAAGCCAGGAGCTCGAAATTATAACTTATATTGTCGATATCATCGGGCTCATGGACATCGAACCGAGGACTGTTTTCATCTGAAGCAGGAAATCGAAAGACTGATCGAAGAAGGAAAATTGGACAATTATGTTGAACGAAATAGGAGAAAAAGAAATAGAACCCGGAGCCCTCGAACTCCTAATCAAAGAAGAAACTCGCCGAGGAAAACCCCTAATAACGGTCCACCTCAAGATATGAATAATGACCAAGTCAACGGGACCATACATACTATCTCTGAGGGGCCAGTAGGGGAAGATACTTGTAATGCCCGCCAAAGAACTGCCAGGTCGATAGAAGGAAGCTTTGGAATCCTGAGGGAGATATGGACTGTTGAAAGCAAAGCTCCGAAGGAACAACCCATTAGTTTTAATGAAAGTGAGGTGCCACGTAACATCATTTGGGATACGAAATAAGACAATCCCGACTTCCCAATGGTGGTATCACTTGAAATAGCGAACTACAATGTGAAAAGAATATTAATCGATAATGGAAGCTCGACGAAGATTATCTCAAGGGAGGTTCTAACGCAGATGAATTTGGGAGAAATAACGCTACAAAAAGTAGCAACTCCGTTAATAGGATTTGGAGGATCAGAAATAGTCCCTTCGGGGACAGTAAATTTGAGCGTTTATTTAGGAAAACGACCAGAGTGAGCAGTAAAGATGATAAAATTCCTGGTCGTAGAAACGCCGTTTGCATACAACGCAATACTAGGACGACCGGTGCTCAATCTCTTTCGAGCCGTAGTATCTACATACCATAAGAAGATAAAATTTCCAACCACTTCCGGCATAGGTGAAATTGTGAACGATCATTGCATGGCATGGGATTGCTACAACACCTCCCTGGCAATGGGAAATAGATCGAAGTCTTTTACTCCAGCTGAAAGGAAACTCGAAGATGACGTCATGAGGACTGAAATCGAGATCCCCAGTACGGACAGAATAGATCGAAAGGGGAAAGAGATGGTCGATTTAACCATTAAGCCACCCGAACACAAGGATATCATTCTTGTGCAAGGTGACCCGTTAAAAATGACCAGGATAGGGACTGAATTCAGTCCAGAAGGAGAAATTATGCTAGTAAATTTCCTCGGAGATAATGCTGATGTCTTTGCATGGAGTGCTGACGACATAGAGGGCATCGACCCAAGAATCATTTCTCACTCCTTAAAGATAGATCCGATGGCAAAACCGGCAAGACAAAATAAGCGGAACCATGGGCCTACGAAAGATAAAATAATTAAAGCCGAGGTTGAGAGATTGCTGAAGGCAAAACAAATTCGGGAAATACATTTTTCAGAATGGTTGTGCAACGTAGTCTTAGTAGCAAAAGGGGATAAAAAGGATAATAAATGGAGAATGTGCAACAATTTTACCGACCTCAACAAGTTATGTCCACGGGATCCTTACCCACTCCCAAGAATCGACCTATTGTTCTACTCAACAGCAGGATTCGCTATTTTTAGCATGATGGATGCCTTCCAAGGATTTTACCAAATCTATATGAATGAACAAGACCAGGAAAAGACCGTCTTTATCACTGAGCAAGGGGTGTATTGCTTCATTGTAATGCCCTTCGGATTGAGAAACGCAGGGGAGACTTACCAAAGACTAGTTAACTTAATGTTTAAGGAGTTAATTGGAGAAGTAATGGAAGTTTACGTAGACGACGTGATGGTAAAAAGCATGAACGAAGCTGATCACGTCAAACACCTGGACCGATGCTTCAGGATTTTGAGAAAATACCGTATGAAACTGAACCCCGCTAAATGCACTTTTGGTCTCAAGTCGGGAAAATTCCTGGGATATATGGTTCATCAACGGGGAATCGAAGCAAACCCCGAAAAGATCAGGGCCATAACTGAAATAAAACCGCCTAGAACAATCTCTCAAGTACAGAGCTTAGTCGGAAAGATTGTGGCACTGAACAGGTTCATATCCAAGTCAGCAGACAGAAGTTTGCCGTTCTTTCAAACATTAAGAGAAGCAAAGAACTTTCTGTGGACTGAAGAGTGTGATCAAGCCTTTAACCAGTTAAAGGAATATCTGACTTCCTCTTGGAAGCTGCGACCTCAACACTAACTACAAACGATACGACCAGTTGTGATAAAGATATTATGATTGTCGAAAATCCTACTTGGTTAATGCATGTCGACGGTGGCTCACATAGGGAAGGAGGCGGAGCAGGGATCAAGTTTACCGGACCAGAGAAGGAAGATTTGAACTATGCAATAACTTTAGACTTCATGGTGACCAATAATGAGGCAGAGTACGAGGCATTGATTGCTGGAATGGAGATGGCGATAAAGGCAAACATCAGAAGCCTGAAAGTGTTAACTGACTCGGAATTGGTCCAAAGACAGATCTCGAACACCCCAGCAATTGATATCGACAACACACCCATCACCGAGGTAATGGAAATTGATGTTGCAGAAGAAAGTTGGATGACTCCCATGATGGAATATCTTTTGGAAGGAACCTTGCCCACAGATCATAATACAACTCGAAAAATAAAGTATCGAGCACCTAGGTACACGATCCTAGACGGAAAGCTTTATAGGAGGTCGGTGGTCTCCGAAATTTTACTAAAATGTATTTCTGAACCCCAAGTCCCGGAGATACTTCGAGAGATTCATGAAGGGGAAGCAGGAAATCATAGTGGGGCCAGATCATTGGCCTTAAAATGTCTACGAACAGGATATTATTGGCCAAACCTGAACAACAATGCTATCGACTATGTGAAGAAATGCCACCACTGCCAGATTCATGCAAACATAACTCACCAACCGGCTGAAAAGATTCACCCCGTACCTGTATGCTGGCCTTTTGATTAAACCTGAACAACATAACTTTACCTCGGTAGGACACCCAAGAGCGAATGGTCAAACTGAGGTGGCTAACCATGAGATAATTAAATCCTTAGAAAAAAGACTGGGGGCAGCAAAGGGAAAATGGTTGGATGAACTTCCGGGAGTACTTTGGGCAAATCGAACAACTGTAAAAGCCTCCACCGGCTAGACCCCTTTCAATTTAGGTTACCATTCAGAAGCTGTTATTCTAGTCGAAGCTTTGATCCCAAGCCCAAGGATTGAGATGTATGAAAGCAAAGAGAATGAAATGACTAAAAAAAAACGATATCGATCTAACTGAGTCATTAAGAGAAAAAGCCTACAAATCAAAAGGTATGTATACGATCTTTTAAGGAAGGGGAATAAGTACTGAAAAAGGTGGAGGTCTCCAAATATGTGGGAAAATTGGAACAAAATTGGGACGGACCTTACATCGTCATTGCTGTAGGAAAAAAGGGCTCGTACAAGATCGCGCACATGGATGGAACACCCTTGCTTAGAACTTGGAATGTTGTCAACCTTAGGAGATACTATGGACGCTAGCAAAATACTCCTTAGAGTTATTCTTCTATTTTTATGTCTTTATTTACGTAGTAATTACATTTTATTTTGATTCTACCAACTATTCAATAAAATCCAATGAAAAGCTTTTGCTTGATTCTTCAAAATATTTTTCAAAGAATATGATACCCGTTTACGATGAAGAGGCTAAAACCAATAATTAGTTCCATGGCCTGAAATCGACAGAGTAAAACCGATTGGGTCGGTAAACACTCGTCGATCTACAAATATCGAACAATAAAGGTTGTAGCCAATAATTGGTAAAAAAACCTAAATACTGACAGAGTAAAATCGATTGGGTCGGTAAACACTCGTCGATCTACAAATATCGAATAATAAAGGGTGATGCCAATAATTGGTAAAAAAAACCTAAGTACTGACAGAGTAAAACCGATTGGGTCGGTAAACACTCGTAGATCTACAAATATCGAACAATAAAGGTTGAAGCCAATAATTGATAAAAAAAACCTAAGTACTGACAGAGTAAAACCGATTGGGTCGGTAAACACTCATCGATCTACAAATATCGAACAATAAAGGTTGAAGCCAATAATTGGTAAAAAGCCCTAAGTACTGATAGAGTAAAACCGATTAGGTCGGTAAACACTCGTCAATTTACAAATATCGAACAATTAAGGTTAAAACCAATAATTGGTAGAAAACATAAGTGCTAAATTGAGTAAAACCGACTAGGTTGGTAAAACACTCAATGATCTCCAAACTACGACTTAACAAGGGTTAAAACCAACTATTGCAGTCGATATAATGATCAACACTGTAAATAAAAACATAGGCAACAAAGGTGAAGAATATAAAGATTTTATTGAAATCATTTGTATACAAGTATATATTTCGCTTTAAAGGTGGTTACAAATATAAAAATAGAAAATCCTATAAGTTGGAACCTTCCACGACAATGTCCACGGAAACATCGATCTCCTCCCTAGTCCCTCGACATTCTTCTTCAACCACCTAAGAAGCATGCGGCTCAGGAAGGTCGACTTCTTTAGTTCGATGGCCAGGCTTTGAGGATCTACGTTCCTTACGGTCATACAACCTCTAAAATGCCTGATAGCTTGTAGCGGTTATTTGACAGAAATGAGATCCCGCTTGAGAGATTGCTGCAGTTGTTCGTCCAAAGCGATATCCCGCACGGACCACCGTGAAAGTGAAAATCTACCAGCACACCCCAGCAGGGAAGCACTCCGGAGGTAACCTCCAAGAAAGAGGATGCCCGGTAGATATGAACCCTCCATGTGCTGATCAAATACCATGGACCTCAACCCATTGAAGACCAAGGCAGAGGTCACATGGGACTCGTCAGTACTAGGTAGAGCGTTAATGGGACTTGTCAGCACTAGGCAAGATGAGGAACGAGTAATCATGATATGAATAGTCGTGGTAATGCGATTTTTTGAAGATTATGGGATCACTCGGCAAAGTGAAGCTTGAGGAATCTGAATTTTCCATCTGTACGGTATGAGTGGAAATGGTAAATGAGTTGTTACCTATTTATAGGAATATCTAAGTTGAATCCTACGGATGGGGACCAATTAAATCAACGGCCGAGAAATGGACTTATTAACTCCCCGCATTTAATGCGAGTAAGTTGGAACGATAGGAAGGTAAGTCGATAAAACTACTCGATAAAAATGAATGACTGGAACCGAAACGATTAACATGTCAAGATCGATCAGCGACCTTTCGATAGGTCGACTAAAACGGAAAAGAAGAAGGCATCACTACTCAAACTACCAGATCTGTTGTTATTACGATTTAGTACATAGCGAAAATGCTGAAAATACGAAATAGTGGATCATTTTGAAATCTTATGTGAACCCAATAACACAGAATCCAACTCTTCTACTAGAGTCCGAGAGATCTGACAAAGTATTAAGAGCAGCAATCTTTCTTACTAAGACAGCTGAACTCGTCACTACCTCATATCCCAAAGAATTGCTTAAGGAGATCTTGACCAACTGGATCTAAGTAACGGTTCTACATTTTCCAATTTCTCCCACACCAAATATTGGGCATGATGGCATGATACGTACAATGGTTGCTTTATTTGGGGAATATGAAATTCACAATCTGTACAAAGATACAAATTATGAAGAAAACAAGGGTTTCTATATTAGAAGAATAAAATCCCTAGGATGCGACTTTATATATAGATCTCCGAAAAAAACAAAATAATGTCTAGAAACGCCAGACGATCGACTATCGACATGGATGATAGGTCTAAATCTCCGACAAAGTCAAATTTCGGACACATGGATGAACTATTCGGATAAAATATCAAGGACATATTTTCGATCAAGTTCTAAAGACTTACATGACTCGATTGTACATCAGACATGAAATGCAGACTACATATTTTCATATAAGTTAGCGACGATTAGATTAACTTACAACAACTGTCAGTGTTGAGGGGAAATTTCGATTATAGATTAAACAAGAGTTCATAAATCGTCAATGAGAAATGAATACGGTATATCGAGATCAGGAACAAATTTATTATGAAATTACATTCGGCAATGTTACAGGACAAGCTTTCCTAGTACATCAGATTTTACCCCTAGTACAAAGGACTAGTATTATCCTACAACTACAATTTGACTAATATTCGACTTGCTGCTACACCTCTGGAGATCGGCGCCCCAAAGATGAAGTAGCTTCCTTGACTAGAAAATGACACTACCCCCTAGTAATGCACCCTCGATCAAATGGGCATACATTTTCAACAAGGGCTTTTGCGAGGCCGCCGGATAAAAATAATAACAACACTTCACCTATTTCACATACAGTAACCGCCATCATCGAACGGAATACCGAGGAAGAGAAGTGTTGGCTCTTTTAATGAAATGGACAGCTTTCCGTTAAAATTGGTTTAGATACAATGGATCCCCCGGAGAAGGATGGATCTTCCATTTTTCCAATTCCACCCAAACCAAAGTAGGGAAGATACTTTGAAAACCTATTGCGCCACCTGGTTCGACACAAGATCTCATGAGCTATTTCTTCAGAAGTAAGAACGGGGATCAATATGTTTGAATCCATTTGAGGTAATTTGTGACGCCTTTCTGTGTATTTATAAGTACAGAAAACATTATAACAGAAGAAAGATGAAACATCGTATTTATTGAAACAAGGATACAAGTTCCAAAAAAGACACATGTCTAATCGATAGCAACATGATACTTATTCCAACCAAGTAAACAGGGTTGACACAGAGCAAACACTTAGAAAACAATGCCGGAAATGGCTGAAGCTATTTGCACAAAGTCAACCAAAACCCTTTCCCACATCACTAAACTCACATGGAATGAAGAGTACTGACCCGTCCATTAAAAGATAGTCAACTCAACGATGAAGGAAAGAGTTTTGCGCGACCTAGTATAAAGGATTTATGTCTAGTCGACAAAGGTCTAATACCTATCCCGACAACAATCACTCAATTTAGAGTATATGCTAGATAACCTTTTATAAAGCCCTATGCTTAAAGGACTTAATGACAAGAAGATAAAACGTTGCTTAGCAGCAAACTGGAAAGTATCCCATCAGATTCTTAACAACTTATGTCTACTCGATCAGATAGTTCATATTGTATTTCGACAAAGATGAAAGTCAACAAAATTATATATGCCAAAATGTGGAGTTTATACAAGAACGGTGTGGGAATAATATTCCTTACTATAACACCAAGTTTTCTCCTCCTTACACAAAAAAAAAAAAAAAAAAAAAGGAAACCCAGCTAAGCATTAAGGCTAGTCGAAGAGGCGTTTTTCCTTGGAGTCACGGTACCCAAAAAAGTCATCAGTTCTTCCTGGCGCTTTTGGTAACCCTCATCATAACCTTCATTGAAGGCACCAAGATGAGAATCCTCTCGCGCCTGTTGAAGACGAGACTCTATTGTACCCTCCAGATTGACGTTTGACCGAACAAGGTCATCCCTCTCCCTCTGAAGAGCCAAATTTTCCTCACGTAACTTTTTGATGTCATCATGAAGAAGCTCATTCTGAAAAGAGAGTCCCTTGTTCTTAGCCACCTCCTCATCCAGCCGGTTTCTCATGTTTTCTTTGCTAAACCAGATCTCGTCATTTTGATTGCCCAACTGCAAGGCAAGATATATCCCCTGGAAAAACAGAAGGTACAATCAGTAAGCAATCTCGCTAAAAATAGAAGACAAAATTAAATCATACCTGCTCAAAAGTTTTGAAAAGAGATTGAACGAGTCGAAGGTTTGAAACGTTCTCGTATTTCTTCAACTCGCCAGGAAGGATGGTACTAAGACCAAGATTCCAGGACAATGCATCAGGTTCGCATGAACCAGATGCATCAGAATCGAGTGGAATATTATCATGCCGAGGAGTCTCGGACCCGGTGATATCATAAACTTGTTCTTTAATACAACGCTCATCCAACACAAGTGGGGAATCTCTCGCTCTGGGACTCACAAGAACTTCATTCCCCGAGGCAGAAAAACTAATTACCTGACCAGACCCATGCTCGGTCCGACCCAGGGAAGAAGTCCCGACTCTAGCCAAAGTAGTCGTTGTAGTGGTATCATTAAACAGAAAATCAGGGAAATTTTGGGTAACAGGCTGCACCCTGGAATTATCCAAAGAAGGATCTAAAAATGAGCCACTGCTGACTGGCACAACAGTAGAGTTAAGTTGAGCATAACCTTGAAGATCATGCTCGGAAGAAGGAACGAAAGTCAGGATAGGAATGTCTGCGGCTCTTTTGTCATAAGACATATCCCCAAAAGTAACCCGACCTGGAAGGTATTCTCTGGAGATCAGAGGAAGAAGAAGGATTTGAGTGAGTAATTGCATCAGCCTCGCAGCTCACTCTACTCGGAACAACAGTAGACATCTGCGCTCCCGAGCCGGCAGATGCACGAGATTTCGGAGTGCCAGAAGGAGGCCCCTCAGTGCTGGACCTTTTAGATCTAGTGTTTTCGGGATGGTCACGCGAAGAGCGCTTGGAGGTATTGCCAAAAAGTGAACTCATTTTCGAAAAATTAAGGAAATGACTGAAATATCGAGGAGGATAAAAGAACTACTAAGGAGAATATTTTATCCAAGTAGGGACGCGCAGTAAATAGCGAATAACTTTTTACCTCAGTATTTATACTGGAGGAAAAGACGCGAAAAACCATGTAAGAATGCGCGAAATAAATTGTCCAAAATTCTAAAACAGTTGCGCAAAATTTGAATATAACAGAATAAAACTACAAAAAGAACGGAATATGAATCGTCTCAGTACAAAGGAGTAAATTGTAAAATTACAAGTTATATGGTGACGGTTAATCTTCCTAAAACTACTGGTCGCCTCCACCCTGGTTTAGTTGGTCGCCTCCGCCTTGATTATGCTCGTCATTATCTACTGGCTCAGAATCATCTTCCTCTTCCTCCTGGTCGTTCAAATTATTATCCTGCGCAGATCAATATCAGCAAGAGGTGTGGGCAAAGCAACTCCGAACTCCTTTACCAAATGTGCTAAAGGAAGATGCTCAAAATTCACCGTCGGGACATCATCAGAAGAATAATTCTGACCATTACGATCAAGACTAACGTGAATGGCCCTGAAATACTCCCTTCTGCGATCCTCGATCAAACCCAAGGCAACCATCTGATGAACTGCTTTCTTGAAGGTACTCTCCAAAAGAGGACCCACCTTTTGATAACTAAAGCAGTATGGACCGGAGAGCTGAGGAATTCCCGAATAACCTTATCCCTGGGGCTCCTGCCGGAACGATCGATCAAACCATCAAGGTCGAGGTCTTCGGTTTGCTCTTCTAAAGAAGCTTGAAGACGATTGACTTGAGACTCTAGGTCGCTGATACGAGTAGCTTTTTGAACTTGATGATCCTCTAGATCCTTGGCTAATCGTTCTTCTTGCTCTTGAGCACGGGTTACCTCCAAGACACTACTTATTATGTGAGGGTTGTTCGTCCCCAAATCCTGATCGCCGCTAAGCTGAGAAGATCGAGAAGCGGAAGCAGAAGGACCAGCACCAGTTGAACTTTGTTCTAAATCACCCACCTTCTGAAGAAGAACTTTATTTTTCTCTTCTAAAAAGTCACATTGCTGCCTTAGAAGTGCAGATTCATAGATAGAAGACAACATACAAGTACCAGCCTGAAAATGCAAATAACCAGAACATTAAATAAAGTTGTTTCAAATAAATGAGGAAAAGAAGAAAGCTGAAAGAATGATTTGTCTATTTTACTCTGACATAAGAAAGAGAAGCTTTTGTCAACTTCTCCAACGGATCCTTCCCAAGCAGCCTTTGGATATCACGCGTAAAAACAGAAGAGAGGAGAATTCTTGTAGCTTTATCCGCAGCATTCTCCTGATCGTCGTTGACCAGAGAATCACGGTCAGAGTAACCTGCAGCTCTCTTTCCTACAAGATGATCCTCAATCATTTCAACCAACGTAGCTTTAGGATGCGACTCACCCAGCAAGGTGAGCTACACGCCTGAACGGTTATAAACATGTTTTCTTCTCTTCGCCATCGGGCCAGAAGAATTAGGTAACGACCATGATCGGCAGCCCCGAATTCCAAGAGAAGATCTGAGCTGCAGGGGAGGGTATCCTTGACCGGTCCTAGTAGTGGAGGTAGACACCGGAATTTGAGAAGAAAAGGGTTCGTTTGGGACTTCCTGGGAAAGTTCCGAGGTTTCTTCTCTGTTATCGTCAGAGTCAAGATCTTGATCTAATTTTCTCTTTCGAGAAACCCGTTGCTCTATGGGATGATTCTCTGCTGTTTTGGTAGATTTGGACAGAACCATCTTACCCTTCTTGGAACATCTGGAATTTTCAACCATAGAAGCTACAAGAGAAACAAAGGTTAGATACAGATAATGATTAATTGAAGGTAGAAAAAATATATATTACAAATAATAAAGAAACTTACCAAGTGATTGAGAAGGAATGGAAGTGGGGAATGTATGAGAACTTAGGCCAGCTTTGCGGAGAACGGCCTCCCCAATAAGGATAGTGCATTGATATTTATCCAAACGCATCTCTTTTATCCTGGTCAGCAAGCTGGGGTCATCGGGAACCAGGTGGCTTTCAACGGAGCGACCACCAAAAGTCCATTTGGAATTATGGACCCAAGTGAAAGGCTTTATCAACCCATCAGCTAAAATCCTATGAGTCGGAGGACGAATAAAAGAAAAAGTGGAATTTCCAGTCGGAATTACTGGAAACGGGGGAGTCGAAAATAGAAAGACCAAATCTCTGGCTCGTAAAAAAGTAGCCATGATTTGAGGAACTGGAAATATTAAAACGAAATAATTGATAAAAAATTCCTAAAGGAAGGTTGAAGACCTTTCGCGATCATCAGAACAGAAAAAGAGACAACAAACGCTACAAAGTTAGGGACCAACTGGGTTAAAGAAACGGAGAAGATTTTTAATATCTCCAAGAACAAGGGAGACAACGGAAGTCTGAGGCCATGATTGAAATGGGCAGTATAAAAGGCGCGGCAACCTTCTGGGGGTGTGGTAACCCTGTCCAAAGGAGACGGAAGGAAAATCTCAGAGCCTTCAGGAAAATACTTGCTATAGTTCTCCTGCACCTCGCCAAAGTTATCTTCGGTAAGGCACAAACGAGACTTTCGACCGGTTCAGAAACCTGAGGGTTAGCACACTTGACCTTTTTAGCTTTGGCAGCCACCTCCGCATCGGAAAGGATACCCACCTTGAACGTATCCTTCTCAGGAATGGATACTTCTGAAGCCTCCGTTTGTTCTGGAGGAGGACTTCGGGAAGCCTCCACATCAATAATTGGAATTACATCCTCGAGAGATGAGGATGAGGGATTTCTGGAATTGGAAGCCATAATACGGGATTGTTGGATTTAGTGGTCGAAAAATATGATGTTTAAGAAAATTAACGACTTGGGAATTTACTGCTAAAAGACAGAGGGCGGAAAGTAAAAAATGAGGTTGAAATTAGAAAAGTATATATATATATATGAAGTCGAAAAGTCGTTTTGATCCCTTCGCGACTGTTCACTTTCCCGCCACCAAACGAGGAAAGGTGACTCCTCGAGTCAGAATAAGACACGTCTCGAAAACGACTAGACAACTGCTTATGGAACGTTGCACTCTTTTCCTTATTCTGGATTTTTTCCCACATGGTATTTTCCAAGTAAGGTTTTTAATGAGGCACAATTCATAAAGCATTGGTTGAATAAAGCTCAATACTTCTACGAGCTTCGATTGCCTCTCCGCTTGAAGAAGTGAGGGAGTACTAATGGGGGCTATTTTATACCCATTATAATACTTGGAACGATCAGAGAATATGGGCCGGGTAGAGCTAGCAGCTTGGTCATCGATACAGGTTAATCCGATCTCACCTGGCGATCATCAGCGACCAAGCTAATCTCCAAATCCGAGAAGGACAATACCCCTAGTCTTAGTTGGATTATGTTTCCTTGTAAAGCTAGGGATTATCACATATAAATACCTTGATCAGATATTGTATTAGGGTATAGACACAATAGTATCATAATACGCCTATATGCTTGTAATCTTAGATTAATATAATACAAGAGCTTTTGCTATACATATTCATTGTTCCTTGATACTCTAAACTCGTTACGTTTTGTTTATCGTTGAGATCGATCCATCCGGAATAAAGTAACTAAGCCCTATATCTATAGATAATTCAACCCTACACCAATATTATTGGTTTAATTGGATCCTACGAAAATCGGTTAAATCAGAACATATATGTAATGTCAAGCTGAGGGGGAAAATGCAAGATACTTCCTTCTGTTATGCTAAACCTGCAAAAAATTATCCTACGAAAATTTTATTGTGCCAAACATCCTTGTGTTCTTAAAAACCTTGCAAAAAACACCCAATTTATGAAAAATAGGTCGTTTTGGATCGACATGTTTCAATAAATAAATTTAAAAATATATCACGTGAAGTTGTAGAGACCAACTTGAGGTATTTTAAAAATAATTTCTTGAAAAATGTCGATTCAAAACGACCTATTTTTTTTTTACAAATTGGGTATTTTTGCAGGGTTTCAGAAACACAAGAAACTTTGACACAATAAAAATTTCACATGATAGTTTCTTGCAGATTTAGTATATCACGGGGGAGTATTTTGCATTTACCTTGAAGCAAAGCATCGAGATGAGTGTTAGTAGGAGTTCCAAACCTGAAGGCGGAGTTATATAACAAAAATCTAAAACTAGAAATACTACTCTCGTTATTGCTATACTCTTCTAAATGTTTTTAATTGCCTAAGAACTAGTTGTTCTTAAATTAGTTTTCTGAATGCCCAAAATAAATTCCATTATTCTCATAAATAAAATTATTTCTTCATAATAAAGAAATACTAACATAATACGGCCTCCAACACCAACGTTTAATCATTATTTAAAAAGTTCACTTTCTCTAACTTTTACATAAAGTGAAATCGGGATGGAAGAAGTATTACACTAGAACAACGGTTCTTAGTTAAACCAAATTACGGCTCAAGATCCTTTGTATCACTTTTGTGTATCACTAATAATTAATTGCTACATGTACATATGACAATTAAAATAATTGTCAAATGTACAAGTGAAAATTAATTATTAGTGATACACAAGTGTGGTACATCAAAAGTGGTACAGAGGATCTACACCCCCAAATTACTTGTACAAAACAATACTAGATACATGTTGTTTTAGCAAAAATAAAATATTTCTAAATGCATGTCGTATTGAAATTTCATAAGAAACTTAATTTTTTACTTTCTCATTAATGATTGAACTTCTAAATATTCTAAATGTCGAAGAGTGATTTTCGTGCCATGAGACTTTTATTCTCCTAATATTTTGGTATTTAATAATTTCTTACAACAACATTAAAAATTATGTATTTAAAAATAAAAAAAATTATCCGATTATGTTGAATCCAAAATAACTACTTGACAAGCGCACTATATACATTTACTTAATTAGTGTTAATATTTAGAATCTTGAATATATGAATATATGTGTATATGTATACGGCAAGGTATATTGAATTGAGAGAATTTCTAAGTTAAATGCTATGTTTATTAATCTGTAGAATTGTACAATGATCAGCCTAAAAACACCTATAAATAGAGAAGATACAACAGGGGTAAAAACGTAAATACATAAAGGATAAAATAACAAACTTAATAATAGGTTCGGTTACGGATAAAACGGGTTAGACCCGTGTACAAATAACCCGAACATGAAATAACCCGGATTAACTATTTGACCTAATTCCTAAATTAATCAATCACAATTTCTTCTTCGCTTTTATCTCATTTTCTCTTATTTCTTCTTTGCTGCTGAAATTCTTCTCTGTTACCCCCCCCCCCCCCCCAACAAGCTGGAGCGTACAAATTCCTTACGCCCAGCTTGGATAAAATAAAATGGAATGGAACGCGAGGCAAGGGTTTTGTAAAGACATCAGGCAATTGCGAAGAGATGAAATTTGTAGGATTTTCAGATGGTTTATGGAGATATGTTCGCGAACGAAGTGGATATCCAGCTCAATGTGTTTGGTCCGTTCGTGGAAGATCGGGTTATGAGCTAAATGGATGGCCGAAGTGTTGTCACAGAACACCACCGGAGATAATTTGATGTTAACCTTTAATTCTTGTAGTATTTGTGACAACCATAAGATTTCAGTAGTTACGGATGCCATCGAACGATACTCAGCCTCGGCAGAAGACCGTGAAACTGTAGGTTGTCGATTTGCCCTCCAGGAGATTAGAGAGTCTCCTAAAAAAGTACAGTAGCCAGTCGTAGACCTCCTTGAGTCAAGGCAGGAGGCCCAATCTAAATCACAAAAACCAGTTAAAGACATATTAGATTGTTTAGGATAAAAGAGCCTTGGCCAGGAGTAGCTTTTAGGTATCTCAATAAGTGATGTGTAGCAGCTAGATGAGCATTAGTGGGTTTTGCTAGAAACTGACTTAATTTATGAACAGAATATGAAATATCTGGCTTGGTGATTGTTAAGTATATTAATCTTCCTACTAGCCTTCTATAAGGGGTAGGATCTTGAAGTAAATCTTTATCATTAGATTTGAGAGGTAATTTAGGATCCATAGGAATGTGGACAGGTTTACTTCCTAAATAACATGTATCTTGTAAAATTTGTAGTGTATATTGTCTTTGGGACAAAATAAGTCCAATGTTAGAGTAGGCTAATTCAATACCTAAAAAAAATTTAACTTGCCTAAGTCCCTTAGCTTAAAAACAGAACTAAGTTTAGATTTAATGTCCAAAATGAGTTTAGTATTAGGTCCAGCAAGTAAAATATCATCAACATAAACAAGAATTGCAATAAAAGTAGAATCTTGTCCAGTAGTAAATAAGGAGTAATCAGACCTTGATTGCTGAAAATTTAGAGCTTGCAAAACCTCTGTTAATTGGTGATTCCACTGTCTACTGGCCTGTTTAAGGCCATATATGGATTTCTGCAATTTACACACCAAAGGAGTAGATGTACCTGTAGAAGAAGATGTAGGGACTGGATTGTAGCCTTTGGGTAGAGTCATATAGACCTCCTCTTGTAGATCCCCATTAAGAAATGCGTTGGTAATGTCAAGTTGATGTAAGACCCAATGTTGGGCCATGGCTAAGGCTAGATTGACTCTTACTGTAACTAATTTGGCAACTGGGGAAAAGGTTGTTGTGTAATCAACCCCCTCTTGTTGTGTGAAACCTTGTGCAACTAGTCTAGCTTTAAACCTCTCAACTGATCCATCTGAGTGTCTTTTTATTTTATAGATCCATTTACAGCCTATAGGTACTTTATTAGGTGGGAGATGTTGAAGAGTCCAAGTTGTATTGTTTTCCATTGCTTGAAGTTCTTCCTTTATTGCTTTTATCCATTCTGGACTCTTAATTGCTTGTTTGTATGTGTTTGGTTCTGAAACACTAGATATATTTGCTATGAAAGTTTGATGATTAGGAGATGTAGATAAGTAATCTAAAACTAATGAAATAGGGTTGTTGGGATTCAGTAAGATAAACAGCCCTAGGCACAGCGGAATATAAAATTATAGGACCTCTTACGGAATCTTGTCAGGATATTCTCTAGTTGTATATATATGAATAAATAAAACGATAGTATAAGTTTACACGTTATACCTATTTCCTTGCAAATCCAAGTTGGTAGTCAGCAAAACGGACTCTGAATTTCTCCTCAGCAAAATCGACCTAAGCTCTACAGTAGCGCCCCACGTGTTGCGCCTCTACGGGTTGATACACCACAATATCACGAAAATAATATATCTTGATCGACTAGAACACAAGATATATTAAGATCTAGGAATTAGGAACGATTTAGGAACAAAATCGAAAACAAAAAATTTCTTCCACAGGGAAGAAGGGTTCGGCCGATTGCACTAGGAGAGGGGAGAGAATTTTTGCTCTTGCTCAATTTTTGCTTATGGAGTTATGTGAAAAATAACTACAAGATAGCTACTTATAGTTATCTCCCTAACATAGTCCTATTAGGACTAGGGTTCTTCTCTCCTACATGGGCCATGGCCCTCTTTAATTAGAAGACCAAGTCTTCTAATTAATTCATGGCCCAGTTAATTAATTTTGACCAGGCTTTATTTAATCTCCCAATTAAATAGCCCAATCAATTAACTTAATCTCCCATTTAATTAAATCAGACTCTAAGTCTATTTAATTAAAATCCTTTCTAATTAATTAAATCCAACTTAATTAATTAATTCACAAATTAAACTCCAATTTAATTTATGATCCTGATCCAATTCCAATTGGATTTCATTTTATTCCATTTGGGTCTACCCAGTCGACCCACCCATAATAATAGACCCAGTCGATTATTCACCCAGTCGACCCAGTCGACTCGGTCTTTCTTATTTCCTCGCTTTCGCTTCATGTGTATTGTGTATGCCCCCGTAGGTTCACCACATAATTGGCCGTGGGTTATAATTAAATATTATTTAATTATTCGAGCAAGACTTAATCTAAATCAATCGAACACTCTGTCGATTGATCATTCCAAAATTAGCACCCCTGCCAATTTGGGAATTCTCCCACACTCCACGGGATGTCCAGCCACAAGCCCATGGAGCCCAATCACTGGTGAATTAATTCAGTGAACCTTTTATCATTTATAATTTCCATATACGACATAATCTCTCAATCGATCAATCTCCCAGTCGAGACTTAAGGGTATGGTATTTCATCGGTTTCCATTTTATGTTGTCTTGACCTTATGTATTCGGGTCTCGAAATAAATTTTCTTTGACTTAATCTTTATGAGCTACTTACATAAAGTCGTCAGATACCTTGGCCAAGGATTTTACCAGAATTAATTTCTCACAGAAATCCATAGGAGAATTTTCCAACCTATCAATTCGGGTCAATGGATCATTTGTTCATGATATGAATCTGCATACAAGTTCCTCTATACCCAACATGAGTCCACAGAGACTTTCTGGCGATCCCCAGTCAGTCGGAACTCATATCAAAGCATAGACGTTCTTGCACCAGATAAACACTATCACCTCAAGTAGTTAGGGATCGTTCCTCGTATACTATTATAAATTTGGAATAACTTCAACCCCGATATGCGACTACCGCTTCCATGGTGAGTTATTTCCTAATTGGGGTATTCAGTGCGCTTGCCATCCCAGCAAGCCACCCACTTATGTGTATCGACCATCCCAGTCACGCTCGTGGACCCCAGCATTCTCCAGTTCATCGGAGTATACACAATAGTGAGAGTCTAACCGAATCCAATGATGTCCTATCTCGATTGGATTCTACGACTCTTGAATATGTTCTCGATCACGGCCTTGGAGATCAGTCCACGGGTTGTCCCATAGCCCTGTGATCTAAGGACTTCTATCCTTATGCGTAGATAATTATTACATAAGATAAAGTTGACCATTTAATAAAGTGCATTTATTAATCAAAATTGAATAGTTCCTCATTTATTACAATAAATGCTCGCCATACAGCTGGCTTGCAGGACACTATTTCTATCAATCTCCCACTTGTCCTAAAGCCAGTCTTTTATGTCTTGAGTCCCATCTTTTCCAGATGTTTCTCAAATGCCTTTTGAGGCAGAGGCTTCGTTAGCGGGTCCGCCGTATTATCTTCTGAGTCGACACTTTCCATCTTAATGTCTCCTCTACCAATGATATCTCTTATCACGTGGTATCGTCTTTGTACGTGCTTGGATTTCTGATGAGATCTCGGCTCCTTTGCTTGCACTATTGCCCCATTGTTATCACAGAAGATAGTAATGGGCTCAGCGATGCTAGGTATCACATCCAATTCCTGGATGAAGTTCCTCATCCAAACACCTTCCTTTGCCGCATCACTCGCGGCAATGTATTCTGCTTCGGTGGTTGAATCCGCGGTTGTTTCTTGCTTGGAGCTCTTCCAGCTAACCGCACCACCATTGAGGCAGAACGAATCCGCGGTTGTTTCTTGCTTGGAGCTCTTCCAGCTAACCGCACCACCATTGAGGCAGAACACGTATCCTGATGTCGACTTGAAGTCGTCTACATCACATTGGAAGCTCGAGTCTGTATAGCCTTCCATTTTCAATTATCCTCCACCGTATACCAAGAACAATTCCTTAGTCCTTCTCAGGTACTTCAGAATTGCCTTTACGGCTATCCAGTGCTGCTCACCTGGATCAGACTGGTAGCGACTTGTAACGCATAGAGCGTACGCTACGTCTGGTCTAGTACATAACATACCATACATTATGCTTCCAATCGCGGATGCATATGGTACTCGAGACATATTGCTTCTCTCTTCAGAGTCTTCGGGAACATAGACTTAGAGAGTGCAATCCCATGTCTCATTGGAAGCAATCCTCTCTTGGATTCTTCCATATTAAATCTTTTCAAGATTTTATCTATGTACTGGGATTGGGAGAGGCCCAGCAGTCCTTTTGATCTATCTCGGTAGATCCTTATACCTAGTACAAATGATGCTTCTCCCATATCCTTCATTGAGAATTGTGTAGATAACCATGCTTTAGTTTCAGACAATGCTTTCACATTGTTTCCGATGAGAAGAATGTCATCAACGTAAAGAACCAAAAATTCAACTGTACTCCCACTGATCTTCTTGTACACGCAAGGTTCAATCCATAAATGGACCTCTGGAGTTTGCACACATTGTGTTCATCTCCTTTGGATGCATATCATTTTGGTTGCTCCATGTAGATCTCCTTATCAATGTCCCCATTGAGAAAGTCAGTCTTTACATCCATCTGCCATATCTCGTAGTTATACCACGCAGCTATGGCCAACAAGATTCGAATGGATTTAGGCATTGCGACGGGCGAGAAGGTCTCCTCAAAGTCGATACCTGGCCTTTGAGTGTATCCTTTTGCCACTAGTCGCGCCTTGTAGGTTATCACCTCTCCGTTCACTCCAAGCTTTCGCTTATAGATCCACTTGCAACCATGGTAGCCACTCCCACTGGTGGATCTACCCAGGCCCAGACCTTGTTTGAGTGCATGGAGTCCAATTTGGATTCCATGGCTTCGCGCCACTTTCCCGAGTCTATGTCTAACATAGCCTCTTCGTAAGTCCTTGGGTCGGTTAGAGACTGTCCAGTCTCATGCAGCAGACCGTAGTACCTCTCGGGTTCTCTACGTGGTCTTTCTAACCTACGAAGTATCGGTGTACTTTCTGGTGCACTTTCATGCTCATGTTCTCCCACTGCCTGTGGCGACGGGTCAACTTGATCGACCTCTTTGGCCTTTTCAGCTTCAGTGACCTCATCCAGTTCTATGTTATTTTCTTTCTTGTCAACCAAGAAATCCTTCTCCAAGAAGTGAGCGTTCCTCGAGACAAACGTAGTTTGTCTTGTAGGATCATAGAACTTGTATCCTATTGAGTTTTCCGGATACCCCACGAAATTGCACAAAGTGGATTTAGTTTCCAATTTATCTCCCACTAGCTTTTTGACGTAAGCGGGAGATCCCCATATGCGCATGAATGCGTATGAGGGTGCCTTGCCAAACCATAATTCGTATGGTGTCTTTTCTATGGATTTAGAAGGTACCATGTTTAGTATCTTCGTTGCCGTGAGGAGGGCATGTCCCCAAAATGAAAGAGGAAGGTCAGTGGCACTCATCATGGATCGAACCATGTCCATCAAGGTTCGATTCCTTCTCTCTGCTACTCCATTTAATTGGGGTGTTGCAGGAGGAGTCCACTGCGATAATATTCCATGCTCTACAAGATAATTCAGAAATTCGTTACTAAGAAATTCTCCACCTCGGTCAGAACGAAGAGCCTTTATCGTATGACCAAGTTGATTCTCTACTTCCATCTTGACTTCTTTGAATCGCTCAAAGGCTTCAGACTTGTATTTCAACAAGAACACATATCCATAACGACTAAAGTCGTCAGTGAAAGTGATGAAGTAGTCATAGCCACCTCGGGCGCTTTTTCTTAGTGGTCCACATACGTCAGTATGTAAAAAGTCCAATGTTTTCTTGGCTCGCTCAGGGTTTCCCTTAAATGGCAACTTAGCCACTTTACCCTTTAGACATGGTTCACATGTTGGCATTTCATCAATGCGATTGATTTCAATCGCGCCAGATGATGCTAAATTTTGAATCCTTGACTTAGATATATGTCCAAGTCGAGCGTGCCACAATTGGGCAGATATTTCATTATCTTGTTTCCTTTTGTTTTGTTGTACGTGCATGACTAACTTAGGCGGTTTTATGATGTAAAGTCAATAATTCAATGTACCAAATGAAAGCGAAAACAGGAGCTTTTATTAAAATCATCATTATTCAATAACATGAATAAAAGTTTTTCATTAATAACTAGGTACATAAATGAAAGTTTCCTAATGACTTTATCAAACCACCTAAATCTACTTTTGCCTACGGCCTTGGTAGCAGCTCCAGCTCCATTGCCTTATTCAAGGATCCAATCCTCAGGCTCCAGTTTCCTTGATGCTCCCATCACCTACAAGGATGAGAACTCCAGTCAGTGTCTAACACAAAAAATGCACAGTTAATTGTAAAATTAACATCAACAAGGAATATACCTGTTCGAACACTCCATAGGTTCGAGCTTAATCCTTTCCCTTGACCTTGTGCAGTAAGGAGCTCTGGTTTCCATTTGCTTTGGCTTTGAACGCTGCCCAGTCCTTTTGCCAACCCTTGCTTTCTTTCCAAAAGAAGCCTCGTGTTCCTCGAGCATTTGTCGCAGGACATGTATAGTGATCTCTCGCCTCTGGAGATTCAAGTCCTCGATAAATCGGTCATATGATCTAGGAAGAGATTGTAGAATAAGATCTACTCGGAAATCATTGTCCATCATGACACCCATATCATCGAGTTCAGACAGAAGTCGAATCATCTTGTGTACGTGGATTCCGACAGGAGTTTCCCTTGTCTTTCTTGCTTGCAAGAGTTCCCTCGTGATCGCGAATCTGCGACGACCATCTCTATTCCCATAAAGGAATTTGAGATTCGAGAGAATCTCTTTCGCGGATGCCATATGCTCATGTTGCAAACCCAGATCAAGTGACATATATTCCAACATGTATTCACGAGCTAAGCCACCATCCAGTTTCCATTTGGTGATGCTTTTACGGAGCTCATCAGGAACGTCATGTGAAATAGTAATGGGTGGTGGCACAGACAAAACATAGGATATGTTTTCGGCTTCAAATAATCCATTTGATGGGGGCTATTTCGCACCCTACATATTGCACGGATCGAATAAAGAACATAAGATCGATTTGACCAAATCAGACAGTTCGGGATCATCTTATCGACCAGGCCGAATACAGCTCTCTTCGACTAGAAGACTATACTCCGGACCCAAGAAGGATATTTGGGCCGAGTCCTATTAGGACTATATTTCCTTGTATTGCTAGGTTTAGTATGATATAAATACCTAGTCAATCATTGTATTAGACAACTCTGAATGATAAGGCAAATACGCCATTGCATTCTGCAGAAACTGCACAACTCACCATTATTCAATAAAAAGAGCTTTCTCTTCATACGTGTGTTATTTCTGCGTTGGTTTGAATATTTACTTTTTGTTCTTATGATATTGCTCTTCCTTGAGATTTATCCATCCTGAATAAAGTAACAGAGCCCTTAAAAAATATATATATTGAAAACCCCCAATATCACAAATTCACTGATACCTTTAACCCGACGAAACCAGGTTAAATCAGTTGGCGCCCACCGAGGGGCTAGGTTAATTGTTGGATCGACACATGGCTCGCCCAAGGAAAAGCGCTCGTATCGGAACAAGAAGTAACACAACCACCGGTCATAACACATCTGAAGATCTACAGGACAACAACGACAATAACGCTCCCAACACCAACGAGAATTTGCAGGATACCCATCCCCGTCAGCAGGAGCCCCAAGGAGGTCTTCCCGGTACAATACAGGAAGAACCGGAAGTCCCCGAGATCCCCGTTCCTCTCCCGGGCGCTCAGGAGAAACTGCGACAAATAGCAATGCTCTTTAAATCACTCTCTCCAGAAGAATTGCTCGTACTTGATCAAATTCCTCGAAACGGTAGGGCTGCCAGGACGACTCCTGCTCAAAGAGCACCAAGGCATAACGATCAAACCTCTCAACAAGCTGACAGCCCGGCAAGCGAGCGACGCTCGCTACACAGTCCGCAGCAGGGCAATTCTAAACCCTCCGATAACCATCCCCGAAGAAAACCAGGACGAAGAAAACCACAGCCGGGGCGCAGTGGGTCAAAGGAACGTACAATAATCCCTATTGAGGATGACCTAGATGATGCAATCCCAGATCGACCACGAACGACGCGATTCTCAGAAAGAGAAATCGAAAGGATGGTGCAGGAGCGACTCGAACAACGCCTACGATCTGTTCAAAACCCGTGGGCCCGAACTACGGAACTCCAGGAGAGCCTTGCGGCCTGTTCTCCCTTCTGCAGAGAAATAAAAGAGGCACAATCCATTGGACAGGTCCCGGGTAGACTACCCCGATATGATGGAACCACTGACCCAGATGATTATATTTTTAGCTTCACGAATATAATGAACTTATACGCCCACTCTGCAGAATTCACCGCTAAGTTAATGGTGACCACATTCGAAGGACTCGCATTAGACTGGTTTGCCAAACAACCTGCCAACTCCATATTCAGTTTTTGGGAATTATGCAATAAACTGACACAGCAGTTTGCCAGTCAGAAGAGGCAAAAACTCCCGATGAGCTACTTAGGAACCATACACCAACAAGAGGGAGAATCCCTAAGAAACTGGTTGGCGAGATTTAACGTGGAGTTACTCAAAATCGATTCCCTAAATATCGATTACATAATTTCTATTCTCTTCGACCTCACGAAGAATAGGCAGTTCGGAAATGCCCTCAGTCGAAAACAACCAAGAACGTTTGCCGACATCATGAACTTGGCATCTAAATATATGACCCAAGAGGAGATGAATTCCTTTAAAGATAAAAACAAAAACAAAGCTACAACTTCAGGCTCCAAACGGCATGATAGGATTCTGGCCCAAAGATCCATGGATTATGAGCGATCTTTTAGAAAAGGCAACGTTTTCCAGCGACTGGAATACAACAAAGCCGACCAAGAAAGGCAACCTAATTTCTACCAAAGACCAAGAAACCCCGAACTATCGATCAGAGGCAGGGTGAATCAAGTAGAACACCCAAGGTTAAATGCTCCGATGGAAGAAATATTGGAAGTTCTAGAAAGGAATAACTGGATCCCCGAAGCGAGGAAAATCGCTCAGCCCAGACCAGGATCTCGAAACTTTGACCTATACTGTAAATACCATCGGGCACACGGACATCGAACAGAAAATTGTTTTCACCTTAAAAGAGAAGTCGAAAAACTAATCGAACAGGGAAAACTAGACGACTACATAGATCGAGATAACCGCAAAAGGGAAAGAAGTAGAAGCCCTCGGAATAATAATCAAAGAAGGAGTTCTCGTCGAAGGTCACCCGAGCATGGTCCTACACAGGAGTTGAACCACGACCAGATCAATGGGACTATCCATACAATATCCGGGGGACCCGCAGGTGGGGATAGCCGTAACGCCCGACGAAGGACAGCCAGATCCATAATTGGAAGTTTAAAATACCCAAAAGAAATGTGGGCTCTAGAAAACAAGCCATCTATCGACCAGCCGATCAGCTTTAACGAAGGCGAAGTACCTAAAAACATCGTTTGGGACACAAAAGAGGATAACCCCGATTTCCCCGATGGTGGTGTCGCTAGAAATAGCAAATTATAATGTTAAAAGAATCCTAATCGATAATGGGAGCTCAGCGAATATCTTCTCCCGGGAAGTTTTAGCCCAAATGAACTTGGGGCAGATAAATCTACAGAAAGTAGCTACGCCGTTAGTAGGGTTTGGAGGGTCCAAAATCGTCCCCAGCGGAACAATAACCTTAAGTGTATCACTCGGGAAAAAACCGCACCGGACAGTGAAGCTAGTGAAATTTCTAGTGGTAGAAACACCCTTCGCTTATAACGCAATATTAGGACGACCAGCCCTCAACCTATTCCGAGCCGTTGTCTCTACTTATCACCAGAAGATAAAGTTTCCGACCGATAGAGGTATCGGAGAAATAACGAATGATCACTGTATGTCGTGGGATTGCTACAGCACCTCGTTAACCTTGAAAGAACACCCCAAATCAATTACCCCGAGCAAAAGAAAAATCGAAGACGATCTCGTTAGAAACAAGGTTGAAATCCCTAGTACTGATCGAATAGATAAAAAGGGAAAAGAACCGCTAGATTTAGCCTTAAAACCCCCAGAACATAAGGATGTAATTCTAGTACAAGGGGACTCGTCCAAAACGACAAGAATAGGAACTGAATTGAGCAAAGAAGGGGAAGTAATGTTAATCGACTTCCTCAGAGATAATGTCGACGTCTTCGCCTGGAGCGCGAATAACATTGAAGGAATTGATCCTCGAGTAATCAAGCATTCCCTAAAAATTGATCCTTTGGCAAAACCCGCCAGACAAAAGAAGAGAAATCATGGGCCAGTAAAAGATAAAATTATCAAAGCCGAGATAGAAAGACTACTTGAAGCAAAACAAATCCGAGAAATACACTTCTCAGAATGGCTATGTAATGTTGTTCTAGTAGCAAAAGGGGATAAAAAGGACAACAAATGGAGAATGTGTAATGATTTTACCGACCTTAACAAATTATGCCCCCGCGACCTATATCCTCTCCCAAGGATCGACTTATTAGTTGACTCAACCGCTGGCTTCGCGATATTCAGCATGATGGACGCCTTTCAAGGGTTCTATCAAATATACATGGATGAGCAGGGCCAAGAGAAGACTGCGTTCATAACCGAGCAAGGAGTATATTGCTTTATAGTGATGCCATTCGGCTTAAGGAATGCCGGGGCTACTTACCAAAGGTTTGTAAACCTAATGTTCAAAGAGTTAATCGGAGAGATAATGGAAGTCTATGTAGACGACATGTTGGTCAAAAGTATGAACGAAGCGGATCACGTAAAGCATCTTGATCGATGTTTCCGGATCTTAAGAAAATACCGTATGAAGTTAAACCCCGTGAAGGCCTATATGAGGCTAAGGAATTTAATATGATTAAATACCTCGCCAAAGTGAAAACACTAGCCGAGAAATTTGAAAGCTTCGGTATACAGAACATTCCTCGTTCGGAAAACAAATGGGCCGATCAACTGTCTAAGTTTACAGGAGCCCATGACGGTAAAACCGAAAGGATGATCAACTGGTTAATCTCTAATACACCAGCGATCGATATCGATGAAACACTGGCAGTCAATATAATGGAAATCGAAGAAGTTGAAGAAAACTGGATGACTCCAATGATAGACTATCTTCGAGAGGAAAAACTGCCACTTGACCAGAATGAAGCACGGAAAATAAAATATCGAGCTCCAAAATATACATTGGTAGAAGAAAAACTCTACCGGAGATCAGTATCAGGAGTTCTTCTGAAATGCGTCTCTGAATCACAAACCATTGATATTCTACGAGAGGTACATGAAGGAGACGCAGGGAATCACAGCGGAGCAAGGGCATTGGCTTTAAAATGCCTCCGAACAGGTTATTATTGGCCTACCATCAATAAGGATGCCGCTCAGTATGTCCAAAAATGTCATCACTGCCAAGTCCATGCTAATATATGTCATCGACCAGCATAAAACATGCACCCAATCCCGGTATGTTGGCCTTTCGATCAATGGGGAATGGACATCGTGGGACCGTTCCCAGCGGCTAGATCCAAGAAAGCTTATGTCCTGGTCGCCGTAGAATATTTCAGCAAATGGATAGAATGCATCGCCCTCGCACGAATAACTCAATTCCAAGTGATCAACTTCCTATGAAAATTCATAGTTTGTCGATTTGGCATCCCAAGGATCTTAATTTCTGATAATGGAACCCAATTCGCGGGAAAACAGGTAATAGAATGGTGTTCGAAACTTGGAATTCAACAAAATTTCACTTCGGTCGGGCATCCTAGAGCGAACGGACAAACCGAAGTAGCAAACCGAGAAATAATAAAATCCTTCGAAAAAAGATTAGGAGCGGCCAAAGGAAAATGGCTTGATGAACTCCCAGGAGTACTTTGGGCTAATCGAACCACGGTCAGGAGCTCAACCGGGGAAACCCCATTTAGCTTGGTATATAGGTCGGAAGCTGTTATTCCTGTTGAAACTCTAATCCCAACGCCAAGAATCGAGATGTACGATGATCAGGAAAATGAAAAGACAAGAGAAAGTGACGTCGATTTAACAGAAGCTTTGAGAGAAAAAGCCGTTGTACGCCTGCAAGCCACTAAAGCAAATATGGAAAAGGCATACAATCAAAAAGTACGCATCCGAACCTTCAAAGAAGGAGACCTGGTCTTGAAAAAGGTAGAAGTATCCAAGCATGTGGAAAAATTACAACAAAATTGGGATGGACCTTACGTTGTCATTGGCGTAGGAAAGAAAGGTTCATACAAAATTGCACACTTGGATGGAACAGCCTTACCAAGAGCCTGGAACGCAGTCAACCTTAGAAAATACTATGGTAAATAAATTTTAGCAGATTATGCTGCTTTGTTTTATTTTATTTTTATTGAGTTTTAATCTTTGTAATAAAGGCCTTAGCCTACAGTTCAATTATTAAAGATTTTAGCAATTTCTATAAATCGATTGTTTCGGTAATCACTCCTTGAAATTCTACTATCATATTGGTTGAGATCGGGACAAAAGGAGTTAAGTATACATTGATCCGCTCAATAAACACTCCTCGATCCGACCATAAAAACGAGTCGAGTATACATTGATCCGCTCAATAAAAACTCCTCGTTCGACGAAGATTAAAAGACTTTGGGTATTAAAAACCTAAGCCTAAGTACAAACGAGTTGAGTATACATTGATCCGCTCAATAAACACTCCTCGATCCGACCATACAAATGAGTCGAGTATACATTGATCCGCTCAATAAAAACTCCTCGTTCGTTATTCACGGAGATTAAAAGACTTTTGGTATTGAAAACCTAAGTCTAAGTAAAAACGAGTCGAGTATACATTGATCCGCTCAATACACACTCCTCGATATATTTACAATGATTGAAAGACTTCGGGTATTAAAAACCTAGGTCTAAACAAAACGAGTCGAGTAAACATTGATCCGCTCAATAAAAACTCCTCGATTTACTCATGACGATTAAAAGACTTTCTGGGTCAAAAAATTATAACGAGTTGAGTATACATTGATCCGCTCAATAAACACTCCTCGATCCGTTTTCAACGATCAAAAAGACTTTTGGAATAAAAACCTAAGTCTAAATTATAACGAGTTGAGTATACATTGATCCGCTCAATAAACACTCCTCGATCCGTTTTCAACGATCAAAAAGACTTTTGGAATAAAAACCTAAGTCTAAATTATAACGAGTGAGTATACATTGATCCGCTCAATAAACACTCCTCGATACATTTTCAACGATCAAAAAGACTTTTGGTATAAAAACCTAAGTCTAAATTATAACGAGTTGAGTATGCATTGATCCGCTCAATAAACACTCCTCGATCCGTTTTCAACGATTAATAGACTTCTGGTATTAAAAAACCTAAGTCTAAACAAAAAGAGTTGAGTATACATTGATCCGCTCAATAAACACTCCTCGATCTGTTCCTAACGATCTAAAAGATCTGCTAATACACCTAAGTTTTGAAGATGAATTGAGTATGAACCCGTCTGCTCGGAAAATGCTCCTCATAAATAAAAATACGACAAAATCAACAAACGAGGAGAATGCAAGGGATAAAAGTAAAATTTTATTCGTCAAATCAGTTACATACAAAAGCCCTACATTACAAGGATCTACATACTACTTAAACGCCGTTACAATGGTTTAGATGAAATGATTCTTTAGATCGGCGATCTTCACGACAATGTCCACGGAAACACCAATCTCCTCCCTAGTACCTCGTCGATTATGATAAACCACCTAAGAAGCATGCTGCTCAGGATGGTCGACTTCTTTAGTTCGATGGCCAGGCTCTGAAGATCAAATGTTCTTCCAGAGGAAATGATCATTACTAGCCAAGATGATCGGCAACGCTCATTCACCCACAACGAGATACTGCTTCTACTTTAGGAGTTAATATTTTATCCTAAAGCAGCATCTCTCCGGGACCGTCGCAGAAGAAAAGTTAACCAGCACACCCCGGTGGTCTATCACCCCGGAGGTAACATCCAAGAGCGGGTTTGACTGGCGAATATGAACCCTCCATGTGAAAACAGAAACCACGGACCTCAAATCTGTGAAAATAACATTTGAGGCCTCATGGGACCCGTTAGTACAAGGTAGGGCTTCCATGGGACCCGTCAGTACAAGGTAGAAGAACATCAAGCTATTACAGTATGAATCACGATAATGTGACTTTTTGAATATTATGGGATCTGATGGCAAAATAAAGTTTAAGGAAACTGAGATCTCCATCCTTTTTGAGAAATTGCAAATGAAGAATGCAAACCACCCCCTATTTATAGGGGTAGATCTAAGGAATCCAACGGCTGAAAAAGCATTTGATCAAGGGACGTAAATGCGACCTTTTGACTCCCCGTAATAAATGCAAGTAAGTTGGAACGGCACTATCTAATCGACTCAACCAGTCGATAACAAGAGAGGCCGTAGATCGAAGCGATCATCGAAATAACACAAGCGGACCTAAAAGAGCTCCGGACCAGATAGACTGGCACGATCATACATGATGGTCGATTGCCCGAAAACCTAGAATCCACAAACAAAGGCATACAAGTTTAAGACCGTCGTGAAAAGGATTCTTGCTCGATAAAAGATAAAAGACCAAACCCTCCACCATACGAGGGCCGTCACTGCCTCATACATCATATGGGTAACCATTAACTAAGCCATACAAGAACTCCTTTGGAGTCCAAGATATCTGACATAGAAATCAGGAGAATAGTCCTCCTTATTCGAAACTGCAAAGAAATCACTGCCTAACATACCAAAGAATTGCTGAAGGAGGTCTGATCAGGTCAGATCTGGCCAAGACCCCTACATTTTCCAATTCCTCCCATATCAAGGAAATGATATAATGATACACTGGCTGAGCAACGTATAGTTCAAAGTTAATGATGGGAAACATGAAGTTTTGGAAGATACTGAAAGGGATATTTTCTCTTAGTCTGATGAAAAGAAAAAGCGGAGTTCAACAGAAGGGGCAATAGCCTCCGTATATAAGATATACGTCACATAAAAACAAATTTACAAGGCATGAACATCGACCAAGACACTGAGCGCTCCTTAACAGCTGTTAAATCGATTATCGATACGAAAGAACCTACTATCTACATTTCTGCTATACTGCGCAATTTTGGATATAACTCAAGGGACTATACTGGGTTGATCAACAAAAATTTGATTTGCAGATCAAACATTATATCATTCAGTTACTTAAATAGTGACCGAGCAAGATCAAGCTACCTTTTCTATATCCTGAATTTTCTCCGCAGAGATCAATATCAGATAAGTAAGCTAATCTATGCTGAATATTCCATAATGTTATATTTATGCATAACAGTAAAAGGAGAAAACAAAGTACGTCTACAGAATAAAAATTGATCAAGGCAAGAGTCTGCCTACAAAATATCATAATTTCCAAATTAGTCGTTCTCCCAATACAAAAATTTCAGCCCGAACAACTACACAAAAGTTGGGCACAAAAAAAAAAAAAAAAAAAAAAAAAAAAAAAGAGAGACAGTCCAAGGCCTGCCAGGTCGAACAAAGATCACTGAGAAGAGTTGCCAGCAGGTCGACTTGCAGAAACAGTCCTCCGAGGAGTCGAATTGCCAGCTAACGTCATCAACTCCTCTTGACGCTTTAGATAACCGGCGTCGTATCCTTCCTCATAGGACCGCCTTCGAGCCTCCTCTGCCAGAGCAGCAGCCTGAACCAACTCACTTTTATCTTTCTCCCAGACAGACTTTTCCTCCTGCAATTTTTTCAAATCATCATTGGCAAGCTGCAGCTGGAGAGACTGCCCTGCAACCTTTGCCGACACCGACTCCAAACGACGTTGATAAGCACCTCTACTTATCCAAAGATCATCGTTTTGCACACCCAGCTGGAGTGCAAAGTACTTAGCCTGGAAAAAGAAAACAGTCCTTATGAAACAAGGAAGTCAAAATAAAAACAAATAAAACAATGAAAGATTCGTCCACCTGTTCGCATATCTTCACTAGCGATTGAACAAGGCGTACGTTGGAAGCACTCTCAAGCTTCTTCAACTCCCTAGGCAGGATAGTGCTCAAACCCAGATCCCAAGACAAAGCATCGGGCTCAACAGAGCCCGGAAGCTCGCTAAGAAGAGGGACATTGTCAGGGCGGGGAGTCCCTGCCCGCAAGATGTCCTTAACCTGCTCGAGAATGCAACGATCATCTAACAGACGGGGGGAACCCCTCTCGTCGGGGCTAACTGAGGTTTCCTTACCCGAAGCAGATATAACGGTCCGGCGACTGGGCCTTGACTCGTTTCGACCTCCAGAAGGTCCGCCAGATTCAAAGGAGGCATTAACAATAGTTGTATCATGGAACAAAAAATCAGAAAAATCATGGGACACAGGTTGTGTCATAAAAGGATCTCCGCCAACTGCCCCTGCATCATCTCCCCTTAAGGGTCCACTAACAAGCTGGGCGGCAGAAAGAGAAGAAGAAACGGAGCTATTAGGAACCTCTCCGTGAAAAGCACCCTCAAAGGAAGAAGCACCTGAAGTAACAGGTATATTATAAGTCGGTTCCTCATTGGACATATCGCCAAAAGCTACCTGACCAGGGGAAGGCATACTTCCTACTTGAGTGGAAGAAGAAAAGATTGGTTCTGAAAACGATGAGTTTACTACAGGAAAAGGTTCAGAAGGGATAACACGAGTATCAATCACCGACCTAATTACTGGGGACGAACGAGGAGGCTCCATCGACGGCCCATCTCTTCGAGATTTTTTGGATCTATTATCCCTAGCGCTCTCACGAGAAGGTCATTTCGAAGTATTACCGAAAAGATTACTCATGATCGAATTGTTGAAAAGTATTAAGAAAATAACGAGAAAGTTTATCGACTAGCCAAAGAAAAAGTATTCTATTAGAAGAGACGAGTATGACGGTAAATATCAAGTCAAGTTTTTACCTTTCGTATTTATACTACACGAAAAGACGCAACAGGCCTAGAGAAAGGGCGCGAAATACTGAAATATAGCTTTGAAATAAACAAAAGAATTTGAAACGACATACGCATAATGATTACGGCGAAGTAAATGACTTGTCTGAATCATTACGTAAGAACTCGGAAGGACGCGACTGTCAGAATACGAAAGGTTTATTTCAAATGGATGAAAAAGTAAAGCTACAATTAAACCTACAGGAGAATAATTACAAAGATTATTTCAAAAGTCAATATATCAGGAAGCCTGGTCGCTATCTGGGATTCTCTGTTCACTACCGACGTTCTCGGTTGTGCCAATATCTTCTTCTTCTTCTTCGTCTTCTGGATCGATAAAAGTATCATCAAGCTCATCGTTAACATCAGAAGGAGGAATTGGCAATGGTTTTTCGAACTCTTTGACAAGGTGAGCCAAAGGAAAACTTTGATATACGACATCTGGAAGCTCGGAAGGAGAATAAACTTCGCCATAACGGTTCAACCGAAAGTGTGCCGCCTTAAAATACTCCTTTCGACAGTCATCGATCATTTCAAAGGCGACCAACTGATGAACCGCCTTCTTAAAAGTACTCTCCAGAAGAGGACCGACCATCTGATACACCAACTCCGTATGGACAGGAGAGTTAAGGAATTCGTGAATCACTCTTTCATCAGGGTTCCTACCATATCGATCCTTAAGTCCACTAAGAGGGACGTCCTTTTCATACTCCTCTAATGAAGCTTGAAGACTTGACACTTGTTGTGTAATCAACCCCCTCTTGTTGTGTGAAACCTTGTGCAACTAGTCTAGCTTTAAACCTCGCAACTGATCCATCTGAGTGTCTTTTTATTTTAAAGATCCATTTACAGCCTATAGGTACTTTATTAGGTGGGAGATGTTGAAGAGTCCAAGTTTTATTGTTTTCCATTGCTTGAAGTTCTTCATTTATTGCTTTTATCCATTCTGGACTCTTAATTGCTTGTTTGTATGTGTTTGGTTCTGAAACACTAGATATATTTGCTATGAAAGTTTGATGATTAAGAGATGTAGATGAGTAATCTAAAACTAATGAAATAGGGTTGTTGGGATTCGGTAAGATAAACAGCCCTAGGCACAGCGGAATATAAAATTTTAGCGACCTCTTACGGAATCTTGCCAGGATATTCTCTAGTTGTATATATATGAATAAATAAAATGATAGTATAAGTTTACACGTTATACATATCTCCTTGCAAATTCAAGTTGGCAGTCAGCAAAACGGACTCTGAATTTCTCCTCAGCAAAATCGACCTAAGCTCTGCAGTAGCGCCCCACGTGTTGCACCTCTACGGGTTGATACACCACAATATCACGAAAATAATATATCTTGATCGACTAGAACACAAGATATATTAAGATCTAGGAATTAGGAACGATTTAGGAACAAAATCGAAAACGAAAAATTTCTTCCACAGGGAAGAAGGGTTCGGCCGATTGCACTGGGAGAGGGGAGAGAATGTTTGTTCTTGCTCAATTTTTGCTTATGGAGTTATGTGAAAAATAACTACAAGATAGCTACTTATAGTTATCTCCCTAACCTAGTCCTATTAGGACTAGGGTTCTTCTCTCCTACATTGACCATGGCCCTCTTTTATTAGAAGACCAAGTCTTCTACTTAATTCATGGCCCAGTTAATTAATTTTGACCAGACTTTATTTAATCTCCCAATTAAATAGCCCAATCAATTAACTTAATCTCCCATTTAATTAAATCAGACTCTAAGTCTATTTAATTAAAATCCTTTCTAATTAATTAAATCCAACTTAATTAATTAATCCACAAATTAAACTCAAATTTAATTTATGATCCTGATCCAATTCCAATTGGATCTCATTTTGTTCCATTTGGATCGACCTAGTCGACCCACCCATAATAATCGACCCAGTCGATTATTCAACCAGTCGACCCAGTCGACTCGGTCGTTCTTATTTCCTCGCTTTCGCTTCATGTGTATTGTGTATGCCCCCATAGGTTCACCACATAATTGGTCGTGGGTTATAATTAAATATTATTTAATTATTCGAGCAAGACTTACTCTAAATCAATCGAATACTCTGTCGATTGATCATTCCAAAATTAGCACCACACTCCACGGTCGATGTCCAGCCACAAGCCCATGGAGCCTAATCACTGGTGAATTAATTCAGTGAACCTTTTATCATTTATAATTTCCATATACGACATAATCTCTCCATCGATCAATCTCCCAGTCGAGACTTAAGGGTATGGTCTTTCATCGGTTTCCCTTTTATGTTGTCTTGACCTTATGTATTCTGGTCTCGAAATAAATTCTCTTTGACTTAATCTTTATGAGCTACTTACATAAAGTCGTCAGATACCTTGGCCAAAGATTTTACCAGAATTAATTTCTCACAGAAATCCATAGGAGAATTTCCCAACCTATCAAGTCGGGTCAATGGATCATTTGTTGATGATATGAATCTGCATACGAGTTCCTCTATACCCAACATGAGTCCACAGAGACTTTCTGGCGATCCCCAGTCAGTCGGAACTCATATCAAAGCATAGACGTTCTCGCACCAGATAAACCCTATCACCTCAAGTAGTTAGGGATCGTTCCTCGTATACTATTATAAATTTGGAATAACTTCAACCCCGATATGCGACTACCGCTTCCACGGTGAGTTATTTCCTAATTGGGGTATTCAGTACGCTTGCCATCCCAGCAAGCCACCCACTTATGTGTATCGACCATCCCAGTCACGCTCGTGGACCCCAACGTTCTCAAGTTCATCGGAGTATACACAATAGTGAGAGTCTAACCGAATCCAATGATGTCCTATCTCGATTGGATTCTACAACTCTTGAATATGTTCTAGATCACGGCCTTGGAGATCCGTCCACGGGTTGTCCCATAGCCCTGTGATCTAAGGACTTCTATCCTTATGCGTAGATAATTATTACATAAGATAAAGTTCACCATTTAACAAAGTGCATTTATTAATCAAAATTGAATCGCCATACAGCTGGCTTGCAGGACACTATTTCTATCAAGGGTATCTACTAGGAGTATGTTTTGACAAATTGCAATGATAATCATTTAAATAGGAAGAAGGTTTAGATTGCCTAGATGATTTTATGATATTAGAAGGAAAAGGTATATCTGGAGTATTGTGTGTTGATTCAGAAGTATTAGGAGGAATGGTGAAATCAGAAGCTGGGCTGATTGGAGAAGGGGGATCAAATAGGTGAAAGTTGGGTGTGTGTGTGTCATTATCATTAGGAAGGGTAGTTTGGCCATTGAATTGGTTAAAAAAGTTTGGATCTTTAAAGGGGAATGTGGTTTCATGAAAAACCACATTTCTTGAATGAAAAATGGTGTGATTAGTAATGTCTAACAGCTTATAACCCTTAATACCTGGGGTATAGCCCAAGAAAATACTTTTAATTGCTCTAGGATCAAACTTGGATATGTGGTCTTTAAGTGTAGCGGCAAAGGACAGACAACCAAAAACTTTAAGAAATGAATAATCCACTGATTTTTGAAATAAAATGGTATAAGGACAGACATTATTTAAAAGGGGAGTGGGAGTTCTATTAATTAGGTAAACTGAAGTAAGGATACTTTCAGTCCAGTAGGTGAGAGGTAAATTGGACTTAAACATTAAAGCTCTAGCAGTGTTTAAAATGTGTAGGTGCTTTCTTTCCACTCTAGCATTCTGTTGAGGTGTTTCTATGCCAGAATATTGATGTAAAATGCCCAACTTAGTAAATAAATCAGAAAAAATTAGTTCCTTAGCATTGTCACTTCTAAAGGATTTAATAGTAGTGTTAAATTGATTTGAAATCATTTTAATAAATTTTGGAATGATAAAATGTACAATAGACTTAGCCTGCATTAAAAAAACCCAAGTAAATCTAGATACATCCTCAACAAGTGTGAGAAAATATCTATAACTATTATGAGAAGAAATTTTAAAAGGACCCCATGTATCACAATGAACAAGGTCAAAAAGTTTAGAAGAAATAGTAGTACTAGAGGAATAAGGGAGAGTTTTCTGTTTGGCAAGGGGGCATATGTGACAAATATGTTTATTAAGAGTATGTAGTGAAGGTAAATCAATTACAGAATCAAGTAAATGAAGCCTATCCATAGCTAAATGACCTAGTCTATTGTGCCATGTTTCTACTGAAATTTTATTACAAAATGAAGAGTGAGTAGCTGATAGGTGTTGCAGAATGTATAGGCCATCAATAAGATCACCCTTGCCAATCATCTCCAAAGAAGTCAGGTCCTGGATAGTAAAATGTCTAGGTTCAAAATGGATGCTGAAATTAGAGGAATCTAACAATGCACTAACAGATAACAAGTTAAATTTAAAATGAGGAACATAAAGAACATGTTGTAGGGTAATCTTATCATTTAAATGAGTTGAACTTTGAAAGAATGCAGGGATTATAAAATTATTAGGAAGTGTAATTATAGTATTAGTAGCAGGCACAAGATTAGTGAAGTAATGAATATTATTACATATATGGTTTGAAGCCCCTGAATCTATAATCCAACAATCTTTATATGCATTTGTAAGGGAAGATAAAGTAGATGAACAGGTACCTGACTGCACATTGACTGTGCAGGATGTGGAAGATGTAGAAGTATCTTTTGGTTCTGTGTAGGTTGTTGTGCCATTCAGTTGTGTAGTAAAGAGTTTGGACAGTTCTGTGTACTGATCTGGTGATAATGTGTGTATGAAATTTTGTAGTGTAGGTGTTGAATCTGATGAAGTAGAACCAGCTGACATAGTGTTGATGCTCTGTGTAGAAGGTGGAAATCTTGGGGCAGGAGCCCTGTAACCAGGTGGATAGCCATGGAGTTTGAAGCAAGTAGTGATTGTGTGACCAGGCATTTGACAGTTAGTGCAAAACGGCCTGCCTGGTCTTGGAAAGGAATTATTGTAGGGTGGTCTTGTAGTGGGTCTGTAGTTAGTGGAGGAAGGGTTTCTAAATTGGGTCTGGGATTGAAAATTGTTAGCTGGAGGTCTGTTTGGTGGAAAGGATGTGTTTGATTTGTTTGCAAAGGCCATAGTACTAAGATCACCACTAGATAGAGATGTAGAATTAATGGCTCTTTGAGTTTCTTCTTCGGAGACTAAAGAGTAAGCCTTAGGGACATCAGGTAGAGGATCCATTAAAAGCAACTGACTACGGGTGTGGGAAAGGGAATCTTGAAGTCCCATAAGAAAGATTAGGAGATATAAGATGTCAAAGTAGTTTTCAAGTTGGCCACAGGTACATTTGGGTCTGAAATTGCATATTTCATCCCAAATGGCCTTTAATTTTGAGTAATATTCATCAACTGACAGTGACTGTTGATGCAGGGTGAAAAGATTCCTGTGAAGTTGGAACATACGGGGGCCATGAGCCTGCTGAAAACGCTGCTTCAGTTCTGTCCAAAGTGCAATAGCCAATGTGTGGTTCTGCACAGTGTGATTGATGATAGGGAGAGGGAGTTCAAGATCCAAGAGATGACAATGGTGTTATTACGTTCACAATAATTGCAAAGGATGGTGTCTTCAGGTGGTTTAGGTATGGATCCATCAATGAACCCAAGTTTATTCTTAACTTTGAGAGCACGTATCATTGATTTTGACCATGTTTGATAGTGCTTGTCTGTGAGTTTTTCAGATACTAAGAGGACTCCTGGGCCATCAGCGGGGTGTAAATAAAATGGGGTAGAAGGATCCTCAATCTCAGGTCATACCCTTGAGGTAGAGGATGATGAAAGAGTGGAGTCAGTGGCTGCGGATGAAGAATCCATGGATCAAGAAAGTGGTTCTTGGGCAAGAAAGGTGAGAAAAAATGTGTATAGACAGGATGAAAAGACTAACTGGGATGATGGGAATTAGAAAAAGCAAAGTGGAATATGATAATATGGAATGGAGTGATGGATCTGAATAGAAAAAAAAAATGAAGATGAAGATGGGAAAAGAAAATATGAGACTGAATTTGTATACCTGATTGAAATTGAAATACTGGTTGGGAAGTAAGACTACAGAGTGGAACTGATCTGGAGATTGGCAGCGGGAGGAATTCTGTGATGATGATTGATGAATGCAGTTGATTGAAGGAATTCTGGAGAAGAATTCTTTGATTATTTGTAAAGAAGATGAATAAAAACAATGGCTAGAAGAGTTGTATCTCTACTGATACCATGTTAATATTTAGAATATTGAATATATGAATATATGTGTATATGTATACGGCAAGGTATATTGAATTGAGAGAATTTCTAAGTTAAATGCTATGTTTATTAATCTGTAGAATTGTACAATAATCAGCCTAAAAACACCTATAAATAGAGAAGATACAACAGGGGTAAAAATGTAAATACATAAAGGATAAAATAACAAACTTAATAATAGGTTCGGTTACGGAAAAAACGGGTTAGACCCGTGTACAAATAACCCGAACATGAAATAACCCGGATTAACTATTTGACCTAATTCCTAAATTAATCAATCACAATTTCTTCTTCGCTTTTATCTCCTTTTCTCTTATTTCTTCTTTGCTGCTGAAATTCTTCTCTGTTAATTAGGAATTGAACAAAACTCATATAAGAGTGTGATTAATCACAAAATAGATTCAATACCCTTATCATGTAAATGGATAGGTTTGAACAAATAGAGTGTGTACAAGATCTTTTATAGAAATGAAGGTATTCCACATGAACTATCACCTAAAATACCCTTATCATGTAATTGGATAGGTATGACTACAAGACTTTTTATAAAAATGAAGAAAGTATTACACATGAACTATCACCTAAATTATCCTTATTTGCCTACTAAAACGTGTCATGAAAAAATTGACTCAAATTGGAACCAAAAATTGACTCAAAATGTTACATGTCTAGCACTTGTCAAATCACAGCTACCTCACCACCCCCTACTTGTCTACGTGGCAGTTCAAGACCTCTTCCCCCTACTCCCTATAATTTAATAAAATAAATAAATAACCCCCCTCCATTTCTTCAATATCTTTACTACCTCACTAGCTATAATTCTGCAAAAGAGTTCACCAATTAATAAAAATATAAAACTAATTATAATAATTGTTCATGCATGGCCGCGGAGAAAATCCCACCGGGAAAGCCGACAAGCATGGAGTCAATCATGCTTGACAAAGGGGCTAAGATGTTACAATCTCTGAAGCCCATCAAACAAATGAATCAACACATATGCACTTTTGCTCTCTACAACCACGACATGTCTCGCCAAATCGAGACTCACCATTATGTTTCTCGGGTCAACCAAGACTTCCTTCAATGCGCCGTTTACGATTCTGATGATTCTACCGGCCGCCTCATCGGTCCTACTCAATTCCTCATATTTAATTTTTTTCTGTTTTTGGGATTGTTTATTAGTATAATTTATCGATTTTATTGGTTATGCGATTTATTTTAGAGCTATATGCTAGATTACCCTTTTTGTTATATCTAGTAATCAAAAATTATTCTCATGTTTTATTTTTATTAGCGAAAATTTCATTGTTTTCTTTCTTTTTAATGTCACGGGAGATTAATGAGGTTATTATCAGTATTTTAGTGTATGGGTTATTTGTCAATTTTCAAATTTAATAAGGGAATTATTTAAGAGGGGATTATTGCTTATTTAGATGAATATGGGTGTTTTTGCATTCATTAGTGGGTATAATTGTCATTTTGACTTGGAAGTGGGATATATAAGTCATAAAATTTGGGATTGTTTATTAGTTTAATTTCTCGGTTTTATTGGTTATGCGATTAATTTTAGAATTAAATGCAAAATTATCCTTTTTGTCTAATTATTTAAAAATTAATTTTCTTGTGTTATTTTTATTAGCAAAATTTTATTGATTTTTTAATTGAGGGAAAAACACTTTTGGTCCCAAACTTTACTACAAAAAATACTTTTGGTACCATAATTCGCAGAAAAACAGATTTGGTACCACAATTTAGAGAGTCTTGACACATTTAGTCATTCCGTTAAATTTTGGACGGAAATTTCACGCGTGACCATCACGCTCGCGTCAAGCGCGTCAAGTTCAAATTGGTCACGAGCGTGAGAAATTCGGTCAAAACACTTTTGGTCCCAAATTTTACCCCAGAAAACACATTTGGTACCATGCTTTGCAAAAAAACAGATTTGGTACCACAATTTACATACTCTTGACACATTTAGTGTCCTTGTTAAATTGATAAAAATCACATATAATGAACAGACAACAGTTTAATTATATGTGATTTTTATCAATTTAACGGGGACACTAAATGTGTCAAGAGTATGTAAATTGTGGTACCAAATCTGTTTTTCTGCAAAGCATGGTACCAAATGTGTTTTCTGGGGTAAAGTTTGGGAACAAAAGTGTTTTGACCGATTTGTCACGTGCAAAACTCGTGAACTTAACGGGCGCGTGACGGTCACGCACGAAATTTCCGTCCAAAATTTAACGAATGACTAAATGTGTTAAGATTCTCTAAATTGTGGTACCAAATCTGTTTTTCTGCGAATTATGGTACTAAAAGTGTTTTTTGGGGTAAAGTTTGGGACCAGAAGTGTTTTTCCCTCTTTTTTAATTAGAAAAACAATTATATAAAAAAATTTATAATTCCTAGGGATAGGGAGTAACGGGAGGTTAATGAGGTTATTATTAATATTTTATGTATATTATTTGTCAAATTTAATAGGAGAATTATTTGACAGAGGATTATTGTTAATTTGGGTGAATATCGGGTGTTTTTCATCCTTTGATGGGTATAAATGTCATTTTGGCTAAGAATGGGGTATAAAAATAATAGTTATTAGATCGAGTATTTTTGCATTTCTTGCAGTAATTTTATTGTGTTTATTGTGTGACTTGATCGGTTGTTCTTCAGGAGTGGAGTACATTGTATCTGATCGAATATTTGAAAATCTGTCTCCGGATGAACAAAAACTATGGCACTCTCATGCCTATGAGGTTTATTTAATCTTTGATTCATCTCATGCATCTTAATTGAAATTTTCTGCAATCCTTGTGGATTGGATAGTATAACATTAATTATTCATGTATGGTTTTATTTGTGTGCATCAGGTAAAATCAGGACTATTGGTGACTCCACGGGTTCCGGAAATGATTGCCAAACCCGAACTCGAGAATCTTGCTAAGACATACGGCAAGTTTTGGTGCACATGGCAGACCGACAGAGGTAAGTGTATTCTTTGATTAAGATTTCGTCTTTCTTGGTATGTTTTTGATAACTTTGATACTAGAAATTTTGATTCGAAAAATTGTAAATTAAATTAGCTGAGTGAAATGCAGAAATGCTCCTAAAGCTCTGACTACTTGGTAAAAATTCTTTACAGTTATTTTATTGATAAAAACCACCATTTGCTTTCTCTATTAGGAGTACGATTCTGGGGTACATATTAGAAAAATGATAATTATATCCTACCGACAAAATTTAGAAACTGCGAAAATATATCTACTCATCTACAAAATTGAGTTCTAAATAGCCTTCTATTCACTTAAAAATATTGATAATAATTTATTAATAAAAACACAGTGAAGCTTTTTAGGCAAAGCCCTTTGAAATATAAATTACAGGAGAATTGTATTTGGTATCAAATTGTATATTGATTTGTATCAAGAAAAAATAGGTCTAATACTTTTTATATCATAATTTAACAAATTGTTTCATTCAGTACCGCCGTTAAGAAAATTAAAGATGTCGTGAATCAAATTAGTTTAATATACAAGTTTTAGATAATTTAATAATATTTTAATTTAATTTTTTAGATTTAAATATTGTTTAATTTATTAATATTGTTTATAAATCAAATTAGTTTAATAGATACTTGAATAGAACAAGTAAACTCTAGTGGTCATATTCGAGCCAATTATGGAATTGGCTATATTGTGGTGTGAAATTGCCTAGCAAATTTAAGGATGCTAGCTCAAAATGTTATCGAAGAATTTAAGCTATTAAAAGTAATGACATCAATTTTGCAGTAATTAAATTAACTTAAAAGGCCATCATGTCATCAACTTTACAGTGATTTTAGATTTTTTTTTAATTGCAGTATTGAATATGAAATGATTTGTTAAATTATGGTACCAAATGTGTTGATTTCTTTTTTTTTCCATACCATAAGTGAAGATCGATAAAAGTTAGGTACCAAAAATGCAATTCTCTTTACAATTTACTCATTAATTTTGTTTCAATTGACTAAGAACAATTTTTTTCTTGATTGAAAAAGCTAATTTATCTAATTCCAAATATATCTTACTACACATGCATTAAACTATTAATTTTTGCTATATATATTTGTATGTAGGTGACAAGCTTCCAATAGGTCCGCCGTCACTAATGATGTCCCCACAGGGGGTTAACTTGGGGATGGTGAAGCCGGTTCTAGTGACAAAGAGGGATGACAAGTACAATATATCTAGCGATGCTTTGAAAGCGGCACGGGTCGAAATAGCAGAGCCCGAGTGGATTAATCCTCAGGCTGATTATTGGAGGCAGCACGGAAAGGGTTTTGCCGTTGATGTGGAGGAGTCGGAGATGAAACTAAGAGCACCCTTTCCTTGAGCTAGTGCAAGGGTTACTTTATATATAAAGAGTACGGATGCTTTTGTCTTTGATCAGGGTGTATAATATTGTATGTTTTACACTTCGTTAGCCTCGTGTGGAACGTTATACTCTGAACATGTATTCGCGTGTTACAGGGTAATAATGTCGATATAGATGCTTTTGATCAATCTCGCCTCTATAAGTGGCTTATATTCTTAAGTATCATTACCACATCTCTATTGGGTTTTAGGGTAAGTGGACAAAATATGGTTGCTTAGATAGTTCAATTGAATCTTGCGTATTAATGTACATTATTGGGGTAGATATACACGTGAGGATAAAAAATATCTTTCGATCATGCACATTTGTCACTCATTAAATATCACAATGGATTCCATTCAATATCACAATGGATTCAACTATGGGATTGTTCATTCAATATCTCAATAGATTCAACTATGGAATTGTATTCGTACAGCTTTGTCGATTTAATTAACTTATACTGAAACCAAAATTCTATGAAATTAATAATATAACCCATAATAATTATTTAAGGAAAGACAAGTCTTGTTCATAATTTAATCAATACAAAGATAATTATATTATTTTTACGCCTCGCTACAAACCAAGAGAATGATGAAAAGTTAAACATCCGCATATGGAAAATTTGTTTTCTTTGAGAGGTATTTTATATTCAAATTTACATAAGTATTAAATTTTTGTAATTTATTTCTAATTAGGTTATTGCTGAGGTATTTTTCAATAACATATTAAAATTCAAAGAACAATACAAATTAGCAAAATTGATGGTCAACCTAGCTATGCTTTCATATAGTGTTTTGAATTCAAAGAACTAATCAATTTTGCCAATTTGACTCGTCGGTCTAAACATATTTTGATCGATTCAACCTATTTTAACATCAATTTCACCGATTTAAAACGTTATGGTCTGATTTGACTCATTTTTTCGCCAATCTCACATGCTTTTAACTAATTTCATCAATTTACCCGTTTTTTCATCGATTTCAGACATTTTTATTTATCAATTTTATCTTTATCGATTTAAAATATTTGGACCAATACAACCTTTTTTCAACGTTTTCACCCATTTTCATCGATTTTCGCCATTTTCGTCAATTGTTTTTTTTCACAAATTTTATCAACTTGTTTGTTTATCGATTTAACCGTATTCACACATTTTCCAAAATAATTAATTTTTTTTAACCGGATTCATGCGTTTTTACTAATATTTCATCAGTTTCACATGTTCCGGATATGTTAAACCCATTTTAAATCGAATTCACCAATTTTTTTCTTCAATTTAACTTAAATTATCCATTTTCAATAACTTAACTCATTTTCACCATTTTTCCACCAATTTACAAATTTACACGTGTTTTTACTAATTTTATCGATGTTTAAAATCAATGAAAATATATGAAATTTATGAACCTATTAAAATTTTAGTTAATCCATTGAAAAATGAATTTAATCAATGAAAAATCTGATTAAATCGATTGAAAACGAGTTTCATAGTGTTTTGAATTCAAAGAACAATACAAATTAGCAAACTTGATAGTCAACCTGGCTATGCTTTCACAGTTTGTTGAATTCAAAGAACTAATCATAGTGTTTTGAATTCAAAGAATAATATAAATTAGGAAAATTGATGGTCAACGTATTCTTTCAATATGTATTTAAATTCAATTTATAGCACATAATATGAAATATTAAATCAAATTTGATCAATATGTTGTTCAATTTCACTCAACTTTGACACTCTTAGTTGAGAGATATTTATCTATGTTTAGTTAACAATTTGCGGAGTATTTTATCACTCAAACGTCTTTGCCAACACAAGAAAATATATGATAATATTTAAATTTTCATCGTTTTAGTTAAAAAATAAAAAATTTAAGTTTTTCAATTAATGAAATGAAAAATAATGTGTATATATATTTTCAAAACTCTTGTTTGACTTAAGACTTTTATTTTTCTTAAATTATTATTTTTTTCACGATATTTCCTATTGGTTCTGATAAACTTCTGAAAAAGTTTCAAATATTTAATTGATCGAAACATAAAATTGAATGAAATTTTGATCCACAATTTAGAAAAAGTTAAGATGTATATATGAGATACCACATCTTAACTAAGTCAACATAAACCACAATTTCTGGACAATTTTTTTTATGATGACAAGGCAATCGAACATTTAAAATTTTAGATTTGAGCATTCATCACTTAGATATCATTCGAAAATGTTCTCTTGAGTGAATTAGAAAAATTCCATTTTCAAAAAAATTAATTTGAAGAAAGCCATTTTACTAAAGGGATGATATTTGCATTAGTATCCTTTATTTCTTTAATTTGCGATATAGTACCTTTTATTTTTAATTAATGTTTGTTACTTGTTTTCTATATGATATATCAATTTCTATATATGTAATTCATATTCGAAATCAGTTTTTCCGTCTTTCTAATATATTTATTTTAAATTTTATTATTTCTAACGTATAAGATTGAATTTCTAGAAATTGTATATAAGACAACGTGTCTTTGTTGATGGAATAGTATCCTGCAAGCCAACTGATTTGATTGCATTTAATAAATAATAATTAAAAGAACTATTTAATTTGATTAATAAATACATTTATTTATATGGTCATCTTCATCTTATGAATAATTATCTAACATAAGGATGGAAGTCTTTAGATCACAGGGTTATGAGACAACTCGTGGACTGATCTAAAATTAATTCAATGGTCGTAGAATTCATTCGAGATGGGACATCAATGGATTTGGTTAGACCATCACGAATGTGTATACTCCGATGAACTGGAGGATGATGGGGTCCACGAGCATGACTGAGATGGTCGATATACACGAATGGGTGGCTTGCTGGGATGACAAGCGCACTGAATACCCCACCTAGGAAATAACTCACCATGGAAGTGGTAGTCGCATATCGGGGATGAAGTTATGCCTATTTACAATAGTGTACGAGAAACGATCCTTATTACTTGAGGTGATTGGGATCATCTGGTGCACGAACGTCTATGCTTTGATATGAGTCCGACTGACTGGAGTCGACCAGAAGGTCTTTGTGGGTTCATGTTGGATATAGAGGAACGTGTATGCAGGTTCATATCATCAACAGAGGATCCGATGACCCGACTTGATAGGTTAGGAGTTTCTCCTATGAAAATTTGTGAGAAACGTATTCCGGTAAATCCTTGGCCAAGCTATCTGACGACTTTATGAAAGTAGATCATAAAGGTTAAGTCAAAGGGAATAGTTTCGAGACCAGAATACATATAGTCGAGACAAGTAAGGAAACTGACGAAAGTCCATAACCTTAGTCTTGACTGGGAGACCAACTAATGGAAGGATTAAGGCGTACGTGGTAATTGTAATGGCTAAAGGTTCACTGAATTATTTCACCAGTGATTAGACTCTACAGGCTTGTGGCCAGACATCAACTGTGGAGTGTGGGAGAATTTCCAAATTAGCAGGGGTGTTAATTTTGGAATGGGCAATCGACAGAGTGTTCGATTGATTTAAAGTATATGTTTACTCGAATAATTAAATCTATATTTAATTATAACCCGCGGCCAATTATGTGGTGAACCTATTTAGAAGTTAAATCTTGTTAGAAATCCTATTAGGGCTAGGATTACAGATCTATAAATGAGTCTCATTAAGTCTTGGGGAAAACACAAGACACAATACTAAATACACACTTTGTATAACTCTTCAAAAGCAAGAAAAAGAAAAACTCTCTCACTCTTCCCTAAGCCCTAGTCGCTGCCCCTACCCCTTACAGAAGTCGATCGACTTCTGTCATTTCTTCTGGAGTTTCGTATCTTGATTTCTTCTGTGTTCTAGCCGATCAGAGTTCTCAAGGTTTTCGTGTGTATGTGGTGTACTGAACCGTAGAGGCGCAACACGTGGGGCTCTAAGTAAAAGCTTGGAACTAAAAGTAAAAATTGAAAGAAGTCGAGTTCGCATCTCCGGGAATTTCCCACAAAGCAGAGTTTGGCTCGGAAGTGATAGGAAGCAGGTATAACTTAATCTAGCAATTATTAAACTTGTTTAATATTAGTTTAAATATATATCGGATTGTATCCTGGCAAGATTCCCAAGGGAAGCCTAAAAAGTTTTATATTTTCGCTGCCTGAGGCTCGTTTTCCCATAAGAATCCCAACATTTGTTATGTTCAATTTTTTCGTTAATTCTTTGTAATTTATGTTGTAAATAATTCAAAATTATATGGATGTCCATAACTCCCAAATAATATCCTTACAATTAAGCATAATCTTGTAACCCCCTATTTTGTAATCCCCAACTTTGTAACCCCCTAATAAATTGTATATTCTCATTTATGTTATTTTTGTAACCTACACTTTGTATTTGAAATTCAAGGCCTATAAATAGTGCCTATGTATGATGCTTGTAAAACCAATTTCATATGAATGAGAAATACTTTATCTCCTATTTTATTCTCTACATTTTTAGTTGTCTTATTATTTTAGAATAATTTCATAACACGTTATCAGCACGATTCGCTTAAAGATCCTGATTAATCCAGATCCAGTATCTTTGTTGAATTTGATCTAGGTAAAATATCCAATTTCTCTTTTACATGAATCCATCACGTATTGATTTTACATATTGAAGTAATAAAATCGATTTTATGGGTGCAGTAGTTTTCCTGTCTTTTCCCATATCATGAATCTGTTTTTACACAAATATTGTCAAGTGAATTAATGTAATGGTATTGTGAAGCCCTACACAAATATAAAAAAGGAACTTTTGAAGCAATCTGATGAAGAAACAAGTTCTTTGAGCAGTATTGAATTACCAATTTAACATTGTTTCTACTACCTATCATTCTACTACAGTTGCGTACGCATGTTTGTATCACTGTAAAAGAAAGAACCCGAAGTTCTAAAAATCTAAATATTTTGTTAGGCTCGAAGCCTAAATGATAAAACTGAGAATCTAAAAGTTTTGGTAAATTTTTATGTTAGGCTTGAAGCCTAGGTTATGAACTCAAACCCGAAGATTTGAGGACATTTTTCGCATTTTATATGACATGGATTAATAATATTGAAATCCATTAGAATGCAAAAAGTCTCAAAATACAATCATAAAATGAAAAATGTGACGATTGATAAAGATAAAGTAAAGGCAATGCTTCATTCGTAATTTCATCTTATAGGATTGAAATTCCAATATATTTTAGTAGAGGGCCCATTTGTCCTAAAATATTTGGAGAAATTATTTTTACACCAAAGTTGTGATTGTTTCCACTTGAGTAAAACTATATTCATGTGAATTGAACTGTTCCTATTATAGTCCAAGCTAAACGACAAATTTAAGCTCGTGTTCATCTTTGGCATGAATTCATAATATGTTTTTAAGGCAATTGAAAGGTCGAGATTTCTTGTATCGACAATTTGAATATTTATAATTACTGGACTAATATGGACTTGAATAAAGAGAGCAACTTTCTAATTACATTTTTCCTTAAAAGCTTGCTATGAAAGTTTGCACTTGATGTTGCGATATTTTAAACTAGTAAATACAGTCCACGATTAAAAATTAGTTTTCAATTGAAACTATTTGGAGATATACAATTTTCGGAATTCTAAATTCTTTATATGTACGTGGAGAGATTTTAAGAAATACTATCAATTGAATTCTGGTAGTTGAACAAATGAAACATTGATGAAAAAACTCCTATTATGATTGATAAGCATTCCCCGAATTGGATGCAAATGTTAATATAATGATTTATTCCTAGGGGTGAACGTACATGATTCATTCTCATAAATGAATGGAATGCACATTAGATATTGACATGAATTATGCATGATCAATTTTTATTATGTAAATGTATTTCATATAATAATTGCATAATACCACTCGATGCGAAAAGATATAGTGGTAAAATTTGACAAAACTATGCTATGCAAATTGATTCTACAAAGCGTCAAAATGACACTTGTTGAAATAAACATTCATCAAGTAAAAATAAATTACGACGATGTAAGTGACATTCTTGATGGTAATGATTGAACCACTTAACATTAACTTTAGAATTTTGATAAATTCTATTGGGATAAGTAGAGCTAATAATGATAATAAAATAATATTGATTAATAAAGTTTATGGCATAACTTTTTTTGAATTTCTAATATGATTTATTATAATTCAATTATGTATTTAGGTATGGTTTGAATGAATGGTAAAAATATATGTGATAAAAGTCAATGTATGGCAATTCATATTAAAAATTAAGATTATATATTATCATGCTTGAAATGTAAATATGATCTTCTCATGTTGTTTATGATTTTAAAGAAATTATTTTTTTCTTAAATAAATAAATAAATAAAAAGAAACGTAGATATATATATATATATATATATATATATATATATATATATATATATATATATATATATATATATGATATTCTTTATGCCTTACTTGTGTTTATTTATCTTATCTCATGTCGTGGTTAAAAGTAAAATGAAAACTAGTTAACTTCATAATTATTTCATTTGATTAAATTATTCACTAAGTCATAAGCTATATGAGGTTACTTTGATGTGATTATTGAGCTTATGAATCCTTAATAATGAGTAAAGACTTATTATTTTGATTATCCTCATTTATTTAAGACTTCGAATGTGGGAATTTTATAGAAATGTGTTTGTACAATTGAAACACATATTACGGTTTACTGATCAAAATAAATTTGTCATGACCGGTTAGACCATCCCGAATAAATTATGATGCGGAAAAAAAATTTAATCAGAGTTCATATAGATCTTCACTGAAGAACCAGAAGATTCTTCAATTCAAAGAATCATTTTGTGCTGCTTATTCTCAAAGTCAATTGATTACTAAATCATTTCAATTAAGAATGGGTAAGAATCTCCAGCATTTTTGAAACACATTCAATGTGATATTTGTGGGCCCACTCATTTTTCTATGTGGATTTTAATAGATGCATCTACACAAATGTGACATATGTGTTTATTGTCAACCTGCAACCTTGATGTTTGTGGAATTATTTGCGCAAATAATTAAATTAAGAGGACAATTTTGAGATTATGGAATTAAGACGTATTAATAATGCTGGTGAATTCATATATCTGATTTTCAATTGCTATTGAGAGTCATGTTGCGCATATTCATACACAAAATAATTTAATAGAATTATTCATCAAACGCCTCTAGTTAATTGCTAAAATTATTAATGAGAACAAAACTTTTGTTCAACATGTAAATATATTGTTTTACATGTAGCAAGCACCTGTGTGCATCATGCCAACAAATTATGATAATTTCTCCCTGATGAAACTAACTCTTGGTCAGGAGCCAAACACCCCCATCTTAGAATTTAAGGATGTACGACATATATTCCAATTGCTCCACCACAACGCACAAAGATGGGTCCTCAAAAGAGGTTGGGAATATATTTTGGATATGAATCCCCATCCATAATAAATATCTTGATCAAATCACTTAAAATTTATTTACGGCATGGTTTGTCGAGTGTCATTTTGAAGATATAATATTTCTAACATCAGGGGGAGGTAATAAAGAGCTGGTAAAAGAAATTACACGAAAAACATTAAACATTATCTTCTCTAGATCCTCGAAAAAAATAGTGTACACTAGAAGTCCAGAAGATAATTATTTGCAACATATAGCAAATCAACTGCCAGATGAATTTACTAATATAAAAAGAGTTATTAAATCTCATATACCAGCTAGATATGCTCCAATTCAAATGAAATAAATTGGTTCTAATGATAAAAATCCTCTTAAAATAAAAAAAAGGAGCTAATATTGAAGATGGTCATATTATGGAGGCAAGCACTCATGAAGAATCGCAAGACATAACTAATAGATACTACCCCAGTAGAGGTTCAGGTACCTAAAAATAATAAAATAAAGAGATATCTATAAGTTATGTCACTACGAGAAAAAGATGGAACCGAAATAAAACAGTTGTCGATAGCAATTTTGCATATAATGTTGCTGTGAAAATTATAAACGAGAATGAGGATCTTGAACCTAAATCTGTTGAAGAATGTAGTCATAGAATAGATTGGCCAAAATGGAAAGACGCAATTCAAGCAGAATTAAGTTCACTGTCAAAACGTGAAGTCTTTGGACCAGTAGTCCAAACACCCAAAGGAGTAAAACCCATTGGTTATAAATGGGTATTTGTGCGAAAACGAAATGAGAAAAATGAAGTTGTTAGATACAAAGCACGACTAGTAGCACAAGGGTTTTCGCAGAGACCTGGAATTGATTATGAGGAGACCTATTCTCCTGTGGTGGATGCAATTACGTTTAGATATCTTATTAGTCTGGCAGTACGTGAAAAACTAGATTTGCGTCTAATGGATGTTGTTACAGCCTATTTATATGGCTCGCTGGATACAAAAATTTATATGAATGTCTCTGAAGGATTTAAAATTTCCAATGCATGTGGAAACTCCCGGGAAAATTGTTCAATACGCTTCGTAAATCTTTATATGGACTAAAACAATTTGTGCGTATGTGGTATAATTGGCTTAGTGAATACTTGTCGAAAGACGGTTATAAAAGTGATCCGATATGCCCATGTGTATTTATAAAAAGATTCAGATCAGAGTTTGTTATAATAGCTATTTATGTTGATGATCTGAATATTATTAGAACTCCAGAAGAGCTTCAAAATCAGTTGATTATTTAAGGAAAGAATTCGAGATGAAAGATCTTGGAAAAAAAGATTTTTCGTCCTCGTGAGGATAATGAAGAACTCCTTGGTCCTGAAGTACCATATCTCAGCGCTATAGCAGCATTGATGTATCTTGCTAATAGTACACGTCCTGATATATCTTTTGCTGTAAGTTTATTAGCAAGATTTAGTTCTTCTCCTACTCGTCGACATTGGAATGGAGTGAAGCATATATTTCGATACCTCCGAGGAACAATTGATATGGGTTTACTTTATACCAATAATCCAAAATCACAATTAGTTGGCTATGCTGATGTGGGATACTTATCTGATCCACATAAAGCCTGCTTTCAAACAGGTTATGTGTTCACAAATGGAGGAACGGCCATTTCATGGCGTTCTACTAAACAAACTTTAGTTGCCACTTCATCAAATCATGCAGAAATAATCGCAATGCATGAGGCAAGTCGAGAGTGTGTTTGGCTAAGATCGATGACTCATTATATCCAAGGGATGTGTGGTATATTATTTGAGAAAAATACCCCAACAATTTTATATGAAGATAACACAGCCTGCATGGCAACTAAAAGAAGGGTACATTAAAGGAGATAGAATGAAACATATTTCACCAAAATTCTTCTTCACTCATGATCTTCAGAAGAATGGTGACATAGATGTTCAACAAATTCGTTCATCTGAAAATCTAGCAGATTTGTTAACCAAGGCATTGCCAACTACCACATTTGAGAAATTGATTAATAGAATTGGGATATGTCGACTTAAATCCATTAAGTAATTTTGTTATCAGGGGGAGTAAATACATGTTGCATTCTTTTTTCCTAGACTAGGTTTTTGTCCCACTGGGTTTTTCCTAGTAAGGTTTTTAACGAGGCACATAACTATTTTATGGACATCCAAGGGGGAGTGTTGTGAATAATTCAAAATTATATGGATGTCCATAACTCCCAAGTAATATCCTTACAATTAAGCATAATCTTGTAACCCCCTATTTTGTAATCCCCAACTTTGTAACCCCCTAAATAAATTGTATATTCTCATTTATGTTATTTTTGTAACCTACACTTTGTATTTGAAATTCAAGGCCTATAAATAGTGCCTATGTATGATGCTTGTAAAACCAATTTCATATGAATGAGAAATACTTTATCTCCTATTTTATTCTCTACATTGTCAGTTGTCTTATTATTTTAGAATAATTTCATAACATTTTCTATATTTTCTCCATTTTCGTTGCTTGGCTATGATACCAAAAATTGGTCAGAGGCAGCGGATATCTGTTGATAGGATCTTGTACTCACGGTGCGGTAAACTAAACACAAACCCAATCTCGAATTTACATATTATGCACGAATTTCTTTCTTCTTTTATTCTTTTTTCTATAATTTTTTTATTCATCTTAGTAGACGTCGTTCTTAAATATTCTAACCTTTCTTTGCACTTATTTTCAGGATTATTATTCATAGTTTTTCTTTTAAAAACTTACTTAAATCTGATACTTCTTTTTGTAATCTTGTATATTCACTCTCTTCTTTCGAGATTTTTTTGATTTTTCTAGAAGTAATTGTTTGACGTAGGGTTGTCTAAATGAGATTGATTTTCTAATTTGATTACCAGTTTCTCCTAATGTTATTTCTTTCATGTGTAATTTCTTTATTTGAGCTATTTCTTCAAACAATTTGTCTAAATAAATTGATTCATGATCTAAAAAAATTATGCTATGACGACTGTTTGTTAATGCATATTCAACCGTATATGTTAAACTAAACAGTTGATCTCCTTCTTCCATTAAATCTTTTCGGGCAAATTTTATCCTAAACAAATACTACTATCTAAATTCTTTGTTGATAATGGGATTTCATGTTTAATTCATAGATTGAATTTTAAAGTTTTATAAGCTAGATTTCCCATTGTTATTCCTAGGACTGAATCTTTAGTTTCTTCTATTCTTCGGTCATAAGCTATTAAAGTTATTGGTGAATTCATTCCTTCTTTAAAAGTGGATTAAATAATACTTGTATGTGGCAATTTGTATGTATCCAATTTTGTTTCTATCTCATTACGAATTCTTTGTATTCTAGATGCTATTTGTTCACTGTCTATTAAGGGAATTATAATAGTTCATCTAGTACTTTTTATATCTATAGGTATTTCTTGGGTAAAAAAAAAAAATCCTTGATATGTAACATTCTTTCTTTGTAATCTTTCAAGTACTGATTTATTAAAATGTTGTCCTTCTTTGAAATCTAATTTTGTTTTTTTAGTTTTTTTCTTTTTGTGTTCAATAATTGCTTGGGCTGAATATGTTCCAAAAGTTTCTTCTTGTTCTAGTATCTGTATATGTTCGTCCATTTAAGGTTTTTTTGTTTATTTCGTAATATTGTAGCTTAATTCTAGGAATTTCTATATTGTACATCGTTCTGTGCTTAGAGTTTATTTGATGACTTTTATTTTCTAAAAATATGTTCCTAACAAGGCATCTGCTCCTATATTACTTTCGTCGATATAGATGGATAACTTAAAGTTTAATTCTTCATTAAACATTAATTCTATGTAAGTTTGTTTATTACATTCTTTTGATGCATTTATGTTCTATTTCTATGACTAGTGCTTCGGCAATAATTATTGTGTATTAAGGGTGAACATGTGAGAGAGAAGCTCCTGTATCAATAATAGTAGATACTATGGGTTCTCTATAAGTTCTCCTAATATATAATATTGTAAATAGTTATTCGTAGAAACCAAGTCTAAATTTATAAAACTCATTTTCTGCATACATCTAAATATCTAGCTAAAACATAAATCATTTGTATAATAAAACATTCAATGTCTATGTTATTGTTTTACGGATTAGTTTGAATACATAAACATGACATACCTGAAAAATGAATTGTTTTAGTTGATGCTCGCTGCTTTATTTTGATGGATTTGTTGATTATGAATAGCTTAGAACTGATGAATGAATGCATTGATTGATGATTTTTAATTATGTATGGATAGATTTTTCCTATTCAGAACTGTAAAAATTCAGGGAAGAATTTTCAAGAGAGAGAAGATAAACAAACGTGTATTGTTATTATTTCACTCTGCCCTTCAACTACATAGGGGATTCATATTTATAGGCGAACAGAATAAGTTCTGTCCACACATTACAAACAAGTGAAGGGATAAGAGTGGGGGTACATTTATTTACAATATCCACATTATTGTGTCTCAGATCTATTGTTTACATCTTGTTGTTTTTTGCCGACACTTGTTAATCTTATATTATGAGGCCTTCATTTTCTTCCTTGCTACAATAGCTGCATACGTGTCCTTTAAATGGCCTTATCTGTTGGCATAGTTTTTCTTTTTCTTCTTCACTTAACTTGTCAAAATCTCCTTTTATTTTCAACAATGTCTCTTCAAAATCCAGAAGAAATTCAAACTCTTCTCGTCTTAACTTGTCTTTGAAATGAAAATTATCATTACGGATTGATTTTTGTAGTTGATCTTATACTTGGATTTGTTTGTCATTTTTTAAAGTTTTACTAATATTCCAAATAATAATTGATAATTAATATCCGAAATATCTTCTTTTTCCTAGATAGGTTCATCTCATAATGAATATTGACCATTTGATATACCCATATTGATTAATGAGTATAATGGTACTCGGATTTCTCCTGCGTCATTGAAAAGTGGATATGAACCATGAAGTCTTAGAAAGAGTTCTGGGTCCTCCCCAAAATGTTTTATGTAGTTATTTATCGTCTTTATTACTCCAATGCTTAGCTCTTGTATGACAGTGATTCCTTCATCAATGTATATGGTGTTAAGTAATCCATAATGAAAAAGTTTGTAAACCATCAATGGGCTAGCTCCGCTAATGACGACTGCTTTTAAACTAAAAGCTTTGACCATTGAATAGAAGAAATTTGTTTAAATCTTCTTTGTCCCAATTTCTAACTAAGTTTAAATGATATTGAAAATCATCAAAACTTAATGTCTTCATTTGAATTTGTTTTTGTCTGGTTGGTACTTGGGATAATTTCGGGATTTTTCTCAATACTTGCATCATTGTTAATTCCTTTGGTGGTTCAACCAATACTTTCTTGAAAGTTTGGTCTGCCTTTTTTAACTCTTTATTTTCTACAATTGCTTGCTTAGCTTCTTCTAGGGTGCTATATGATTTGAAGATAGTTCCCTTTTTTCGCTTAGTATGAATAGTTGCCTTGTGCCATTCAAAAAAAATAGCTTTCTCCATTGGTCCGTTGAATATTACATAAAATGTTTTACGCTTACTTGATGATTCTTCTGTTGGTGATTCTATTGATGCTTCCTCTTTTGGTTTTTGGTATTTTTTTCTTCTTTGTCCACCACACATAGCTTGCTAAACTTTGATGGTTGATAGGTGGGGTAAAGCATTTGAATTGTTTTTTTGTCCACCACACTTAGCTTGGTAAACTCTGATGGTTGATAGGTGGGGTAAAACATTTGAATTGCTTTTTCGATGCTTTGTAGTTTCAAAATTTTCGCTTCAATGTTTCCCTAATCTGCTTGCATTATTTCTTTAATGTAGCAATGGCTCCATCCATGATTCCTGAAAAATGAATTTTATATAGGTTTGAATTATCTGGTAAGTGTATCGACTATAATATTTTTGGTGCTTTTAATGTAACTAATCTTGGCTGGGTATCTAGAAAGTTCTAATTGACATCTAATTAATCGTCCTTGATTGTAATTGGCTTAGGTTGTATCGAATAAATCCAGTCAAATAGGATGAATCATTTTGAAGTTCGAACTCTTTAGGTAATAGATCGATTCTCCATTTTTTGAATGTTACATGCTAAAGTTTAGTTTTTTTTTTTTTTTTTTTTTTTTTTTTTTTATCATGGATGGGGTATCTCTTTTCTGTTTATGTAAAGGTTCCAGAAATATATCTGCATAATGTTTCTTTTGATTTATTAGACAATTGATCATTTATGTTAGACATAAATGAGGTATCCTCTAAACTTTCACCATTGAAGGTTTTTTGATAAAATTTCACCATTTAAGGCTTTTGAATACTTTAATGCTTTATTTCTGCTTTCATGATCAGTATGTTTCTTAAAAACCATATCTTCTTCAATTAGATTTCATACATGTAACGCCCCCAAAAATTTCGAACCCTTTTATTGAATTTTTAGTCCAAATTTATGAGCCACGTTTTATTTTTGAAGTTAAGCATTAATTTGAACTAGAATATACAATTTAATTAAATCTTGTGATCTTTTCAACTTTGAAATAATTCAAAATATCAAAGTTACATTAAAATAAGATTATGACCTTTTTGAAAATTTTCGGACTTGGATGCACAAAATTTTTATTTTAAGGGGTGGAATGTAAGTTTTCAAAACTTTAGGGGCAAAGTACAAAATCACCCCTGACTCTTGTGGGCTGCTGAAGCATGGTCTTGGGTAGAGGAATTGTTCTACCCAATGTATACATGCATTGGTGGATTTAAAAAATTAAGCATGATGTCTCCCTTTTTTCCCAATGTGTATATACTTGGTTATACACACTTAATATGAGATTATTTTGTACTCTTAATTACCTCATTTACATATTTATTATATTAGTATAAAGAAAATAAGAGAGGAAAAAGAGACAACACACTAGAAAGATACAATTTTTCGATTTTCACTACATTGCCCGGTTTTTTGACCATTCCGTCTTCGTCCACGTTGGATCATCCCAAAATTTGCGTGACGGTCCTACACACATGGGGCTACATATTGACCATTCGGATCGTCGTTTGGATCTCCGGAAGTGAATCAAAAGTCTTAGAAGTTGGTGAAAAATAAGGATTTGAGGGCTTTTCTTATGAACCATCACTGGAGCCGCCACCACCACCTTCGAAGGTCTGAAAATGAAGAAACCTTCATCCTCTTCATTAATTTGGGTAAAAATCCATCTATGAATGTATTCTTTAATCCTCGTGATTTTACTTTCTTCTCTTTAAAGTATATATTGAAGAAGTTTAGTTTATCCCTGTAGCTTTTGTGATAAGTTGTTGAGTTTATATTTAATATTAGATATTTAATGACTTTGCTTTGGTTTTGTTTAGATATTGCTTATATGTTTGGATGTTGATTTATTTTTCCTATAAAGTTAATGTTTTTAATTTTCGAAACTATAAGGGGGTATTTTTGAAAGGTTTTAAAACTTTAAAGGTTAGGGTTGCGATTTTGCTGGGAGCAAAAATGGACTGAAATCTAAGTTTTTGTAAAGTTGGCAAATTCATCATGATGAGACCTTAGACAATGACATGTTTTGTCAAACATTGTAAAACAGCTAAAGAAATGTGGGACAAAGTTCGCGACATGAGCGAAGGGAATGATGCAAGGAGCACAACTTGAGCATAGCTCTAGAGAAGTTGGAAAACTTCAAAATGAAGTGGCGAGGTGAGCTTACTAATTTTTATATAAATTTAAAATATACTACTCCTAAAATATAATTGATTGGAATTAATTCAGACCTTAATTGATACATGCATGAGTTCCTGGTAGAATTCACCCGTGTGCTTGTTTTATATATAAAGGGAACCGTCCATTTGAGTTTTGGAGATCACGAGTCATTTAAAAATGAAATAAAATAAAATTGATAGGCGTACTTTGTATTTATTATCACTCATAAGGCTATATTTTTTTTAAAAAAGAAAAGAAATTATATTTTACATTTGTCATCTGGAAAAGCCACTAATGTACTAACGCATAGCAAGTCCTATAGAATTGATGGGGGCTATTTTATACCCCTTATGATATTCGAATCGACCCAAGAAGATCAGCTCGGGTCGACCATGTAGCTCATATGCAACCACAGGTCGGCCAGATCCGAAACAACTCTCCACAGCGACCAGGTTATAATCCGAACTAATGAAGGATAGATATCCCGAGTCCTAATAGGATTATGTTTCCTTGTATGGCTAGGGTTTGTATCATATAAATACTTAGATCATCATTGTATTACAACAACAATATATCAGAGATTACGCCTACATACTTTCGCATTCTGAGATTAATATAATAAAAGAGCTTTTGCTATACATATTGATTATCTATTCGTTCGTTACATTACTGTTTGTTGTTTTTCCTTGAGATTGATCCATCCGGAATAAATTAACTAGGCCCTATAATCTCCTTATAATTTTACCCCAATAAACCATTATTATTGATTTAATCAAACCCTACAAAAAATGGTTAAATCAGTTGGCGCCCACCGTGGGGCACAGTTAATTATTCGATAGACATATGGCTCGCCCGAGGAAGAACGCTCGCAACGAGGCAAGAAGCAACACGACGCATCCACCTATGACGTCGGACGACTTACAAAACGATACGACGAATGACAATCCAATCATTAACGATGATGATAATCAACGAGAAAACAATCAATTGCTGAATCATGAAGAACGCCAAGGGATCCATGTCCAAAATTCTCAAGGACAACATAAAATTGTCGCCAATACGATACCAGAAACCCCCGTGGCTCCTATAATCCATGTCCCTTTGGCGGAAACACGGGAGAAATTAAGACAGATCGCAATGCTATTTAACTCATTATACCCAGGAGAACTGCTGTTTCCCGAGCATGTGCCCAGAGACCCTAGAGCGACTAGGGTGAATCCATGTCGGAGAGCTCCGAGGCAGGTCGATCAGGTATCAGAACAAGCAGATAGTGTTGGGAATCGAATGACCCGACCCGAGCCGCAGCGGAAGCGGGTAAAATTTAAAAAATTCGGGTGGTCTTTCGATTCAACCCAAGAATCCATATGCATAATATAAACCGAGTATAAACCAACCATAAGGGGTTTAGGATTTTACCTTACTACACTCGGTAGTGATTGGGGCTTTCCAAGCAAGGCGTGGACGAACTTCTTTGGCTCTCGGAATCAAGAAATTCCAAGTGGTTCTTCGAAAGCTCCTCCAAAGAAAACAACACACAAAGAGTCTTTAAGAAAAGAACTCCTCTAAAGAAAGTCCACACTTCACAAGTCTTACAACCTAGAAAGAATTTCTTAGGCTGAGAACTTGAAATTCCTTCGTAATCTATTGAAATTAGATTGGAAGAGAATTACTAATTAATTCTTCTACTTGAAAAGAAGTATAGAGAAGAAGAACTTTTATTCCAATGACCAAGTGTAAGTAAATGAAAAGCTAGGGCCTCCTATTTATAGAAGGACTTACTTCACCACTAAGCTTTCAACAAAACTTAGTTGAGAAGCTATCCACATAGCTTATCTGATAAGCTTTGTCATCAACCTTATCCAATAAGGTATATTCCTAGCATATCTTATCCGATAAGGTATATTCCTAGCATATCCTATCCGATAAGCTTTGTCATCAACCTTATCCGATAAGGTATATTCCTAGCATATCTTATCCGATAAGCTTTGTCATTTACTTAGCTAAGAAGTTTCGTACTTTTCTTAGCTGAGAAGTTTCGTACATTTCTTAGCCGAGAAGTTTCGCACTTTTCTTAGCTGCGAAGTTTCGTACTTTTCTTAGTCGAGAAGTTTCGTACTTTTCTTAGCTGCGAAGTTTCGTACTTTTCTTAGCCGAGAAGTTTCGTACTTTTCTTAGCCGAGAAGTTTCGTACTTTTCTTAGCTGCGAAGTTTCATACTTTACTTCTCCTGGAAGCTATCTACTTAGCTTCTCTCAGAAGCTTTGTAGTTAGCTTCTCCAAGAAGCTTTCTACTTAGCTTCTCTCAGAAGCTTTGTAGTTAGCTTCTCCTAGAAGCTTCTCTTAATTAATTAGTCCGACTAATTAATCTTAATCTTCCTCTTAATATTTCCTTGATCAATTGTTTAGTTAAGTAAACTCATTTGCTTAACTAATCAATTAACTAATCAAGTCTCAATTAATTAATCTAATTAATTAATTTCTTCCAATCTTTGTTAAACTCTTTTAACAACATCGTTTAATAATGAATTCAATATTCTGGTTGCATCCTGTGAATATTATGTGTGACCCCTTAGGTTCACCGTTAGCTAGCCGTGGGCTCACAACACTTTTGTGATTTAATTAGTGAATAATTACTATAATTATTCCGGTCAATTAAACACATTTAATTGACCACCTTAGAACTAATCTCCATTAGTCCATTGGTACCCACACTCCATAGTCGATGTCTAGCCACAAGCCCATGGAGCCTACTTAATAGGTGAATGTTGTTCGTGTGAACCTTTCCTTTTATGTTTTCCATGTACGTACGGTCCTTTCATTGACCAACCTTCCGATCAAGGTCTTGGATATGGTAGTTGATCGGTTTCCCATAATACCTCAATTCTATGTATCTTATTCATAATTAGATTCCCTTGTGACCACAACTTTGGAAACTCCTTCCCAATTGTCACATACCATGCGCATGGATTTTATTAAGAATCTAATACTTTAGAACACATAGGAGATTTGATGGGATAGTGCCCTGCAAGCCAATACATTTAGCTTGTAATGGAACTATCATTATCTTTCTTTGGTATAAATGAGTTAGTACGCATGTTTATTTATACGAGTATAAGGATAAACAATGGCCAACTTCATCTCTCGCGAATACATTTAAGCGATTGGTTGAAATCCTTAGATTACATTTGACTATGGGACGATTCACTTCAGTACTGAGTGCAATCATGAAACAGTCTCAAAGGTCGTAATCTTAAAACTGTTCCAAGTCATAGATTCCGAAACAAGACGGGGTATCGTAGGAATCGCCAAGACTTGTACGAGTATGCATGATTCACATGGAGTGAATTTGTAGCGTTTCATGAGCAAGGCATTTGAGGCCAGTGCATATGAGTAGGTGGTTCAATGGAGGATTGAACGCATCGAACGACCCGAACAGAGAAACCCATTTTGGAAGCGCATGTCGCATATCGGTGATGGGATGTTTCTCAAGGATTATAATAGTGTACGATTTAGTCCTTTGACTTGAGGTGCTAGGGCGAATTCGGTGCATGGAAGTGCGTACTTAGATCTAGGTATAGGTCACTTAGCTTGATCATAACATGCCTAGGTTGGGTGCGTATGGACATGTACGCGAGTGGTTAGTACCAATATGGAATCTATTGACTCATCGTAATGGGTGAGAGAATTTCCTATACGATTCTTAGATAATATATCCGAGAAACCCGTGGCCACGGTCGGTGACGGATTTGGAAAGGGGTTTCCAAATTTAGGAGTCACACTGGAATATTATCCTGAATTAGAAAGTATAGTTATCGAGACAAATTTAGAGGTGCCGATCAATTCACACACCCTAAGTCTTGATCGGGAATATTAGTCGATAGAAGGACCGTATGTACATGGTAATTATATGAGACGAGGTTCACAAGTATCAATTCACCTGAAGTTGGGCTTCATGGGCTTGTGGCTAGACATCGACCATGAAGTGTAGGTACTCCTGAGTTAATAGAGGATTTGATTCTAGGAGTGGTCAATTAAAGGTTGTTTAATTGACCGGAGAAATTTATTGTTCATAAATTAAATCACGAGGAATTCGTGGGCCTGCTGCCAATTGATGGTGAACCCAGAGGGTCACACACAATACAATTGGACGGTGACTGTTATGGAAGGACATAAAAGGAATTAATTGATTTAAAGGTAATTAAATCAATTAAATGAATTAAAAGTATTTAATTCAAATGGGAGATTAATTAATTGGCTGACTTAATTAATTAAATACTTAATTGAGTTGCTAATTAATTATATAAAAGAAATAATGATTTAATTGGATTGGGCATTTAATTAAAGTAGTTAATTAAATGAAAGGCTTGCAAGAATGGGCTTTTTATTTAAAAGCCCATAAGGAGTCTTGCAAACCTAGGTCAAAAGGAACTCTTATAAATAGAGTTCTACAAGAGCTTAGAAAGAGAACACCCTAGAAAAACCCTAGCCTCTCTTCTCTAACCTAGCCGCCGCCCCTCTCCTTTGCGCCGCCAACCTAGAGCCGCCGCCACCTGCTGCCGTAAGCTGCCCTAGCGCCCCCGCCGCCGCCTCTCCCTTGTTCCACCGTGTTAGATCTTGCATTGGCAAGTAGATCTGCACAATCCTGCTTCGACAAATCTCCTAGATCCAGTTCTGAGCCTAAAACTAGGAGATGTTGCCAGAATCCAATTGGTGTGGACTAACTTTGGAGGTGAGACGCTTGGATCACTTCTGTGAACCAGATCCAGATCCAGATCAAGTTTCAGAACCAGAACTGAAGGTTGCCACCACCTTGCCTGTGGTGAGGTAAATCGCAAAAACCCCCTTGTTTAATTACTCTGTGTGTTTTTGTTTCTTGCTTGCGTATAAATAATATGGAGAATCTAATATGGGACCTTGGGTGCTTCGAATTTTTTTTAATTCCGCACTGTCGTTGTTCTGACAATCGAGGCATCCCAACCACTATCCCAACAAGATTCGCTCGACTCATTACATCGAGTCAATGAATCCTATATTGATGTCATCAACCTCCATGTACGACTACCTATACCCAACGTAAAACCACATAGACCCGCTAGTAAGTGGTCGGGAAATACATCAAAGTATAAGCACCCACAAATGAGATTACTCTAACCATCTCAAGTCAAAGGACTAATATCCGCACACTAGCATAAATGAGAGAATACTTTGTCACCGATGTGCATTTTATGCCTCCAAGACAAGATTCTCTCGGTGGGTCGTTCGGTGCATTTGTTCTACAACAAACCACCCACTTGTATACACTGGTATCCACATACCGGCATTCATGGAAACACAACGCCTTCCAACTATTGGAACATGTATATTTGTGTGAGTCTATCCGATCCCATCGATGTCCTGTCTCAATGGGTTCTATGACTCAGAACAAATTTTAGATCACGACCTTAGAGGCTTATTCCATGATTGGATCGATGCCATGCCCCATAGTCATTTGTGATCTAAGGACTTCATCTAATTGTTGATTGATTACAATTAATGAATATGGCCAATTAAATATTATTAATCAAAACCAGATTGTTTTTACAAGAGTAGATTACAAGTCATTAATTGGCTTGTTGGGCACTACCCTAACAATCTCCCACTTGCCCTAAAGCCAATTACCCATGGTCCTGAGTCCCATTTTCATAAGATGTTTTTCAAAGACCTTTTGCGATAGGGGTTTAGTCAGTGGGTCCGCCACATTCTCTTCCGAGTCAACACGCTCAACTTTTATGTCGCCTCTACCAGTGATCTCACGGATCAAATGGTATCGTCTCATTATGTGCTTGGATCTTTGATGAGATCTTGGCTCATTTGCTTGCGCAATAGCTCCATTATTATCACAAAAGATAATAATAGGCTCGGCAATGCTAGTCACAACATCCAACTCTTTGACGAATTTTTTTCATCTAAACACCTTCTTTTGCGGCATATGATGCTGCAATATACTCCGCCTCAGTAGTTGAATCGGCTATGGTTTCTTGTTTGGAACTTTTCCAACTAACCGCACCGTTATTGAGGCAGAACACATATCCCGACATAGATTTGGAGTCATCCACATCACTTTGGAAACTTGAATCAGTGTAACCTTCAAGCTTCAAATCTCCATTACCGTATACTAAGAACAGTTCTTTAGTTCTTCTCAAGTACTTAAGAATTGCCTTCACGGCTTCCCAGTGACTGTCACCGGGATCGGATTGGTAGCGGCTCGTTACACTAAGAGCTTGTGCCACATCCGGTCTTGTACATAGCATGGCATACATTATGCTCCCTACCGCGGATGCATAAGGTATCCTAGACATCCTTTCTCTCTCTTCAACTGTCTTTGGGGCCATAGACTTTGAGAGAGAAACCCCATGTCTAGCCGGGAGCAATCCTCGCTTGGAGTGCTCTATACTAAATCTTTTCAAGATTTTGTCTATGTACAAAGATTGGGATAGACCAAGCAACCTTTTTGATCTATCTCTATAGATTCTTATTCCCAATATGAAGGATGCTTCTCCCAAATCTTTCATGGAGAATTGTGTGGACAACCATGCTTTTGTTTGCTCTAATATCCCTACATCATTACCTATGAGTAGGATATCATCAAAATAAAGTACAATAAACTCAATTACACTCCCACTAGACTTCTTGTACACACATGGTTCGTATACGTTTTTTGTGAAGCCAAACGATTTGACCGTCTCATCAAAACGTATGTTCCAGCTACGGGAAGCTTGCTTAAGTCCATAAATGGACTTTTGGAGTTTACAAACCTTTTGTTTACTCCCATTGGATGTGAAACCTTCTGGTTGCTCCATGTAAATTTCTTTATCAATGTTTCCATTGAGAAATGCAGTTTTCACATCCATTTGCCATATCTCATAGTCATACGATGCGGCTATGGCAAACAAGATCCTGATGGATTTAGGCATAGCTACGGGCGAGAAAGTTTCCTCAAAGTCAATACCTGGCCTTTGAGTATAACCCTTCGCGACTAGCCTTGCTTTACCTCTCCATTTACTCCAAGTTTTCGTTTATAGATCCATTTGCAACCTACATGAACTATTCCTTCAGGTGGATCTAACAAGGTCCATACCTCGTTGGAGTATATAGAGTCCATTTCGGATTTCATGGCTTCAAGCCATTTTCCCGAGTTAATATCTGATATTGCCTCCTCGTAAGTTCTTGGATCATCATCCAATTGACCGGTTTCATGTAGAAGTCCATAACGCTCGGGCTCCCATCGAATCCGATCAGACCTTCTTAGAGGTTGTGTACTTGAGGTCTCTTTCATTTGATCTTGTGTTTCCATTGGTTGTGGTGATGAGTTCGTCTCACGAACCTCATCTAATTCTATATTACTACCCCTTCTATCTGATAGAAGATCCTTCTCTAGGAAGGTGGCATTTCTAGAAACAAACACTTTTTGCTCCTTTGGATTACAAAAATAATATCCTATCGACTCTTTAGGATATCCCACAAACTTGCATAAGGTGGATCGACTATCCAACTTATCTCCCACTATGTTTTTAACATAAGCGGGAGACCCCCATACTCGCATATAATGATATGAGGGTGCTTTGCCAAACCACATCTCATGCGGGGTAGATGGCACGGACTTAGAAGGTACTACATTTAGTATCTTTGAAGCCGTAAGAAGGGCTAGTCCCCAAAATGAAATAGGAAGGTCTGTGAAACTCATCATAGAACGAACCATGTCTAACAAAGTTCGATTCCTTCGCTCAGACACTCCATTTAGTTGGGGTGTACCGGGCGGAGTCCACTTTGAGAGAATTCCATTTTCTCCTAGATAACCAAGAAATTCATCACTTAAGTATTCGCCTCCTCGATCCGATCGAAGAGCTTTAATACTATGACCGATTTGATTTTCTACTTCAGCCCTAAACTCTTTGAACATTTCAAAAGCTTCGGACTTGTGTGTCATAAGATACACATACCCATATCGAGTGAAGTCATCGGTAAAGGTTATAAAGTAGAAGTACCCTCCTCGCGCACTAACGCTTATAGGTCCACACACATCGGTATGAATTAAATCCAAAACTTGTGTGGCACGCTCCGGATGTCCAACAAATGGTGATTTGGTCATTTTCCCCTTTAAGCAAGATTCACAAGTTGGTAACTCTTCCGAGTTATCTATTTCTAGAGACCCGTTTGAGACCAATTTTTGAATCCTCTTTCTGGAAATATGTCCAAGTCTTGCATGCCATAAGTAAATGGATTCATGATTATCTAACTTACTATTCCTTTGTTGAATGTGCATCAAAGATTTAGTTGGTTCAATGGAGTATAATCCATTTGCTAATGTACCGGTAATAATTAAAGACTCATTTTTGAAAATTGAAAACATTTTATTCAAAATTGAGAAGGTAAAACCTTCTCTATCGAGTATAGGAATCGATATTATGTTTTTAATTACGGACGGTACATAAAGACAATCTTTTAAAAGCAAACATGAACCATTAAAATCTAAAACTACATCCCCTTCAGCTTCTGCAGCAACCTTTGCTCCATTACCAAGGCGAAGGATCTGATCCCATGGCCTAAGGGGCCTTGTTATTCCCATCATCTGTAAATTATTACAAAGATGAGAACCACAAGCGGTGTCCAACACCCAAGATGCACTATTAGTTAAGAAATTAACTTCAACAAAGAATGTACCTTCTTTTAGGGACTTTAGGTAATCATGACAATTTCTTTTCCAGTGCCCTTTCTTTTTACAATGGAAGCATTCATAATCAGGTTGGCTTTTAACCTTTCTTTTCTTGATCCCACGTATGGCAGTGGGAGGAGATTTATCAAGAACATAAGTTCTTTTCTCAGAATCAAGAACAATATTAAGATTTCTAAGCCAATCATGATAGTTGGGTCCAATGAGTTTATTTTGGTCGAGAATTAAGGTAAGTTGATTCTTTGCCATTTTTGAAAATGTTTTTCAAATCTAACAATTGCGAATGATTTAACCTGATTTCGTCGGATTAATGGTATCAGTGAATTAGTGATATTGGGGGTTTTCAATATATATATATTTTATAGGGCTCTGTTACTTTATTCAGGATGGATCAATCTCAAGGAAAAGCAATATCTTAAGAACAAAAAGTAAACACTTAAACCAACGCGAAGAATACACAAATATGAAGAGAAAGCTCTTTTCTTTATTGAATAATAGTGAGTTGTGGAGTTTATGCTGAATTCAATGGCGTATTTGCCTTGTGATCCAGAGTTTTTCGGAGGCCCTTAATACAATGATTAACTAGGTATTTATATCATGCTAAACCTAGCGTTACAAGGAAACATAGTCCTAATAGGACTCAGCCCAAATATCCTTCTTGGGTCCGGAATATAGTCTTCTAGTCGGAGAGAGCAGTATACGGCAGGGTCGATAAGATGATCCCGAACTGTCTAATTTGGTCGAACCGATCTCATGTTCTTTAGTCGATCCGTACAGTATGTAGGTTGCGAAATAGCCCCCATCAGTACTCCCTCACTTCTTCGAGCGTATATGTTGGATGAAGATGAAGATGAAGTGCAAAGAAGACAAGTAATTAAGGGAAGGTTTTGATGATTTTCAAAACATCATAATCAGCTAAGTATGGAAAGCTTAGTTCCCTTAGAAGAATTTTGAACAAGTAAAAGAAGACATCAGAAGAGTTCAAAGTTCGAAGCTCAGAAGACTAGTGATCTCTTGCTGAAACAGCGAACAGAAGGGTAGGTCATCAGCCGAGTCAAATCAGATTAGTTCAGTATTTGATCAGCAGAGTATCTATCAGCAGAGTCGTTTTGATCAGCAGAGTAGAAGAGATCAAGAGATTAGTCCAACGGTAATAAATGCACCTGGCGTAATAAATGCTGAAAGAGAAGGGTAGTAATGGCAAATGATTGAAGATATCCTCGGATCAGCAGAGTGCATTAAATGCAGCATTAAATGCGATGGACAGAAAGGTACTGTACACTGTACGACTGCTGCAGGGAGCCGTTTCAAAATGAGCTGAAGGATGGATTTGAAGTTGTGATTTCCTTCAACGGTCATAAATTCAAATCCAAGTATAAATAGAGCAAAGTTCGAAGAGAGAAATACACAACAACAATCAGAGATCGAAATTTTGAAGCAGAATTTCTCTAAGTCTCAAAAGCTCGAACAGCTCACTCGTCTGGTGGAAGTCATCTGTTGACAGAAACCCAGTTGAAGAAAACAGAAAAACATTATCTGAGTGATTTTGTAAAAAGCTGAGTGTTGTGCGAAGTTAGAATCCGTCTGAGTGAGTGATTCTACTTTAGTGGATAGGTTTTCTTTGTGAATTCCTATTGTGAGCTTACAGCCTTCTCATTAGTTGTTTAGGTGTAAGTGGAGAAATATTGTAATCTAAGTGATTATAGTATAACCCAGAATCTGTGTGATCTGGAAGAGTGGACTAAAGGATTTTTATCCATATAACCACTATAAAAATTCTTTGTGTTATCTTGCATTTAAAGTGTTCTTGCATATTTAAAGTTTGCATATTTAAACACTTTGAATTATTTGAAAAGATTTTAAAACAAAAGGAGTTTGTAAAAACTGGGGATAAAATCTTTCAAGAACTAAGTCTACTTGTGAAAAACACTTTGAAACAATCCGCTGCAAGTAAACTCTTTGAAAAACTGTTTTGCTGAAAAACAGCTAAGTTACTGTAAGAAGAGTGGTCAGTCGTCTGTTCAAGATTTGTTCACGATCAGACTAGTCTGCTTACTGTTCTTCATCAGCTTAGTCTGCTGACAGAAGACTGAAAAGTTTTTAAGTTCAAAAATTTTCAGAGGTCTATTCACCCCCCCCCCCCTCTAGACCTCATCTGACCACTTGGGACCAACAGTATAGATAATAGAAGCTCGTAGAAGTAGATAATTCTTTACGACTATTTATTTTCTATGAATGGAGCCTCGTTAAAAACCTTTCTTAAGAAAAAACCCTGTGGGAAAAAATCTTAAGTAAGGAAAAGAGTGCTACATATCATAGATAGTCGTTTTCTCTGTCCGATTACGAATCGCCACGCGTCTATTCTGGAGGCTTTACATCTCCTTCCATTTTTGGCGGGAATGTGATTAATTGTGATGAGTTCAAAACATCTTTTCTCATCTTAGTATAAATAGGTGACTTTTGAGTTCGTCATTTTTCCTTTATACTTGCTTATAGTTCGTAGTCATTTTCTTGCTTAGTCGTTTGTCATATAAAGTTTTCCTTTTATCGACTTATATCCTTCGAGAGTCTGAAAATATGGCCTTTTTGAGAAAATCTTCTTCTTCCTCGAGGGAGAACGTTGCTCCTAATAACGAGGAGGAGTTGCGCTCTAATCTTTTGGGCGAACAATTTGCAATTTCTAAATTCGTTGTTCCTATAGAAGATACTTTTAAGGTACAGATCCTTTCTGACACAGAGGTTGCTGCCCGAGCCAAAAAGGGCAAAGGTACTGCTCCTCAGATTTCTGAACCAATTGAGGACCTAGCTTGTGCTTATACGGTGGATACTTTTCCGGAGGTCGTGGACAATTATGCAAAATATTTCCCGGAGGGTTCCGAGATAATTCTTCCTTCCCTTTCCGATAGGGTCACTTCTCCACCGGAAGGATGTCGCGCCTTTTATACGGCTCACTTTAATAGCGGTCTCCGTCTTCCGTTGTCTCCCCTCTTCCTTGATATCCTGAAAATATTTTGCGTGTCCTTGACACAACTAGTTCCAAATTCCGTGGCTTTCCTGGTTTGCTTTTCTGTCCTGATGATTGCGAAGGGTTTAAACCTTCCTTTCGTAACTTTACACAACTTTTCCGGTTCAACATTTCCAGTTCTTCTAATCGCGGGTATTTTTTCGCCAGTCAGAGACCTAGTCGAGCGATCTTCGACGCCCACGTTTCTAGCAACCCTTTTTGGAAATCTCACTTTTTCTTTGTTCGCCCCCCACCTCATCTTCGTTCGGCGGATGGTTGACTATACCCTTCTCGTGGGATCATGATTTCAAATGGGTATACGGAGGTCGCTTGCCGACTGGTGAATTTATTCCTGACGATGCTCGGTTTATCACTGAAATCCCCGATATGCGTGCAAACAAATATCAGAGTGCTCTTCTGATTGGGGAAGCTTTCCTTCGTAAAGCGGGATTGAGTGCTCATACTTTTCCAATCAGTTCATCCTTGGAATAACTTGGTAAGCATTTCTCTTTAGCTTAATATTATGACGATGTCTTCTATATAGAGAGACTAACTTTTCATTTCTTTTTCAGCTCATATGTTAGAAAATTCTCGACATTCTTCAAAAGGAAAAATGGTGTTGTCCAAATCCTCTAAATCTATAGAGAACAGCCCGATCGAGCAGAGAGCTTCTCGGAAGAGAAAGCTGGAGTTGAATCATGAGTCCGAGGAGAATGGAGAGGAGTCTCCAGATTCTTCCCAAGATTCCCCTGTTCGTCAAGGAACTGGACCTGGTTATCCCCCCCTTCAACTTAGAACATCTTTGGGAATTCGTGGATGTCGTACTTGGTCGATGCCTCATCCTAGCGACAACCCGGTTGGGAGAAAAATGAGCTATTATGGTCGTTCTGGCAATGATCTTTCCTTACTTGGCGACAATCATCCGAAACCTACCCTGGTTGAAATGATCGAAGATCATTTAGAGGGGAAGAGAGCCGCTGGTTATTCCGAGAAAGATTCTCTTGTCCATGATGAAAGCGAGAATGCGGTCGATAAGGCGACTCGCGTTCTCTTATCCGGGGTTTTTACTCGTGATTTGAACAAACTTTTCCGTAAGGATCCTCTGGAGAAATTTCAGCGAGCTTCTCTTTATGCTGAAAAGGTAAATTCTTTTAAGCTCGCTTTATAGGATATCCTGATATTCTTGCTAACTTATTTCTTGTTTTACCCCTTTGCTTTTTCAGACTAAGACTTGTTTAGCCTCATACGCATATGAAACTGCACTCTGGAAACAGCAATGTGAGTTTTTAGATGAGAAAAATAAAGCTCTACTTCGTAAGTTTTCTGGTTCAGAGGTTGGTCCCTCAACATCTTCTTCCATTCCCGTCGTGGAGACTCGTGCTACTGGGACTGAAGATCAAGAGATCATAAATAGGATTATGGAGATTTCCCGTGCCCAAGAGCAAGCCAATCAAATGGCTAAAAAGTTAGAGGAATTTCAGTTTCAGAGTACTGCTCGTATCAGTGAGCTAGAATCTCAAGTATCAAGTCTCCAAGCTTCATTGGAAGAGTATGAAAAGGACGTCCCTCTTAGTGGACTTAGGGACCGCTACGGTAGGAATCCTGATGAAAAAGTGATTCGCGAATTCCTTAACTCTCCCGTTCATACGGCGTTGGTGTATCAGATGGTCGGTCCCCTTCTGGAGAGTACTTTCAAGAAGGCGGTTCACCAGTTGGTCGCCTTAGAGATGATCGACGACCGTCGAAAGGAGTATTTTAAGGCGGTGCACATTCGATTGAATCGTTATGGTGAAATTTATTCTCGTTCCGAGCTTCCAGATGTTGTATATCAAGGTTTTCCTTTGGCTCACCTTGTCAAAGAATTCAGAAAACCATTGCCGATTCCTCCTTCTGATGTTAACGATGAGCTTGATGATACTTTTATCGATCCAGAAGACGAAGAAGAAGAAGGAGAAGATATTGGCACGACTGAAAACGTTGGTAGTGAACAGAGAATTCCAGATAGCGACCAGGCTTCTTGATATAGTGACTTTTGAAATAACCTTTGTAATTATTTACCCGTAGGTTTAATTGTAATTTTACTTTTTCATCCCTTTGTACGCTAAGCGTTTCATATTCTGACAGTTACGTCTTTTCATCTTCGCCGTAATAATCCAGACAAGTCATTAAGTTCACCGTAATCATTATGCGTGCGTCTTTTCAAATTCTAGTGTTTGTTCCAAGGTCAGTTTTTCTATTTCGCGCCCTTTCTTTAGGTCTGTAGCGTCTTTTCGTGTAGTATAAATACTAAAGGTGAAAACTTGACTTGTTATTTACCGTTATACTCGTCTCTTCTAATAGAATACTTTATCTTTGGCTAGTCGATAAACTTTCTCGATACTTGCTTTATACTTTTCAACAATTCGATCATGAGTAATCTTTTCGGCAATACTTCGAAACGACCTTCTCCTGAGAGCACTAGGGATAATAGATCCAAAAAATCTCGAAGAGATGGGCCGTCGATGGAGCCTCCTCGTTCGTTCCCGATAATTAGATCGGTGATTGATACTCGTGTTATCCCTTCCGAACCTTTTTCTGTAGTAAACTCATCGTTTTCAGAACCAATCTTTTCTTCTTCTACTCAAGTAGGAAGTATGCCTTCCCCTGGTCGGGTAGCTTTTGGCGATATGTCCAATGAGGAACCGACTTATAATATACCTGTTACTTCAGGTGCTTCTTCCTTCGAGCATGTTTTTCATGGAGGGGATTTGGCTATTTCCCTTCCTTTGTCTACTTCTACTGCCCCGATCGCCAGCGAAGGGCAAGTTGGTGATGGCTTTTTTGTCAATCCTTCCACAACACAATCTATTTTGTAGGATTGTCCTGACTATTTATTTCGTGATACCACGGTGATGACTACTTCTTTTGAATCTGGGGGACCTTCTGGGGGTCGGTTTGGGTCGAGGTCTGGTCGTCGAACCGTTATTTCTGCTTCGGGCAAGGAGACCTCTGTTAGCCCCAACGAGAGAGATTCTCCTCGTCTGTTAGACGATCGATGCATCCTTGAACAGGTTAAGGATATTATGTTGTCAGAGACTCCACGCCCTGACGGTGTCCCTTCTAATAGCGAATTGCCTGGCTCAGTTGAGCCTGATGCTTTGTCTTGGGATCTGGGTTTAAGCACTAGCTTGCCTGGTGAGCTGAGAAAACTTGAGGGTACTTCCAATGTACGCCTTGTTCAGTCGCTGGTTAAGATATGCGAGCAGGTAGACATATTTTTCATTATTTTACTTGCTTTTACAGCGTTGATGTGTAGGGGTTTTTCTCATTCTCTTCCTTTTCTAGGCCAAATATTTTGCACTCCAGCTGGGCGTGCAAAACGACGATCTGTGGAATGGTAAGGATGCTTACCAACGTCGTTTGGAGTCGGAGTCGGCGAAGGTTGCAGGGCAGACTCTCCAGCTGCAGCTTGCCAATGATGATTTGAAAAAGTTGCAGGAGGAAAAGTCTGTCTGGGAGAAAGAGAAAAATGACTTGGTTCAGGCTGCTGCCCTAGCAGAGGAGTCTCTACGGCGGTCCTACGAGGAAGGATATGATGCTGGTTATCTAAAGCGTCAAGAGGAGTTGATGGCGTTTGCTGGCAACTTGACTCCTCGGAGGACTGTTTCTGCTAGTCGACCTGCTAACCATTCTTCTCAGTGACCTTTGTTCGACCTGGCAGGCCTTGGACTACCTCTTCTTTTTTTTTTTTTTTTTTTTTTTTTATGCCCAACTTTTGTGTATTTGTTCGGGCTGAAATTTTTGTAATGGGGGAAGTACTAAATTGGAAATTATGACCTTTTTTGTAGGCAGATTCTTGCCTTGATCAATTTTCTTCTGTAGATATACTTTGTTATGCACATTCTGCCTTTATGCATAAATATAATCATCATGAAATAATCAGTATAGATTAGCATACTTATCTGAAATTGATCTTTGCGGAGAATAGTCAGGATAGATAAAAGGTAGCTTGATCTTGCTTGGTCACTATTTGAGTAACTGAATGGTATAATGTTTGCTCTGCAGATCAAGTCTTTTGTTGATCAACCCAGTATAGTCCCTTGGATTATATGCACCAACATGTTTTACGTCAAAATTTAGACAATAGGTCATTCATATCGACAATAGTTGTTAAGAAACGCTCATCATCTTGGTCGATGTTCAAACTATGCCCTGTAAATTTGTCCTTTTGTGATCTAAATCTTATATAAGGGGGCTATTGTCCCTTTTGTTGAACTCCGCTTTTTCTTTTCATCAGACTAAGAGAAAAATATCCCTTTCAGTATCTTCCAAAGCTTTATGTTTCCCAGCATTAACTTTGAACTATATGTTCCTCAATCGGTGTATTGTCATGTCATTTCTTTGATATGGGAGGAATTGGAAAGTGTAGAAGTCTTGGTCAGATCTGATCTGTTCAGACCTCCTTCAGCAATTCTTTGGTATGTTAGGCAGTGACTTCTTTGGAGTTTCGAATAAGGAGGACTATTCTCCTGATTTCTATGTCAGATATCTTGGACTCCAAAGGAGTTCTTGTATGGCTTAATTAATGGTTACCCATATGATGTATGAGGCAGTGACGGCCCTCGTATGGTGGAGGGTTTGGTCTTTTATTTTTTATCGAGCAAGAATCCTTTTCACGACGATCCTAAACTTGTATGCCTTTGTTTGTGGATTCTAGCTTTTCGGCTAATCGACCATTATGTATGATCATACCGGTCTATCTGGTCCGGAGCTCCTTTAGATCTGTTTGTGTTATTTCGATGATCGCTTCGATCTACGTCGCTCTTGTTATCGACTGGTTGAGTCGATTAGATTGTGCCGTTCCAACTTATTTGCATTTATTACGGGGAGTCAAAAGGTCGCATTTTCGTCCCTTGATCAAATACTTTTTCAGTCGTTGGATTGCTTAGATCTATCCTTATAAATAGGGAAGTGTCTTGCATACTTCATTTGCAATTTCCCAAAAAGAATGGAGATCTCAGTTTCCTTAGATTTTATTTTGCCTTCAGATCCTATAATATTCAAAAAGTCACATTATCGTGATTCACATTGTAATAGCTTGATGTTCTTTCACCTTGTACTGACGGGTCCCATGGAAGCCCTACCTTGTTCTAACGGGTCCCATGAGGCCTCAAATGTTGTTTTCACAGATTTGAGGTCCGTGGTTTCTGTTTGCACATGGAGGGTTCATACTTGCCACTCACCCCTGCTCTTCGATGTCACCTCCGGGGTGATAGACCACTGGGGTGGGCTGGTACATGTGCTGATCTTGACAATCCTTGCGAGATGCTGCTTCAGAGTAAAATGCCAACTCCTTATGTAGAAGCAGTATCTGATGTGGGTGAATGAGTATTGCCGGTTATTTGGCTGGTAATGCTCATTTCGTCTGGAAGAACATTTGATCTTCCGTCCCTGGCCATCGAACTAAAGAAGTCGACCATCCTGAGCAGCATGCTTCTTAGGTGGTTTATCATAATTGACGAGGTACTAGGGAGGAGATTCGTGTTTCCGTGGACATTGTCGTGAAGATCGCCGATCTAAATGATCATTTCATCTAAACCATTGTAACGGTGTTTATGTAGTGCGTAGATCTTTGTAATGTAGGATTTTTGTATGTAATTGATTTGATGAATAAAATATTACTTTTATCCCTTGCATCTTCCTTGCCGTTGATTCTGTCATAATTTTTATTTATGAGGAGCATTTTCCGAGCAGATGGATTCATACTTAATTCATCTTCAAGACTTAGGTGTATTAGCAGATCTTTTAGATCGTTAGGAATAGATCGAGGAGTGTTTATTGAGCGGATCAATGTTTACTCAACTCTTATTTATAATTTAGACTTAGGATTTTATACCTGAAGTCTTTTTGAATCGTCATGAGTAGATCGAGCAGTTTTTATTGAGCGGATCAATGTTTACTCAACTCGTTTATAATCTAGACTTAGGTTTTTATACCAAAAGTCCTTTTGATCGCTGAATATATTTCGAGGAGTGTTTATTGAGCGGATCAATGTTTACTCAACTCGTTTATAATCTAGACTTTAGGTTTTTATACCAAAAGTCCTTTTGATCGCTGAATATATTTCGAGGAGTGTTTATTGAGCGGATCAATGTTTACTCAACTCGTTTATAATTTAGACTTAGGTTTTTATACCAAAAGTCCTTTTGATCGCTGAAAAATATATCGAGGAGTTTTTATCGAGCGGATCGATGTTTACTCAACTCGTTTTGTTTAAACTTAGGTTTTTAGTACCTGAAGTCTGTTAATCGTTGAATAATTGATTGAGGAGTGTTTATTGAGCGGATCAATGTTTACTCAACTCGTTTTGTTTAGACTTAGGTTTTTAATACCTCAAGCCTCTCAATCTTCGTAAGCAATGAATGAGGAGTTTTTATTGAGCGGATCAATGTATACTCGACTCATTTTCTTTAGACTTAGGTTTTCAATACCGAAAGTCTTTCAATCGTTGAAAAATATATCGAGGAGTTTTTATCGAGCGGATCGATGTTTACTCAACTCGTTTTGTTTAGACTTAGGTTTTTAGTACCTGAAGTCTGTTAATCTTCGTGAATAATGAACGAGGAGTTTTTATTGAGCGGGTCAATGTATACTCGACTCGTTATAATATAGACATAGGTTTTTATACCAGAAGTCAACTAATCGTTGAATAATTGATCGAGGAGTGTTTATTGAGCGGATCAATGTTTACTCAACTCGTTTTGTTTAGACTTAGGTTTTTAAGACCTCAAGCCTCTCAATCTTCGTAAATAATGAACGAGGAGTTTTTATTGAGCGGATCAATGTATACTCGACTCGTTTGTATGGTCGGATCTAGGAGTGTTACTTCTTGCTCCGATACGAGCGCTTTTCCTTGGGCGAGCCATGTGTCGATCGAATAATTAACCTAGCCCCACGGTGGGCGCCAACTGATTTAACCTGATTTCGTCGGATTAATGGTATCAGTGAATTAGTGATATTGGGGGTTTTCAATATATATATATTTTATAGGGCTCTGTTACTTTATTCAGGATGGATCAATATCAAGGAAAAGCAATATCTTAAGAACAAAAAGTAAACACTTAAACCAACGCGAAGAATACACAAATATGAAGAGAAAGCTCTTTTCTTTATTGAATAATAGTGAGTTGTGGAGTTTATGCTGAATTCAATGGCGTATTTGCCTTGTGATCCAGAGTTTTTCGGAGGCCCTTAATACAATGATTAACTAGGTATTTATATCATGCTAAACCTAGCGTTACAATGAAACATAGTCCTAATAGGACTCAGCCCAAATATCCTTCTTGGGTCCGGAATATAGTCTTCTAGTCGGAGAGAGCAGTATTCGGCAGGGTCGATAAGATGATCCCGAACTGTCTAATTTGGTCGAACCGATCTCATGTTCTTTAGTCGATCCGTACAGTATGTAGGGTGCGAAATAGCCCCAATCAGCGAAGAAGAGAATATAAACATTTGATTGATTAATAATTGAATTATGATTTTGGACTTTAATCATAAAACTACTCCCACTATTTTATCGAATCTCATGCCCCCACATGTAATTCGGGAAATAAATATTTCATAGCGAGCTTGAGGTCCCGAGTGACTTTGTCCATACCCACGACTCGTGAGACATATGGACAATCCACCTAGGTAGAAAAACGTTTTTCCGATTGTATCAACCATACAACCCTCAAGATATTTTGCCTCGCTTTTCACATGGACCCACGACTCGTGCGACATCCATACTACTCCACGTTAAGTCCAAACCCATCAATCTTGATGAGAAATGACCCGGTCAAGGGCACCCCACGACTCGTGAGACAGCACCCAGGACATGACCATTCCCACCCTTGGTACGATTATCTCGTACATCAAGGAAATGAACATTTTGCCTCTCGATACCTCGACCCACGACTCGTGAGACATCGAGATACAAAGAAAACAACTTATGTTTACTCCCTATTGATGGAAGGCAAGGAACTTGGAAACATTCTTTTCTTTGTTCCATTATTTGACTTAATATTGTTACACTTGCTTGATTCAAGTGTGGGGTTTTTCTTGCAAGATCTCATCAATTAATTTTCTATACAATTTACATTCAATCATCATATGAAAACCAGAATGTAAATTTGCCAACCATGTTTAATTTGTCATTTCATTTCAAAATCCAAATGTTTATTTTGTTTTCAAATTAATGGAATCAAAATCAAACCTCATTTCAAAATGAAAATCAAATCAAACAATTCCTTTAGTAATATTATTCAACACTTTGAATCGCAAATCCAATCATGAGCAATATTATTCAACACTTTGAATCGCAAATCCAATCATGAGCAATATTATTCAACACTTTGAATCGCAAATCCAATCATGAGCAATATTATTCAACACTTTGAATCGCAAATCCCATCATGAGCTATATTATTCAACACTTTGAATCGCAAATCCCATCATATGTTTATAACAATTATAAACACACATAAATCGATTTATATATGCATAAGTAGCTATGATACCACTTGTTGGGAATCGAATGACCCGACCCGAGCCACAGCGGAAGCGGGTAAAATTTAAAAAATTCGGGTGGTCTTTCGATTCAACCCAAGAATCCACATGCATAATATAAACCGAGTATAAACCAACCATAGGGGGTTTAGGATTTTACCTTACTACACTCGGTAGTGATTGGGGCTTTCTAAGCAAGGCGTGGACGAACTTCTTTGGCTCTCGGAATCAAGAAATTCCAAGTGGTTCTTCGAAAGCTCCTCCAAAGAAAACAACACACAAAGAGTCTTTAAGAAAAGAACTCCTCTAAAGAAAGTCCACACTTCACAAGTCTTACAACCTAGAAAGAATTTCTTAGGCTGAGAACTTGAAATTCCTTCGTAATCTATTGAAATTAGATTGGAAGAGAATTACTACTTAATTCTTCTACATGAAAAGAAGTATAGAGAAGAAGAACTTTTATTGCAATGACCAAGTGTAAGTAAATGAAAAGCTAGGGCCTCCTATTTATAGAAGGACTTACTTCACCACTAAGCTTTCAACAAAACTTAGTTGAGAAGCTATCCACAAAGCTTATCTGATAAGCTTTGTCATCAACCTTATCCAATAAGGTATATTCCTAGCATATCTTATCCGATAAGGTATATTCCTAGCATATCCTATCCGATAAGCTTTGTCATCAACCTTATCCGATAAGGTATATTCCTAGCATATCCTATCCAATAAGCTTTGTCATCAACCCTATCCGATAAGGTATATTCCTAGCATATCTTATCCGATAAGCTTTGTCATTTACTTAGCTGAGAAGTTTCGTACTTTTCTTAGCTGAGAAGTTTCGTACATTTCTTAGCCGAGAAGTTTCGCACTTTTCTTAGCTGCGAAGTTTCGTACTTTTCTTAGTCGAGAAGTTTCGTACTTTTCTTAGCTGCGAAGTTTCGTACTTTTCTTAGCCGAGAAGTTTCATACTTTTCTTAGCCGAGAAGTTTCGTACTTTTCTTAGCTGCGAAGTTTCGTACTTTACTTCTCCTGGAAGCTATCTACTTAGCTTCTCTCAGAAGCTTTGTAGTTAGCTTCTCCTAGAAGCTTCTCTTAATTAATTAGTCCGACTAATTAATCTTAATCTTCCTCTTAATATTTCCTTGATCAATTGTTTAGTTAAGTAAACTCATTTGCTTAACTTATCAATTAACTAATCAAGTCTCAATTAATTAATCTAATTAATTAATTTCTTCCAATCTTTGTAAAACTCTTTTAACAACATCGTTTAATAATGAATTCAATATTCTGGTTGCATCCTGTGAATATTATGTGTGACCCCTTAGGTTCACCGTTAGCTAGCCGTGGGCTCACAACACTTTGTGATTTAATTAGTGAATAATTACTATAATTATTCCGGTCAATTAAACACATTTAATTGACCACCTTAGAACTAATCTCCATTAGTCCATTGGTACCCACACTCCATAGTCGATGTCTAGCCACAAGCCCATGGAGCCTACTTAATAGGTGAATGTTGTTCGTGTGAACCTTTCCTTTTATGTTTTCCATGTACGTACGGTCCTTTCATTGACCAACCTCCCGATCAAGGTCTGGGATATGGTAGTTGATCGGTTTCCCATAATACCTCGATTCTATGTATCTTATTCATAATTAGATTCCCTTGTGACCACAACTTTGGAAACTCCTTCCCAATTGTCACATACCATGCGCATGGATTTTATCAAGAATCTAATACTTTAGAACACATAGGAGATTCGCTCGACTCATTACATCGAGTCAATGAATCCTATATTGATGTCATCAACCTCCATGTATGACTACTTATACCCAACGTAAAACCACATAGACCCGCTAGTAAGTGGTCGGGAAATACATCAAAGTATAAGCACCCACACATGAGATTACTCTAACCATCTCAAGTCAAAGGACTAATATCCGCACACTAGCATAAATGAGAGAATACTTTGTCACCGATGTGCATTTTATGCCTCCAAGACAAGATTCTCTCGGTGGGGCGTTCGGTGCATTTGTTCTACAACAAACCACCCACTTGTATACACTGTTATCCACATACCGGCATCCATGGAAACACAATGCCTTCCAACTATTGGAACATGTATATTTGTGTGAGTCTATCCGATCCCATCGATGTCCTGTCTCAATGGGTTCTATGACTCAGAACAATTTTAGATCACGACCTTAGAGGCTTATTCCGTGATTGGATCGATGTCATGCCTCATAGTCATTTGTGATCTAAGGACTTCATCTAATTGTTGATTGATTACAATTAATGAATATGGCCAATTAAATATTATTAATCAAAACCAGATTGTTTTTACAAGAGTAGATTACAAGTCATTAATTGGCTTGTTGGGCACTACCCTAACAGATAGCCCTGTGAGCGAGCAGAGATCATTACACAGTCCACAAAGGAGAGATACGAAACCGACCGACGAGCGAATCCGGAGAAAAACGGATCGAACGAAACCACAACCAACACGTCGAGGATCAAAAGAACATACCATGATTCCCGTCGATGATGATGTTGGTGATGCAATCCCTAATCGACCAAAAAATGTCCGCGTCTCGGAAAGAGAGATCGAAAAGATTATACAAGAACGCCTGGAACAACGTCTATTGCCCTTTCAAAATCCGTGGGCCAGGAACACGGAGGTCCAAGAAAGATTAGCAACATGCTCTCCCTTTTGTAGGGAGATAAAAAAAGCTCAATCATCCGGGCAGGTTCCAGGACGACTACCGAGATATGACAGAACCATCGATCCTGACAATTACATATTCGCTTTACGAACATAATGAATTTATATGCTCACTCAGCAGAATACACCGCAAAATTAATGGTTACCACATTCGAAGGATTAGCTTTGGATTGGTTCGGAAAACGACCCACCAATTTCATATTCAGTTTTCGTGAGTTATGCAACAAACTGACTCAACAATTTGCTAGCCAGAAAAGACAGAAACTGCCGATGAGCTACCTTGGAACCATTCATCAACAAGAAGGAGAATCCTTGAGAAACTGGTTGGCGAGATTTAACGTGGAATTACTGAAAATTGATTCCCCAAATATTGATTACATAATCTCCATCCTTTTCGATCTCACCAAAAACAGACAGTTTGGGAATGCGCTAAGCAGAAATCAACCGAGAACTTTTGCGGATATTATGACTCTGGCATCAAAATATATGACTCAAGAAGAGATGAACTCTTTCAAGGACAAGAATAGGAGCAAAGCCCCCGTCTCCGGATCGAGGCGGCAAGACAAAGCTCCTGTTTTAAAACCCATGGATTACGATCGATCCTTCAGAAAAGGAAACGTTTTTGAACGATTAGAATATAATCGAAACGATCTGGACAAATGACCTAATGTCTATCCTAGATCAAGATCGGCCGAACTACCAAACTGGAATCGAGTAAATCAGGTGGAATACCCCCGATTGACGGTTCCTATCGAAGAAATTCTAGTAGTACTTGAAAGAAACAATTAGATTCCGCCAGCAAAAATAATTGCACAGCCAAAGCCAGGTGCTAGAAGCTACAATCTATATTGTAGATATCATCGGGCCCATGGACATCGCACCGAAGATTGTTTCCACCTGAAGCAGGAAATCGAAAGGCTGATCGAACAAGGAAAGTTGGACGACTATCTCGAACGAAACAATCGCAAGAGAAACAGAAGCAGGAGTCCTCGAGCTAATAATCAGAGAACAACCCCGGGAAGAAGGTCCCCTAATAATGGTCCGCCACAAGAATTGAACAATGATCAAATCTACGGCACCATCAATACAATCTCCGGAGGACCGACGGTGGGAGACAGTCGTAATGCTCGCCGTAGAACCGCTAGATCAATTGAAGGGAACCTTAGACATCCGAAGAAAGTATGGACGCTCGAAAGCAAACTACCTAAAGAACAACTCATTAGCTTCAATGAGAACGAAGTACCAAGGAATATTGTTTGGGATCTGAAGGAAGATAACCCTAACTTCCCAATGGTAGTATCTTGTTGGGTTTGCCTCGATTGTCAGAACAACAAAAGTGCGGAATTTTAAACTTTTTCGAAGCACCCAAGGTCCCATATATAAGATCTCCATATTATGTATACGAAAGCATGAACACAATGTATTAAAACAAGGGGGTTTCGATTTTTACCTCACCACAGGCAAGGTGGTGGCAACCTCCAACTCTGATTCTGATTCTGGTTCACGGGAGTGATCCAAATGTCTCACCTCCAGAGTTTAGTCCACACCAACTGGATTCTGGCAACACCTCCTAGTCTTAGGCTAAGAACTAGATCTAAGAGGTTTGTTAATGCAGGACTGTGCAGATCTACTTGGCAGGGCAAGATCCAGCACGAAGGAACGAGGGAGAATTCACGGCGGCACTATAGCAGCTCACGGCTAGCAGGCGGCGGCGGCTATTAGTGGCGGCGCAGGGTTTGGGGCGGCGGCAACTAGGGCAGAGAAGACTTAGGGTGTTAGCTTTTTGAGCTCATGCAGAACCCTATTTATAAGTCTTCTACTTGACCTAGGTTTGCAAGACTTCTTATGGGCTTTTAATTAAAGGCCCATGTCTTGCAAGCCTTCTTTTAATTAACTTCTTTAATTAAAAACCCAATCCATATTAATAAATTAATATTTCCTTTAATTAATTAATTAGCAATTTAATTAAATCAACTAATTAATTAATCTCCCACTTGAATTAACACTTGAATTCATTTAATTGATTTAATTACCTTTAAATCAATTAATTCCTTTTACATCATTTTATAACAGTCACCGTCCAATTGTATTGTGTGTGACCCTCTGGGTTCACCATCAATTGGCAGCAGGCCCACGAATTCCTCGTGATTTAATTTATGAACAATAAATTGCTCCGGTCAATTAAACAACCTTTAATTGACCACTCCTAGAATTAAATCCTCTATTAATTCAGGAGTACCCACACTTCATGGTCGATATCTAGCCACAAGCCCGTGAAGCCCAACTTCAGGTGAATTGATATTTGTGAACCTCGTCTCTCTTATAATTGCCATGTACATACGGTCCTTCTATCGACTAATATTCCCGATCAAGACTTAGGGTGTGTGAATTGATCGGCACCTCTAAATTTGTCTCGATAACTATACTTTCTAATTCGGGATAATATTCCAATGTGACTGCTAAATTTGGAAACTCCTTTCCAAATCCGTCACCGACTACGGCCGTAGATTCCTCGGATATATTATCTAAGAATATTATAGGAAATTCTCTCATCCAACGATGAGTCAAATGATTCCATATTGGTACTAACCACTCGCGTACACAACTATACGCACCTAACCTAGGCATGTTATGATCAGGCTAAGTGATCTATACTTAGATCTAAGTACGCACATTCATGCACCGAATTCGCCCTAGCACCTCAAGTCAAAGGACTAAATCGTACACTATTATAAGCCTTGAGAAACACCGATATGCGTCATGCACTTCCACAATAGGTTTCTCTGTTCGGGTCGTTCGATGCGTTCAATCCTCCATTGAACCACCTACTCATATGCACTGGCCTCAAATGCCTTGCTCATGAAACGCTACAAATTCACTCCATGTGAATCATGCATACTCGTACAAGTCTTGGCGATTCCTATGATACCCCATCTCGTTCGGAATCTATGACTTGGAACAATTTTAAGATTACGACCTTAGAGACTGTTTCATGATTGCACTCAGTACTGAAGTGAATCGTCCCATAGTCAAATGTAATATAAGGATTTCATCTAATCGCTTAAATGTATTCGCGAGAGATGAAGTTGGCCATTGTTTATCCTTATACACATATAAATAAACGTGCGTATTATTATAAAATCAAAGATTGTCTCATACAGAATATCCTATCAATCTCCCACTTGCCCTAAAGCCATTCATAGATGTTCCTAAGACCCATCTTCTCTAGATGACTCTCGAACGCCTTTTGTGAAAGTGGCTTAGTTAGTGGGCCAGCCATGTTGTCTTCTGATTTGACATACTCCATGTGCATGTATCCTCTACCAATGATTTCCCTGATTACGTGGTATTTCCTCTGTACGTGTTTTGATTGATGGTGTGATCTCGGCTCCTTCGCTTGAGCTATTGCCCCGTTGTTGTCACATAAGACTACTACAGGTTCAGCAATGCTAGGAACAACATCCAGTTCTTGGATGAAGTTTTTCATCCATACACTTTCCTTTGCTGCATCTGATGCTGCGATATATTCTGCTTCTGTGGTTGAGTTGGCAATGGTAGACTGTTTACAGCTTTTCCAACTGACTGCTCCACCATTGATGCGGAATATGTATCCAGATTTGGATTTAAAATCATCCACGTCAGACTGGAAACTCGAATCAGTGAATCCTTCAAGTTTCAGTTCTCTACTACCACCGTAGACCAAAAACATATCCTTAGTCCTTCGCAGATACTTTAGGATTGCTTTTACGGCAGTCCAGTGTTCTTCACTTGGATTTGACTGATAGCGGCTCGTTACACTTAGAGCGTTTGCTATGTCTGGTCGAGTACACAACATTGCATATATACTGCTCCCTATAGCAGAGGCATAAGGTATTAGAGACATTCTCGTCTTTTCTTCGTCGGTTGTAGGGCACATTGACTTAGAAAGAGAGATACCATGTCTCAATGGAAGCAATCCTCTCTTGGATTCTTCCATTTTGAATCTCTTCAAAATTGTGTTGATGTACTGAGATTGGGAGAGTCCTATCATCTTCTTCGATCTATCCCTATAGATACGTATTCCCAATACGTAAGATGCGTCTTCCGTATCTTTCATGGAGAATTGCGGGGATAACCACGCTTTTGTCTGCGCTAACATCTTGATATCTTCTCCGATTAACAAAATGTCATCGACGTACAAAACAATGAATTGTATCGAACTCCCACTATTCTTCTTGTACACACAAGGTTCATATACGTTTTTTATGAAGCCAAATGCTTTGACTGTCTCATCAAATCGTATGTTTCAGGTTCGGGATGCCTGTTTGAGGCCATAGATTGACCTTTGAAGTATACACAGTTTGTGCTCATTTCCTTTGGACGTAAAACCTTCAGGTTGTTGCATAAAGATATCCTTGTCAATGTCTCCATTGAGAAAGGCGGTATTTACGTCCATTTGCCATATTTCGTAATCATGCCACGCGGCTATAGCAAGCAGTATCTGAATGGATTTCGACATCGCCACGGGAGAGAAGGTTTCCTTATAGTCTATTCCAGGCCTTTGAGAATACCCTTTCGCCACTAAGCGAGCTTTATGAGTTAATACCTCTCCATTCATTCCAAGCTTGCGTTTGAAGATCCATTTGCATCCTACGGGGATAGTTCCCTCACGTTGATCGACCAAGGTCAAAACCTTGTTGGAATGCATGGAATCCAATTCGGATTGCATGGCTTCGAGCCATGCACCCGAGTCTATGTCTGACATCGCTTCTTGATAGGTCCTTGGATCACTTTCCACTTTCTCGTTTTCGTAAATGAAACAAAATTGCTCTGGCTCCTTACGAATTCGATCAGACCTTCGAAGAGTAAGTGTATTAGTAGGTTCAGTAAATTCTGGTTCAGCTCCCACTGTTTGTGGGGATTGGTCCGATTCCTGGACTTTATCAAGTTCTATGATTGTCCCATTTCGATTGGTGAGGAAATCCTCTTCCAAGAAGTGGGCGTTCCTAGACACGAACGTATTATGTTCTTTAGGATCGAAGAACAGGTATCCAATGGATTCCTTTAGATATCCCACAAATTTGCACAAACTAGATCTACTATCTAGCTTATCTCCCTTCTTGTTCTTTACATACGCTGGAGATCCCCATACTTGTACATACGAATACACGGGTGCTTTACCATACCATACTTGGTGCGGTGTTGTTGGCACTGACTTCGAAGGTACTATGTTCAGTATCTTCGAGGCAGTTAATAGGGCTAAGCCCCAAAACGAAAAGGGGAGATTAGTGAAGCTCATCATGGAACGAACCATGTCTAACAAAGTTCGGTTCCTCCACTCAGAGACTCCATTAAGTTGGGGCGTCCTAGGGGGAGTTCGTTGTGCGAGAATTCCATTCTCTTTCAGATAATCGAGGAATTCTTGGCTTAAGTACTCAACACCTCTGTCAGATCGAAGTGCTTTAATACTATGCCCAAGTTGGTTCTCTACTTCCATTCGAAACTCTTTGAATTTCTCAAAAGTTTTGGACTTGTGTTTAATAAAATGCACATATCCATAACGACTAAAATCGTCGGTGAATGTTACGAAGTACGAGAATCCTCCTCTCGCATTGACACTCAATGGTCCACAAACGTCAGTATGGATTAAATCCAATGTTTTCTTGGGTCGCTCGGGATTTCCTGTGAAGGGTGATTTGGTCATCTTTCCTTTGAGACAAGATTTGCAAGTTGGGAGTTCATCCAAGTTCTTTATTTCAAGAACCTTAGATGAAACCAGCTTTTGAATCCTACTCTTGGAAATATGTCCAAGTCTAGCGTGCCAAAGTTGTGGAGTTTAATTATCATATTTCCTTTATCTAGATTGAATGTGCATGACGTTGGAATTTATATGTTCTAGGGAATACAGACCATCTATCAAAGTACCACGAGCATACATTAAACCACCTTTAAATATGCAAAAAGCTCCATTTTCAATGAATAAATTAAAACCATCAATATCTAACATAGGTATAGAAATGATGTTCTTAATAATTGTTGGTACGTACAAACAGTCTCTTAAAACCAAAGTAAAATTTTCCCTAAAACTAATTCCACGTCTCCTATAGCCTCAGTGGCAATCCTAGCTCTGTTTCCAAAACGCAGGATTCAGGTATCTTACTGCTCCCATCACCTGCAAATCATTGCAGATATGAGAATCTGTTGCGGTGTCTAACACCCACGATGCACAGTTAATAGAAATATTAACTTCAACCAAGAAAATACCTTTGGCTACCAGTTTCATCTTTTGGTAGTCTGGGCAATTCCTTTTCCAGTGCCCTGCTTTCCTGCAGTGGAAGCATTCGTCTTCTGGGCTTTTGCGCTTCTTTTCGACCACCTTTGTGACTGCCTTTGAAGAAAACACCTTCTTCTTCTTCTTACCTCTCTTGGACTTTGCAGCCTTCGATTGGTGTGCAATCATTACCGGCTTCTCTTTCTTAAGAGTCGATTATGCCGTTACCAAAAAATTGGTCAGTTCGTGAAGAGCGAGGGTTCTATCCTCCATGTTGAAATTCAACACGAACTGGTCAAAAGAACGGGGCAGAGTATGGAGGAGGAGGTCAGTGAGATCAGCGTGCAAGTCCACGTCCAATCGCCCTAGTTTTTCAACCAGGTTGATGAAACGCAGACAGTGATCCTTGACACTGCTTCCCTCAGCCATCTTGAGATAAAACAGCTCCTTAGTGGTCGCGAACCTTTCGGTGCGAGACCTCTCTCCAAACATCTGCTGGAGATGGAGAAGTATATCTCTAGCAAGCGATATTTCAGCATGCTGTTTCTGCAGTTCATTCGACATTGAGGCTAGCATGAGGCAGCGAACCTGAAGATCATCATCAACCCTTTTAGCATGGGCGGTTCGTTGTTCCTCAGTAGCTCGTGCTGTGGGTGCAGCAGGCATGGGTGTGTAGAGCACATAGCTTCGTCGCTCGGAGTCGAGGACAATTCTAAGATTTCTTAGCCAGTTGACAAAGTTTGAGCCATTCAAATTGTTTGCGTCGAGGATAACAGATAATGGATTATTAGACATTGTACTTAATATCTACAAATGGAAAGAAGAAAACGTTTAGCTAACTGATCTTATGTCTAATACTTATAATTATCGAATTTTGGACTTGTTTTCGAAAAAGTTCTCCCACTATTTTATCGAAACAATCACCCCTTTGATTGCTCGGGAAATTTAATTCCTAGCAGGTCTTGACGTCCCAGCAGAAATAATTGCACCCATGACTCGTGGCCATACAATCAATTCTCCAGGTAGGTATAATTTTACCAATTGTGGCACCTCACAACCTTCAAGTTATTTTGCCTCGGTTTTCACATTTATCTAGCATTGCTACATCATAAATGCTACTAATCGTTAAGTAGAACCCATCAATCATGATGAGCAACGGGCCCGGTCGTGAATTCTCCGTAACTAGTTATCGGTCGATCTTCACATCCCGACCAGTCCTCACCCTTGTCGAGTTTAGTTAAAAATACGAGTCAAGGAATTTCGTGTATTGTCCCTTTCTTTGACTCGGGTGCCAGACTCTGGATCACCTCTGTCAATAAGTAGACAACATACACTAGTTCCTATTGATGGAAGGCTTGGATCTTTAAAACTTCATTTTAAATGTACCCAATAGACTTAATATTAAATTCGAGAGGGGAATTTCGGGTTTGAAAGTTATAAACTCTCCTCGAGATCTCACCGATTCAATTATGCTATATCTTTTCTTACGATCTAGATTCTAGCGCGCATCTCATACAAGCTAAATATAAATCGACAAATAAATAAAAGCCATACAAGTCTAGCATGCATACTACCACAATATATTTTCGATCGGGAGCCTCCTATGCAGGCCATTATCGAGCCAATGATGTTGGCCCTATTGGTCAATCTAAAGGGTTGGCAAACAGGCCTATGCTATTACACAATGTACCATGCATACATGGCCTTCATATCTTCTTGGGCTCCCACCTTGCTTGTAAACGGGCCTTCATCCTAAACTAGGAAAGCAGTAAAGCCCTATTCTATTAAAAAGGCTCAAAGTGGCACAAAAATATAATAGGCTCGCAGGTCCAATTAAAAAACCAAAACATTAAATTAAACCAATCACATCTGCCTTAAGGTCGAGGCTCGGCTCGATCGAAAACCACGTAAACAGTTCACGTAGAGCAAGAAACATGCAAACATCCTTTACCTATTTCTTTCTTAAATTTAAAACAACCTTTTAAAACTAAATTCCTATGATTCTTACCTTTTAGTCACTACTAATTATGACAAAATAAATATTCGGGTAAACAAAAATAAATTTTCTGCTCAAATTTAGATTCTGTTTTTCAACTTTTGAAAATTGCATTTTCGCCCCTCAACTTTTGAAAATTGCACTTTGACCCCAAAACTTTTAAAAAGTTACAAAAACACCGCAGAACAGATTCGGGCAGCAGACCAGAAAATAAAATTTTGAATTCTGAAAATTTTCGATTTTTCACAGACCCCTGAAGTTTCGGTAATTGCAAAACAATCCCCAAACTTTCGAAAATTACAAAACGACCCCAAAAAGCTATGCGACCAGATTTGCAAAATGGTCCAATATTTTCGAAATTTCCAGATTATAAAAATTCGAATTTTCAGCCATTTAAAACCCTCATATGCGATTTTATTGCACAAAAGTCCTGAAATTTTCAAAAACTATAAATTCGCCACAGATCTGAAAAAGCAATTTTACCCAATCATAGATCCAGTCATAACAAGCAAGAATCAACTTACAGAACATAATTATCACGTGTTTACATATACATAATTAAACATATACGGTGAACTCACATTATGTTCAGGCTTTTCGTATAATAAGTATGGAGTTGGCTCTAATACCACTGTTGGGTTTGCCTCAATTGTCAGAACAACAAAAGTGCGGAATTTAAAAAAATTTCGAAGCACCCAAGGTCCCATATATAAGATCTCCATATTATGTATAAGAAAGCATGAAAAAAAACACACTATGTATTAAAACAAGGGGGTTTCGATTTTTACCTCACCACAGGCAAGGTGGTGGCAACCTCTAACTCTGATTCTAATTCTGCTTCACGGGAGTAATCGAAATGTCTCACCTCCAGAGTTTAGTCCACACCAACTGGATTCTGGCAACACCTACTAGTCTTAGGCTAAGAACTAGATCTAAGAGGTTTGTTAATGCAGGACTATGCAGATCTACTTGGCAGGGCAAGATACAACACGAAGGAACGAGGGAGAATTCACGGCGGCACTATAGCAGCTCAAGGCTAGCAGGAGGTGGCGGCGGCTATTGGTGGCGGAGCAGGGTTTGGGGCGGCGGCTACTAGGGCAGAGAAGACTTAGGGTTTTGTGCTAGGGTGTTAGCTTTTTGAGCTCATGCAGAACCCTATTTATAAGTCTTCTACTTGACCTAGGTTTGCAAGACTTCTTATGGGCTTTTAATTAAAGGCCCATGTCTTGCAAGCCTTCTTTTAATTAACTACTTTAATTAAATACCCAATCCATATTAATAAATTAATATTTCCTTTAATTAATTAATTAGCAATTTAATTGAATCAACTAATTAATTAATCTCCCACTTGAATTAACACTTTAATTCATTTAATTGATTTAATTACCTTTAAATCAATTAATTCTTTTTACATCCTTTCATAACAGTAACCGTCCAATTGTATTGTGTGTGACCCTCTGGGTTCACCATCAATTGGCAGCAGGCCCACGAATTCCTCGTGATTTAATTTATGAACAATAAATTGAATTGGCTTGCTGGGCACTATCCTATCATATCTCTCGAGATAGCGAACTACAATGTTAAAAGGATCTTAATCGATAATGGCAGATCAGCGAACATCATATCTAAGGAATTCCTAACACTGATGAACTTGGAAGAAATTACGCTTCAAAAAGTAGCCACTCCTTTAGTGGGATTTGGAGGCTCAGAAATAGTCCCCTATGGGACTATTAACTTGAGTGTTTCGTTGGGAAAGAGACCGCATCGGGCAGTAAAAATGATGTTGGATAAGGATGAAGATGAAGAGCATTGAAGACAATAAGTATAGGGAGGTTTTGATGAATTCCAAAACTTCAAATCTGCTAAGTATAAATTAACTTAGCTGATATCCCTTAGAAGAATTTTGGCTAAGTAAAGAAGACATCAAAAGAGTCAAAATTCAAGGTCCAAGACTACTGATCTTCTGAAGGAAAGAATTCAGACTGGTGAAGATCAGCCGACTCAAAACAGATTTGTTCAAGTTTGAGATCAGCTTAGTTCGCCATCAGACTTGTACTTTTGTCAGCCAAGTGGAAAAGATCAAGAAGTCGTCCAAACGGTAATAAATGCCCCTGGAAGTAATAAATGTTGAAGCACAAGGCTATTAAAGACAAATGATTGAAGAAATGCTTCGCATCAGCTAGGTGCATTTAATGCTGCCTGCAGAAAAGTACTGTTAACAGTACGGACAGACTGCAGAGAGCCGTTCGCAGAAATTAAGGACCAGTACCTGAGGATTTTGAATTCTGTCTCACTTCAACGGACATTTTTCAAACCTGCGAGTATAAATAGCTGGAGAGACAAAGAGAATAACAACAACACAATCTCTAAGAAGAAATCCGAAGCAGAATCTCTTAAGTCTCAAGAACAGCTCACTCATCAGCTCTGTCATTTGTTGACTGAAGCCGTAGTTGAAGATAAAAGACAAACACCTTTTCTGAGTGAAAAACTGTTTGAGTGTTGTGAGAAGTGTAGATCCATCTTTGTGAGTGATCTAGCTTCAGAGGATAGGTTTTCTTAGTGATTTCCTATTGCGAGCTTACGGCCTGATTCATTTGTTGTTTTGGCGTAAGTGGAGTGTACTAATTACTTTGTGTTCTTAGTATAACCCAAGATCTTTGTGACTTAGAAGAGTGGACTAAAGGATATTCAAATCTATATAACCACTATAAAAATTACTTGTGTTTTTACATTGCCTTCAACTTGCATATTTTCAGATTGCATAAAACACATTCAAAACTGTTTGAAAAGAGTTTAAAGGAGTTTACAAAACTGGAGATAAAATTTTCAAACTACTAAGTTTACTTGTGAAAAACACTTTGAAAATCCGCTGCAAGTACTCTAGTATTAAAACTGATTTCAGCAAAAACCAGCTAAGTGATTATCAGATTAGTGGTCAACAAAGCAGCTCAAAGATTTGTTCGCGATCAGCCTTGTAAAATTACTGTTCGGTAACAGCTTAGTCTGTTTAAGTTTGAACAAATGTTTTAAAGTTAAAATTTGTTAAAATGTTTAGAGGTCTATTCACCCCCCCCCCCCTCTAGACATACTTCTGACCACTTGGGACCAACAAGTGGTATCAGAGCGGGTGGTTCATTAGAATCAGCTGCCTGATCAACGAACTTGATCCGAGTGTTTTTCAAAGGTTTTCAAACTTTTCAAAAGAGCATATTTTGAAAAATTAAAATTTTTGAAAAATGGATTGTATCAGCCAAGTTCCCCACATAGCTGGTATGAGCTTTGAAGACTGGAAAATTAGAATGGAGATTTTCCTGGCTGCCTACAATGATAACATGTACACATGTATCATCAAAGGTCCATTCAAATTCACCAAGACTATCACGGTTGATGAAGCTGAAATAGTGGTGGAAAAAGACTTAACAGAAATGATAGCCGAAGAAATAAAGCTGTTCAATCTGGACAAAGTTGGCCGTTTCATCATGACCAAGGCCCTTGACAACGATAGATTTGACAAAGTCAAGCATTGCAAGACTGCCAAAGAAATGTGGGATAAGGGACGTGATATGAGCGATGGAAACGACGCCATTAAAGAGTATCAGCTGAGTGTTGCTCTGGAAAAGTTGGATAACTTCAAGATGAAGTCTGCGGAAACTATTGATCAGATGGATACGAGGTTTACAAGGAGGCTGAATGAAGTTTTAAAGCTTGGAAAAACCTTCACTGATAAGGAGATAACCGTCAGAGTTCTGAAGTCTCTACCTCCGAAGTTCAACATGAAGGTAACAGCCATGGAGGAGTCCAGAGATCTGGGAAAGATTACACTCACCGAGCTGTTCTCAGTACTCAAGGCGTACGAGTATAAACTGCCAAGAATGGGTGTTGAAGAAACCTCTACATCATGTCCCACAGCTGCACTTGTTGCTGCTGAAAATCCTAGAAGGCCAGCCCATAAAAGCAAAGATGTGGATTCATCTGATGAAGCCAAACTACTCAACAAAAAGGAGTACACTGTTGGAGACGTTGCATTGCTGATGAACAACTTCAAAAAGTTCTACAGACGAAAAATGAAGAACAAATATAACAATGCTTCTACTTCTAATCTTACTTCTTCTTCTCAAGATAATGATTCTTATAAATCCAAAATGATGTGCTATAATTGCAGGAAACTGGGTCATTTCATCAGAGACTGCCCATATCCTAAAGCTGAGAAGTATATAGAAGAGGAAAAGAGAATCAGAAAGGAATGAAAGCATCCGAAAGGCAAGGTGCTGGTAGCAGAAGCCGAAAAGCTAGATGCTGTCTACTCATCTGATTCAGATTCAGACACTTCTGATGAAGAGTCTTCTGATAAAGAGAGTCCTGCTCTTCTCTGCCTGATGGCTAAGGAATCTGATGACTCCGAGGATGATGAGGACTCCTCTTGATAATGAATTATTTAATTCATTTGAACAAATGATGCTTAACAATACAAGTATTGCTGATGCATTTAAAAAGCTTAAGGAAGAGATGATATTGCTGAAAGAGCAAAACAGTTCACTGAAACTTAAAGCTGAAAAGCCAAGAGAATCAGCTGAATACAAACTGCTTGAGCAAGAGAATGAATCTCTGAAAGCTGAATGTGAAGTTTATAAGGGTAAAATCATTGAGCTTGAGAAAGTCATTGAGTTTCATGAAAAGTCATCTGTTGCATCCACTCACATGTCTAGTAAACAGAAGACACCTTTAGAACATGATAAGTTAGAACTGAAACATACTGAAAAATTTATATCAGTTGACAACAGTAAGGTCATTTTGTATGTTCAGACCACTAAACCTGCTTCACCTGAGAAAGTATTAAAGGAGACGAAAACTCCTAAGGCTAAAAAGAGCAAAGAGCCTAGTGTAGGAAAACGGACTGGTAAGTCCAAACAGAAGAGTCCTAGGAAGTCTTCTGATAAGGTCAAAACCAATCACACTACTGATAAGACTAAGTCATCTGTTAATGAGCAAGCATCTACTAACCAAAGAAGCATAAAAACAAGAAATATCAAAATGCTTGGTATGGAAATGAGTCTTATTATGTGCAACCTGCTGCATATCCTCCTATGTATCATGCACCTCAATTTCCAACTTACTATGCACCATATCCTGCTCATCCAATGCATGCATATCCTCCTTATCATGCATCTTATTCTACTTATGAGCATTATCCTTATCATGCTGATTATCATCAACATAGTAAATCTGATAAACATGACGAAGATGAAACTGTTCATGCTCCTGCCAAACAACAGAAGCCTAAGAAGCCTAAGACTTCATCATCTTGGGTTGTCAAAGGTGGAACTAATCCTTCAGGACCCTCTCAATAAGGGTACCTAAAACAATTTTATTATGTTTTGTAGGTTAGGATTAGGAGTAGGAGTAAAGTAGAGAAAATCTGGTACTTGGACAGGGGTTGTTCAAGACACATGTGTGGAAACATACATGAGCTGACTGATGTTGTTGTTGTGGATGGTCCTAAAGTTACTTTTGGAGACAGCAAGGAAGGCAAGATTGTAGCAACTGGAAAGCTTATCAAAGACAACATTGAGATATCTGACGTCTCATATGTTAAAGGCCGTAAAATACAATCTGCTGAGCATAAGTCAATTTTGTGACAAAGGATATTCAGTCATCTTCTCAACAGATAAGTGATACGTTGAACAGATTGGTACAAAGAAGGTGATGATGGGTATTTTGGGAGTCTATCTTTAGGAACCCAAGTAAGGTCGAGTGTCGTCGATCTCCGATCATTCAGAAGTGAAATCAAGCTCGGGTCACTGATATTCCGATCCGACCTTTTATAGATAGAGTTTATGACCTTTGATTACTGTTGGGCCGACCATAGGCCCGGGCCTAGGAACCCTGTAATATATGCGTACGGACAGTCCAGGAAGCTCATTTCCCTCAGCTATAAATACTGCAGACATTAATGAAGGACACACGCTTTCCCAGGTGCACTCCATTCGAAGCTGCCGCTCGGAAAGATAGTTTAGGCCATTTTATATGTATTTCGCACTCTAGCTTGTACGGCATCCTATAATGCTCAAATAGGACCCCCAATACTTGTAATCTATACACCTACGATCGCAATATACGTTATTGATTTGTTCTCCATTTAGTTCTGTTTGTGTTTACATTGTTTATACTTCAATCTCGATCATACCACGAAACCGTGTAAGATCAATTGGCGCCCACCGAGGGGCCTTATTTAGGTGTTAGATCGGAAAATGCCTACTACGAGGAGGAATACATATATCCGAGGAGAATCTTCCCATGTGGCGGGGGTTCAGAATTCAGTTAACAACGAGCCCAATAATCGATCCAGAGCGGCTCAACAACCAGAAGTTCCGCAGATCCTTCACCAGGACGATGCTCTGACCCACACGGCCCTCGCTGATCTGAGGTCGAAAATAGCATCGTACGATGCTCAAACTAGGTTACCGCCTTATAACGGAACTACCGACATCGGGAAAGATATCAACAGTCTTATCATTATAATGAATTTATGTGATCATTCCGAGGGATTCCTACTGTAAAATTGTATTCACCGCCTTCGGGGAAATTGCTCTTGATCGGCTTGAAAAACTGCCACCAAACTCTATTTTATCTTCTCCTAGACTCAATTTGACAAGGAGCATGGTTCGGAAATGCGTTATTACGGACAATGAAGACTATTCTCCGATTTCTAGCATATCTACTATCTTAGTATCTCGTCCTGTCTACGTTTATCTTATGTTGTAAAGGATTATCTATCCAATGAAAGTCTTATTCGCCAGAGATATTATCAATTCATCATACTCGAGAAGTTATTATGGCCAATCTCTATGTGTATTATTCAAATATCGACTAAGGGTGAAAGCCGTTGCTATGCCCCTTAGATCGAAATAAATGAAAAGGGTGAAAGCTGTTGCTAAAACCCTCAGGTGAAAGTTGTTGCTATGACCGATCAAAATGACTAAGGGTGAAAGCCGTTGCTATGCCCCATAGATCGAAATAAATGAAAAGGGTGAAAGCTGTTGCTAAGACCCTCAGGTGAAATATGTTGCTATGACCGATCAAAACGACTAAGGGTGAAAGCCGTTGCTATGCCCCTTAGATCGAAATAAATGAAAAGGGTGAAAGTTGTTGCTAAGACCATTAGGTGAAAGCTGTTGCTATGACCGATCAAAACGACTAAGGGTGAAAGCCGTTGCTATGCCCCTTAGATCGAAATAAATGAAAAGGGTGGCCGTAGAGTGAACTTTCGAGAAGAGAATATCAGCAGTTGAATCAAAGGATCTCAGAAAGATCATTCTTCTATACCTTATCGATCTGAAAATTATTGGATTAATTTTCCAATTAGTTGATTCGTTATTCGTCGAAGGTTCCCATTATTTATCTAATTGAGGCATTTCAAGCCGAGGAACGATCAATATATCGATGGAGAAGAAAAAGTTTCTCATATATTTTTCTCGATCGACCGATACAGAGTTAATCCAATCGACTTAATCGATAGCTATTCTAAAGGAAAATATTGGTCGATCTATTGGAGTAATGATAATAGATTATGCAAATCTTTAAGGTTGCAGCCTATTCATGATCGGAATTTCTTCTTCCGAATATCAGGTTTAAAAATTTCGGAATAATTACACGAATCACTCACAATCGGAATTTATTTTTTCGAGGGTCGGGTTCGACAACTTCGAAATGGTTATATAAGTTATTTACAATCATCCCAGTTCATTTTTGTTCGATCACATAGTTTATATACTATTCGACCGATGAAATCAAGAAAGCATTCAACAAAGTTCAAAAAAGATACGCAGTAAAAATAACAAGGAGACAAAGTTTTATTTCAGTTCTTCGGGCATAATACAAATGAAGTCTCAAGTACAATAGTGAAATTCAAGCTCAAAAAGAATAGTACAATCGCTTCTACCCTACTACAAATCCTACGAACTAGACTAAGCATGCTCGATCCACAAGCGTTGGCTCCAGATGCAGAACTCTGCAAAGATTATTCATGACAATCACTCGCCACGTGTCGCACACATCCTCGAGCGTCCTACAGAGCGGGATAAAGCTGGGTCGGAGCCTATCTCCACGGCTTTTAACCGATCTTAGATCTTCATCTGTATATAATGATTGTTATGCACAATCATTATTCACACCCTGATCCGATCCAGAACAGCTGGAGGTTACCCCGGCGGAATTACTCCAAGCAATCTCGAAGGAACTATACTTCAAGAAAACCCTTGAAGAAGCCTATGCTCGAGATTTAAAGAACCCCTCCAAGGTTAACCCACTGCCCGACCGGAGGTAGCACCAGAAGACCGGAATTCTAACCCGTCTCAGATGAATTAAATCCAAGAGAGTAGGTTGCTTGCCGGTATTCTAGGCGCAATTTCTTTTGCCTGTCGATATTCTAAGCGAGAGAGGCTACACCAAAGGAATTAGGATCGAAAAATAGGGTCCGAATCCTAATTTCAAACTCTTTTATTTCAGAAGGGTTACGAATCATTTTCCTAAAAGTCAAAACTCGAGCTGTGGCGTCGGATAAGGTATTGATAATGAGTGAAGAATGTGCTGGAAAAAATTGAAACTATTTATAACAGCGAAGGGTTAGAACCGACGGACCATATCACGTGTCACGGACGGTTATGATCTAAAACAATAAATGTACTGACTGTTACATTTCCCAAGGAATAGGGTCCTGTTTGGTTGAGAAAAGAAGTAATCTTATAAACACATAAGGATGGTTCACTGGTCCTTATTTACTAACCAATCTAAAGGCCAGCACCTGAATAAAAAATGTTTGTTTAAAAATTCGACCTTTTGGACGTACTATTCAAAATACAATACTGGTATGGAAAATTCAAGGCATTACTATGATCGAGAAGTCGCGTTCGAACACCAGGTTGGCAAAATTATGGTCGGCATATTCGGCACCAGTCCATCACTTACAGAGAAATGGGCATAAAAAATAATTCAAAAGTATATATTTGTTTGAACAGCGGTTATCGGATCAAAATATCCGCCCTCGAATCATCATATTCGATCGACGATAAAAACCCGAATGAATAATACAAATATTGTTATCGACGATATATCTTCGATAAGTTTTTCGAATTAAGGAATTCGGTCAACTTCAGAAATTTGGATTATGCTGAGGATCGGTTAAGAGCTTGTATCTTAAAATTTTCCAAATGAAGATTATTTGATTACTTATTGTATTACTCGTTATTTACTCACCCAAAAAGGGGTGTTTGATTATTTTAAGTATCAATTTAAAGTATCCAAGTTCGATCTGGCTATCAAAGATAAGAGTACATCTAACTGTTATTCGATCGACCAACAAAGAAGAAGACAAAAAACTTTATAAAATCATTTCAAGAAAGAGAATATGTACAATGGTGATCCTATTACAAAGATCTGAAAATTCGAAAGAGCAAGAAGATTACATTTCGAGTACGATACAAGCTAATATGTTACATTCCGATCCTATTTGCATTCTACAATCTTATGAAATTTTCGGTTTAATCTCCTATCAATCGATCGAGCTAACTCAGCTTCGAGCGTGGAATCTCCTTGGACCTGCAGGCTTTTAGCTTTATTTGCGGTCCTCCGAAGACGTAGGGCGAACACATAGTTTATCGGGTAACTTTACCTTCCGGTGCACCCCCCCAGTATGTCTTCCTAAATGCATTGTGGCAACAGGCCCCCGAGCGGAGACCCATGCCAAGGAAATGATAAAGCTACCGATCATCCTTGGAGAATTTGATGCTCGGATTCCACCATCACTTTTGCGGGTCTAGCAGTCTTCCGGATCCCGGAGTAATCAACCGTAACAAAATACATTCCTTAATTGACTAACCTCGGGCGATGATCGGTAACTTACGGATTTTCTGGATTTGGCTTATTGGCCTTCCAGATGGAGAATATATTTGCCTGGCGATATTCTAAGCAAGCTCAAAGCAGTTTTGTTCCTCTCAAAGATTGTTCGATGTCTGAACTCAAAAAGTCGAGTTAATTGCATAATAATCTTGATCATCATGATCGGACGATTAAAAGAGCCAGTAGGATGCGAGAGATAGTCTCAAAGATATGACACCATCTTTTATAGTAAGGGTTGAGATGGATCCGACGGCGGATAATTTGTTAGAAGAACGGATAAGATTTAACAACCGTTGGGATTCCCGATGAATAAGGAACTGTTTGGCTACAGTAGGGAGTTCATTCCAATTTACCAACGTCCGGAACACATACGCAACCATTGAACAGAGAACATTAGATAAAACAAAGCAAGGATATCATGAAGTATTATTCACAGAGATTTCTGAATAAGTGAAATGATACAAAACTACTTTTCGATCCTATTACAAGCCACAAGAAAATAAAAAGTTTCGATCCTATTACAAGCTACAAGAAAAAAGTTTCGATCTTATTACAAGCTACAAGAAGAAAACGCGGATCGCGGATCCTATTACAAACCAGGCGCAATCCATCTCAATTACATCTCGTGATTCCAATAAGATATCCGTCTGATTCTACCTCCCGGGCCAAGAGATCGAATAGGCTCTTCTTTAGGCTTGACTAGTGGGAGCTACTGGCCTCTTTGATCGATCAGTCATTCTAAAGAAAAAGGGGAAATTCGCGGTATAAGTCTAAATGAACGATAATGCCCTTACTCAAAAGATTTACAAGGATAGTGAATATTGGGTGTTGGTTGATAATAGGAAGGGAAAAATTGAAGAGCTGATTCGATGCCTATGATCGAGTAACTCATTTTGAACGCCACTCCATTCATTAAGTACGCAACCTTCCACACCCTTGATGGGCATTGTGGCAATAGGTCCCTCATTATGAGAACCGTGCCAGAGGGATAAGGACCTATCCCTTAACGCCCTTGAAGACTTCACGCTTGGACCCTTCCAACTCTTCGCAGGGTCGACGGGGTTATTAGGGCCGTGGATGGTCAGCAATGCACCATGTTGACCTTCGAGGGCGAATATTTCTTCGTCTGCAGATATCCTAGTCGATATTAAAATACTCAATACTTTATGACTCGCGTAATACTGTCTAGCTTGAATTTCAAAGTATTGGGATGCAAAAGGGTATTCCTTGATCAACATGGTCGAAGAAAACTCTACTAAGGGGAAGAATAACCGTTTAAGAAGATAGGAAAAGGCCAACTTATAGGAGCAGCTTAATGTGATCCAACGGGTGAGATGTAACGATTTATGCGGTCAGGATTTAATGACCGATCAATTTCCCGAGTAATAAGGTAGTGTTTGGTGAAAAAATCATGAAAACCACCATAAAGGAAAGGAAATTGCTAAATTAGCCCATTATACGCTCAAAAATTCGGAATTCGTTTCGATCGACAAAGTATTCGAACATCAAAACACATAACAATACCAATAGAGATTTGGTGGCATATTGAAAACAACTTATTAATCAAGGTATTTCGCAATGCCTAGGGCAGAAAAGTAAAAACACTATCGGTCAAGATTACATTACAACAGAATAAATCAAATTACACCTACAGAAGTTTATGCTCGGAGAAAATCTTCCGAAGCTCAATGCTACGATCATGATACCCACGAACATAGGCTTTTTGCTCACGAAGCTCGGAACCCTTCTTTTCCCGTTCGAAGATACCCCTGAGCCCCTATAGCTCTTTGCTCAGCTTCTCCAAGATCTCCTCTCCTCGATTACGGGTAGCCTTATCTTTCTCCAGAGCCAGCATATCCTCAAGGGATCTATTGGCTTCAAGTAGGCGACCAAGCTCGATCTTATTCTTTGCCAATTCGAGGGATATAGCAGCTTGATGTTCGATCCCACGCTCTGCAAGCACCTTGAGCTCAAGAAAGTCCTGCCTGGCCTGAGATGTAAGAGATTTAAAAAAAAAAAAAGAAAAAAAGAAGAAGAAGAGGAGGGAGAGAGAGAAAAAAGAAAAAAGAAAGGTTTAAGAAAATAACCTGAGCAAGAAAATTCGACCCCGACTGAGACAGGTACAAAGGACTTTTCCCTTTCAGCATGACACTCTCAAAAATAGAGATATCAGCACGCAGAGCGTTCGGAGCAGATCTCCCGATCTCAACAGAAAGGGTCTCAGTTGAAGAGGCAGAAGTTGGATCGAAAGGTTTTTCGACCTTAGACGGTTCTAGTGGTATGAGAGATTCTTCGCGCCTAACGATATCTTCACCCGAAGAGGTTAATTTAGCCTTTTTGCTGGGACCCCCACCGGAAGAGTTCAACTTGCCAGAGGTAGCGGATTTAACCAGAGCTTGTTTTTCCGCCCATCTTTCCTCTTTTAAAGACTTGGAGTTTCTATTCCCTTTGTTCATTTTTTGGCCTTTTACACGAGTCTTATTTGTGGCACCATCTAATAGCAATATGGGGTCGAGGGGGTTACCCATAATTTGATCCATGAAAGATTCAAAAGGAAAAGTATAGAAGTTCGAATTTATATATAATTGAGGGAGCTCCGATCCCAGTATTGGATATTATGATGAAATGAAGTAAGATGGCCCTAGTATTTATAGCAAAGAAGGCACCCTATTAGCACAATAATAAAATGGTCGTCGCCCACAGGAAAGAATCGATATAAGGTAACAAAAGCTCTCGTTAAGATAACAATTTGATTTAAGGAATGCAAGGATAAAAATGTACGTACAGTTGAGAAAGCGAGAAATACATGGATCTATAAACTACAAAACAAGGGTCAATAAAGTCCTATTACATAATATTCATCAGTGATCGGATTTTTCAGCACTAGAATCGCGACCCTCTTCCGCCTCTTCGCCCTCTTCCTCGGAATCACCTTCTGAACTGTCATCAGCAGTGCTACTCGAGCTATCGTCCTCTTCGCCGCTACTTTGATCACCAGAACTGGAGTTATTTGTCCTAGGGGAATTGATGTTTTCTCCTCCCCGATCATCGGATTCACCCTCGATATCCACATCCTCATCCTCTTCCCCCGAACTCTCGGCTTCGAGCATATCAGGATTAGGCATAGGAACCCCGAATTCAGCAAGGAACGGAGCATACTCATGACCTTCTAGACCCTCAATTTTGGGAGGAAGAGAGGAAGCCTTGTAATCTTCCCCAAGAATGTTTTTATAAGGGTCCATATAAGGAAGATATTCATCGAGGGCGCCTTGAACCCTTCCGGACACGATGAGCTGCTGAACTCCTTTATAAAAGAAGGCTTGGTTAATTGGGCCCGATCGCGACCGAACCAAGGCATCAAGAAAGGGGGACTCTAAAAACTCCCTTATAGCTAGAAGCTTGCCTTCTTCTCGACCCCGAGCGTACGCCTGATCAGACGATGCCTTAGCCTGCTCAAGATCCGACTTTAATTTTGCAACCTCTTTCTCGAGGGCCCTCTTTCCTTCGAGCTCTTTCTTAGCCTCCCCGAGCTCCTTCTCGACCTCAGAAAGTTTGGCACTAGTCTCTCTCAATTGACCGGCCGTAACAGCTTCCTCTTTCAGAATGTTGTGGAGAGCATTATGAGTTTGTCGAGACTCTTCTTCTAAAATGGCTAATCGATGAGATTGATGAGTAAATAAATCTCCAGCCTGCAAAAGGACATCAGTAATAAGGCGAGGTTTCGAAAAAAGTTAATGCATTCGAAGAAAACATGTACCCTCTGATGTGCATAAGCGTAATCGCCCATGATCTGAAAACTGTCTTTCTGGAAAAGCTCGGTATTATCATCCTTAAACCTTCCGGCCATCAGAATTCGGAAGCATTTATCCACCGTATGTTCACCATTAGGGCCAAGGTCAGACTCGATGGTCCCGTCCTCCGGAAACCCAGCGGCCCTCGGTCCGCGAAGATGATCTTCTATAAAATCTACCAAATCTGGTTCTGTGCGACCTGGTCGACATTGAATCAGGCCTGGACTCCGACCAAATGGCCTTTCTCTTCTTGAGGGCTCGGGATCTTCGCTATTCCTTTTTCGGGCCATTCGAGCTTCAATTATCTCTTGGGATTGGATCCCTTTAACGTATAATAGCTATAGCCCGCCGCGTTCGGATCAGACGTACCAATTGAGAATACCGATTGCAGAGGGCCAGAAGCTCGAGGTTGTGAAGTTCCCTCGGCAGCAATCTGAGGAAAACCTGTAGCTATGTTTGGAACTCCAGAAGTGTCAGTTCTGGGAATGGTTCCTCTAATCATCAAAGTAGCCTTTGATTTCTTCTGCTCGCGAGGTTGGCCTTGGGACTCTGTAGAAAATGAAGCAACGATCGAACCGGCTACGGAGGTTTGAAACTTCTCAACAATCTCAGCTGTAAAATTGAGAATGGGTTTAATTTCGAGCCAAGGAAAATCAATTGAATTATAGGAAAAGAAATAGTGTACCTAAAGTGGGAGGAGCAATTACAGCGGCATCCTCCTCATCAGTTCTAGCAACTTGGTTAATTGGATCGTCCGAGGGCGCGGTCGAAGATTCGCCAAAATTGATAGCAGGGGCAGGGTAAGAACATCCGCTGAGCCCTGCCATTCTCAAGACCCTCTCTTAGGTCAATAAAGCGGTTTGATAAAGGTCAGGATGGAGGGTCTGCAAAAATTAATCCGGGAGCTCGTGATTCATTCGTCCTGTGAGTTTCTGCCTACCGTAAATCCAAGACCTCTCTCCGAGCCATTTATAAGGGGTCGGTTCTGGAGTCTCTGTAGAAGGTGGAGTATCGGGACCTCGGACAAAAAAGAACTCCTTTTTCCAACCTTTTAGGTTGCTCGAGACATTGCTCGACAGTATTGATCGATTCGACCTCTGCGAGAAATATACATACCCAGCGTTCGAAGATGTCGAGGAACTCACTTGGAAAACCCGCCAGAAGTTTTGAAAAGCTGCTTTCTTCCCTTTGGCCTTCATCATCGCGCTGAAGGCGACTATATACCCAATCGAATTCGGAAGAATTTGGGAGGGAGCGAGGTGAAAAGCCTCTAAAATGCTACAAATTAAAGGAATAAAGGGGATGCGTAGACCGTAAAAGAATTGCCTAGTGTAAAAAGCTTGACACCCCATAGGAGGATCGGTGACACGCTGCTCAGAAGTCGGAACGACGATCAAAAATCCGTTACCTAAGTACTTACCAAAATTGGTTTCCAAGTATTCTCGATGCTCTTCAGTATAACGGCAAACGATTTGATCGGCCTTCTGCTAGGTTTTATTAAGCCGTACACTGGTTGAAGGTTCCGTCCACTCAAAAATTGTAACGACAACATTTTTACCTATTCTGTACTTGGCTTGCTCATTCTTTCCTAAGGGAAGATCATCGTCTTCCGCGGCCTCTTCGTCGGTGGCCTCGCTCGAGGTATCACCTTCACCGCTCTTCGAACCGAGTTTTGACTCCTCTCCCACCTCATCAGAACCAGAACTAGGGCTCGGGACCCTTGAAATCTCAGCTTCAGAGGATCGAGTATCCACAACCCGCATCTCATCGGGACCACCGTCTTGTTCTTCCACTACCTTGGTTTTGCCTTTGGGATCTGTTGAACTAGACATTATATGCTCAGGACGATCAGACAAGTATTAGGGTTTTCTTATCGATCTAGGGTTCTTTGAGAGTCTTGTGCAAATGAATCTCCGACGATCAACTTATATATATATAAGGTTAAAATGGTAAATTGCAAACCGGTCCTCGAATAGTCGCGACGATTGAACTTCCTCAGGGTAATTTCAGGCTTACTTTCCCATTAATTGTGCGTTAGACCCCTATATTCTATGGATTTATGGGCGCAGTCCAACACATGAAGGAAAACAACGTTTAGACATCAGTGTTTATTTACTACTATGCGATCGGAGAAGATTGATCAGAAAAAAAAATGAGGCAGTATTAACAAGGAGTCGATCACGGCGTCACGAATTATGAAGCGATGAGATGCTTTTGAAAAGCCTGACAATCATTATCGACGAGAAAATTTATATATCGCTACAATCATTATGATGTTTCCATGATATGCACTCTTTTTCCCTGGTTCGGTTTTTATCCCAATGGGTTTTTCCGAATTAGGTTTTTAACGAGGTTTATCCGAGACATCATAATAAAATTCGCCCAACCCGACGTTACACATACTTCTCCGAGCTTAAGCTTCACTTTGCGCTCGAGAAGTGGGGGAGTATTGATGATGGGTATTTTCGGAGTCTACCTTTAGGAACCCAAGTAAGGTCGAGTGTCGTCGATCTTCGATCATTCAGAAGTGAAATCAAGCTCGGGTCACTGATATTCCGATCCGACCTTTTATAGATAGAGTTTATGACCTTTGATTATTGTTGGGCCGACCATAGGCCCGGGCCTAGGAACCCTGTAATATATGCGTACGGATAGTCCAGGAAGCTCATTTCCCTCAGCTATAAATACTGCAGACATTAATGAAGGACACACGCTTTCCCAGGTGCACTCCATTCGAAGCTGCCGCTCGGAAAGATAGTTTAGGCCATTTTATATGTATTTCGCACTCTAGCTTGTACGGCATCCTATAATGCTCAAATAGGACACCCAATACTTGTAATCTATACACCTACGATCGCAATATACGTTATTGATCTGTTCTCCATTTAGTTCTGTTTGTGTTTACATTGTTTATACTTCAATCTCGATCATACCACGAAACCGTGTTAGATCAGAAGGTTATTTTATCTGAAAGACGATAAGGAAATATCTACACAGTGGACTGGAATTCTGCTGACAATAATTCAAGTGTTTGTTTGTTGGCATCAACACCAAGTGAAGTCAGTTGGCTGTGGCACAAAAGAATGAACCATGTGAATTTCAAGACCATCAACAGACTTATTAAGAACAATCTGGTAGAAGGAATTCCAAAAACAGTCATGAGCAAGGACAAGCTTTGTGACGCGTGTCAGAAGGGTAAACAAATCAAGTCATCATTCAAAAGCAAGAAGCACCAATCATCTGGAAGAATATTGGAGCTGCTACACATGGACTTATTTGGACCCATTGATCCAGTCAGCAATGGTGGAAAGAAATACTGCCTAGCTGTTATGGATGACTATTCAAGATATACTTGGGTGATTTTCATGAAGAAGAAAAGTGAAACCAAGGAACATCTTACAAATCTTATGGAACTGATTCAGAATGAAAAGAACATGAAGATATTGAAGATCAGATCAGATAGAGGGACTAAGTTTACAAACTCTACTGTTGAAGAGTATTGTAATGTCAGAGAAATCAGCCATGAGTACTCTGCTGCCAGAACCCCTCAACAGAACGGAGTTGCTGAAAGGAGAAACATAACTCTTAAAGAAGCTACCAGGACAATGATAGCTGAAGCTAAGCTGCCTCAAAGATTTTGGGCAGAAGCAACAAACACAACATGCTTTACCCAAAACAGATGCATGATCAACAAGCACCAAAACAAGACTCCATATGAAGTTTGGAACAACAGGAAGCCAAACATTCATTACTTTAAGATATTTGGTTGTAAATGCTTTGTTTTAAACAATGGGAAAAATCACCTTACTGCATTTGCAGAAAAGGCTGATGAAGCTGTTTTTGTAGGATACTCTACTGTTAGTAAAGCTTATAGAGTCTTTAACGAAAAAACTTTACTTATAGAGGAATCCATTCATGTAGTATTTGATGAACCAAATTAATCTTCTGAAAATAATCAAAGTACTAATCAAGATCTGTCTACTGATTTACAGAAATTGAATGTTGGAAAGAATGAAGAATATGTTCCCATCATACTACCTGATCTCAACCCAGCTGCTAACTCAAGTGCTGTTCAAAATCACAATGCTGATTGTCTAACAGACGAGTTACAAACAGCTGACAGACCAGAGACTGTTCAACAGACACCAACTGTTCAACAGACTACTTCTGGAACTCCAACAGTAGTGTTGCAAGATCAAAACAAAGGTCAACATTATGATTTGCAACCTGATCTTAGATGGCTCAAAAATCACCCACCAGAGCTGGTGATTGGTGATCCTTTGGATAAAGTAAAGACAAGGAGAGCTGCTGCAAGTGAAGCAATGTTTGTCAGCTTCCTATCTCAAATTGAGCCCACACAGATTGAAGAAGCTCTTAGTGATTCAAACTGGACTGAAGCTATGCAAGAAGAGCTAAATCAATTTGAAAGGAATGAAGTCTGGTACTTAGTTCCTAGACCAAGTCATCCAAGGGTAATTGGCACTAAATGGTTATTCAGGAACAAAATGAATGAAGATGGTATTGTTACCAGAAACAAAGCTAGATTAGTGGCCAAGGGTTATTGCCAAGAAGAAGTTATTGACTTGTACGAAAATTTTGCACCTGTGGCAAGATTAGAGGCTATCAGACTTGATCTTACGTGGTTTCGTTAGTTCGAACAAGGGTGGAATGCAATACAATAATAACAATAATAAAGTAAAGCAAAGACCAAAGTAATTGTATTCGAATTGAATGAGTACAAATACAAGTATTCAAAGGTCCTATTCGAGCATTATTGGATGCCGTACAAGCTAGAGGGTGAAATACATATGATCCTAAGTCTATGCCCCTAAGCTGTTCCGAGCATTAACTTCGAGGAGGGAGCACCTGGAAAGTTGTGTCCAGCATCATAAATGCATGGGGTATTTATAGCTGAAAATGGGGTTCAGGTGGTCTACCCGCAGATGTGCAATTCTTTGGCCCATAAGTTTGGGTCAGAGCTTGGCCCAACAGTAATTTTGGATCCAGGGTAGCCTTGTATTTACAGTATTTCGACATCGGGGTCGAACTGGATCTTCCGAGATAAATAACGTTCGATCTTATGTAGTCGTAAAGAAGAAGAGCAGAAATCCGAAATATCCCTCATCAATACTCCCCCACTTCTCGAGCGTAAAGTGGAACTTAAGCTCGAAGAAGTAACAGTAGAATAATTCAATTTCGGCTTATCGTTTCGGGTATGCCTCATTAAAAACCTGGCTCGGAAAAACCCTTCTGGGATAAAAACTGGGTCAGGGAAAAAGAGTGCATACTTAAGCAATTTCTTGATAGCGCAGTCTTAACATCGTCCTTGTTGTTTGTGATGTGGATCTTTAATTCAGGAATTTTAGAAAGTATAGGGGCTGTAGGTGCAATTTCTGAGAATATGACTTCAAATTTACCTTCAAGAGAGTCCAATCGTCGCGGTTACTCGGGGACTGATTTGCAATTTCCCATTTTGTCCCTGTATATATAGTTATACGGAGGGTCGCTGTTCCTCTTAAATTCTGAGGAGAGAGCTTTAGATCGGAGCAGACAGGTCGATAAGTGAGTTTTGTTAGCCATTTTTGAACAGTCATCTTATATTTATTATGTCGAGTTCAGTAGACTCGAAAGGGAAATCTCCCTTAGAGGAGAATGAGGTCGATAACCGCAAGGGGAAAAAAGCTGTAGAGAATCGATCATCTGAAAACGAGAATCCGCAAAACTCAGGTTCCGCCTCGGATTCCAGCGGAGAGGAGCGGGAGTCGAGTTCTGACACTGGAAATAGCGAAGATGAAAATTCCGGCGAGGCAACAGTTTCTGAAAGGGAAGATATAGAAGATGGGGGGTTTCCTTTGGGTAACAATGAGCAGCAGAAATATAGACTGAACCGTAATGTGGTGATTACGATCTATGATTGGGAAGAGCCCTCAACTAGCGCAGCTCTAAACATGACTGAGGAGAGAACAGATGAGATCGTCTGTTCCTATAAAGGGACAGACCTGTCGGAGTTGCAAAAAGAATTCGGTCGGTATCTAGGCGCCGGTTTTTCGATAGTGCTTCCCTCTCCCGATCAACGAGTTACCGACCCCCCTGCCGGTTGTCAAGCCTTTTATTCCAAACACTTCCACTACGGCTTACGCATCCCCTTCCCTCCTCTACTAGAAAACCTTCTGGATGCTTTTAAGTTGGCTCCCTGCCAGATCTTACCGAATTCGATCTGCCTAATTATAGCTTTTTGCGTGTTGATGAAAGCTAAGGGGAAAAGGCAGCTTTTCAGAATTTTTGGAGGATATTTCAGATCAGTGCTTCCACCTCTTCAAACGCAGGTTACGTATACTTTTCTCAGAGGCCGAAAATTTCGATCTTATCGACCAA